>BMAW01016700.1:0-37190 GCA_019974015.1 Nephila pilipes | reverse complement strand
TAAAGCAATGAATCTTATTCTGTAAACCTCAACTTTAAATTTCATTCAATTAAAAATGAAAATTAAAAGCTATCAAGTCAGGTTTATAACTTTTCAGTATCACAAAATAAAACTAATCATCCCATTAACAAAATTGAGGCCTCATGGAATAGATTTTATACGCAAAACACTCATGTGTAAAATTTTTAAAGCCTACTGATTGTTTTTGTCCTGTGGAAAGAGGAAAACAGTAAACCGGGAAAAGAGGTTTGCTGTATATTGTATCATATAATGCTGTTTTGAGACATTTCATTTTTGTTTAAACAGACGAAACAATTAATGAATGGATGCAATATTTAAAATACCTTAACATTCAGCACTATTTTTAAAACCACCCTGAAAATAGAACTTGAAGTAAAGGCACAAGTCCCCACTGTATTGAGGACCCCTGCGACATTACCCACTGAAGGCTGAGGCTGGGAATGAAGTTTGAAATCCTTGCCTAAATCAAAATATTCTAGCATAATTCTTTTATTCTGTCATTCTATAACAGACTATAATTAACAGCTTTAAATTAACCTGCTGAATGTTTACACATCGCATTGAGAAACTCACTATTGAGAGCTGATTCTTCGCACCTTGAACTCTTGGTCAAGTGACTGAACTGGCTGCCTGACACCTCCATGAGCCGATCTACATTTAATGTGCATCAGCTTCAGACGGCAGGATCAGAACTACTTGACCCAACGTGAAACACGCCGCGAGTCCGAATCATGACCACTACATGGGTATTACTAAAAATTTCAAACAGACATTTAACATTTATCATGTTCTCCCAGTCAGTCTTACTGAGAGTTTTTAGATCATCCCAAAGCAAATAATTTCATTATGATTTTTATTTTCTTCTTCAGTATCAGATACATACAATGCAAGAAAATTAATCAGGCCAAACGAGGTTTTTATTATAGTATTTACAATTGCATGAAGGCCTTTGAAAATTGCTATTAAAGTGAATTTCAGCATGCTGGGGAATTCTCAAAATGATTTCTTGCATAAAAAGATCCTGATGGGAGACTTATTGTCTTCGAGACACCAAAATAAATTTACCTCACAAACTATAAAATACATAAGATTTCTTTTATTTCAGAATACTGCTAAGAAAAGAGTTCAAAGCTGATGCAAAATTATTTTCTTTTTCTAGTCATTTGATTAACCGCAATAAAATTTATCAAAACTTTTTCTTCAAGTCTCAAATAGTATTTAAAAATAAAAACAGGCACACTCACATTAAGAGATATTTTACTTGAAATTCTACCTGTGGAAACATCGTGTGGATATTCTACAATGTTTTATTTAACAATATAATAATCATAAAATCGTTACAATTAAGTCTCTTCATGGAGAAAATATTTAAAATGAACGATTTCATAAGCACATTTGTATCACAAAAACGTTATCTATTTTCAAGTAGTTCTGGATGGGTTAATATGTAACTGAATCCAGCTACAACATTGTGTGTGTGTGTGTGTGTGTGTGTGTTTACAATGTCGTGATTGGAAAAGAAGTTTCAAAGAAAATAAAATATGTAGAAAAGAATTTTGACCGCACGGAGGACTATCGTCAAATTTTTCCGACTATCAACTAAAAAAAGATTTTTCTACTCGTAAAATTTCGGAATGTTTCAGCAAAAAAGCTTCTCTTGTCACGGTTTAGAAGAGTCTTAAATCAAATTCTAATATAATATTTATAAAAATAATGGAAACACCGAAGTTATAGAAAAGTCATTGAGAAAGAACAGAAATGGGCTAAAAAATCCGTGTCATGGAGCGATGAGTGAAAACAAATTATACTTTCTGATGACAAGAAGTTAAGCCTTCCCTATCCCTGTCAGGCTACGAACACTATTGACATGACATGAGGCTAGAACCTAAAGAATGTTTCAGTCGACAAATGGCAGAAGAATCAGTAAAATGGTTTGGAAAGCCTTTAGTTAAGGTGGATTATGTGATTTACAGTAAATTTCGAGAACATGGATTCTGCGCAATATCATACTATGCTGTATGATCAACTAGGCCTTTATTAGATTGTGGCAATCGGATATTTCAGCAGGACAATACTTCTTGCTGTATATCTAAATCCACTGAGGAATGGTTAAAAAAAAAAAAAAGAAAAGGAAAAGTTAATGTTTTGCCATGATCAAGTCAATGTCCAGATTTGAACTCTTTGGAAAACCTTTTACGTATATTATGTCACTAAATTTATGCTAATAATTAACAGATTTCATCAGTCCACGAACTAGAAATAGCCTTAGTAAATAAATGATACAGTATTTCTGAAATTAAATTAAACGCCGTGGTCATTTAATTGAAAAACCGAATGTTTGATGTTTTCAGGAAAAGTAGAGGACGAATATCAAACTAATTTTCAAACATCTTTTGTTTAGATAAGTGGTCTTATAATTTGTTAAAAGTGGTTTTTTTGAAACGTTGTTTTTTTTTTTTCATATATTTCTAATATTTTTGTTAGCTTATTCATTTATAACGTTATTCAAAACGATTGAAACTTAATTATAATAAATATCTTGAAATATCACATTTCCTAATAAAACAAATTCGGAAAATAAATTTGAAAATTTATAAAATAAATAAATTTGAAAACCTTTATTTAATTCATAATTTTCAAGAGTCAAATGGTCTTATAATTTCTTAACAGACTGTATATATAAATTGTGTAAAATAAGATAATTGACAAAAAAAAAAAAAAAAAAAAAAATAGGTATTTGAAATATGTATCCATTACTTATGCAAAAGGTTTGATGCGTATTCTTAAAAATAATCTGAAATGACTGCAAACTGAATGAAAACAGAAATTTTTTTTTAAGTAAAGGAAGTGAGGATATTTGTTTAATATAGGTATAATATTTGAAGTTTGCTTCATTTCTGCACTAAAGATGGCAGCACAAGCTTTCGAACTTTTTTTTTTTTCTTGTTTCTGAATCTGCTTTTCGAATAGGTCTGAATCAGAGCTTCTTAACCAAATCGCTGAGCCAAACGTGAGGATCGCAAAATTTTTAATTAAATGAATTTAAAGAAACATTAATTGCAACATATAATTATCTTTAATATCATTCATTGCATGCTTTTTGTTGCGCAATTATAAAACCATAAAATTAGCTTAATATCCAGCAATGTCAATTATTGTTCCAGGATTTAATGCTTTTTGCAGAAAAAAAAAAATCACTTCTGTTTCGTTAAAAAGCAATTATCTGTTATTTATTTATGAAAACTTAGTACAAATTCTAAAACTACTTCTTTTCATTTTTTTGTACATACGTTTCATTTCATTTATTCATTTCATCATAAATCTTAATATTTCAATAATGCATTTTGTTCAAAGATGTTTCAAAGATTGATTAAATTAATTTTTATTATAAAATGTAAATGATACAAAAGGCACTTTCTGTTAATAATAAAAATTATGAGTATTTAATTCTAATTTGAAGAAATAAGTTTTTTACTTAAAAATGAATTAATTAAAATTTATTTGCTTATTAATTTTGAAATTAAATTAGGAAATAAGTTATATAATTTTATCTTGCATGCCTATGTTTGAGAGAGAGAAGAAAGGAGTCTCTCAATGGTTTGGAATTTTTTAGCATGGAAGTGAGATCTCAAACTAAACACTTTGAGAATCACTGATCTGTATAATTCATTTTTTATACTTTTTAATCGTATTGCCAGAATTCTGTACCAAACCTATATCGATCTCAAGACTTTAAGATGTTTTTAATTATTTTCAGTTTCATTTATCAAATTACAGTTGAAAATGTTGAACAAAAAAGTTGAAAGGTCATCAAGTTTCATCCTAATCAAATGGGAAATTTCCAGTTTGTTACATTTTTCAAGATACCTTTTGTAAAAACCTTGCTAAAATTAATGCATTCATCAATGAATTGTTATAATGTTATTTTCGTGATTAGAATTTCTTGATCAGGAGACAGGGGGTCTTTATTCAGGGAAATTTAAAATTTCTTAACATGAAACAAAGCTATATAAAATCTTAAGAAACAAAATTGTTTGTTACAAAATTTAAAATAAATTGGTCACTGAAATTATTTTGGGGATATATTATGACCTTGCTCAAGAAAAAAGTGAAAATATCATTGATTCATATTATGAAGGTATTTCCGCATGTCCCTTAATGATTACATTTGTTTCTGTTATAATTTCTATGAACAAATTCCTATCCTTATTTAAATTACTAATTTTTCTTTAAAAAATTGGGATTACGGTATGAAATAATCTATTCAACTATTACAATCTGTTATAAAATAAAATTTCAAAGAATGGGATAGAGAAAATTTATTCCTGATTATAGATGTTTTTAAGGAATTCATACAAGCCCATACAAGTATTATAGATTTGTAATGGATTTCTAGCTAGAGTAAAATATATTTGCGAGAAGCTCTGTGTTGCATTTAAAATGCTAAAAAATTGATCTACTATAAGAATTTCAACTGACAAAAGTCTTGCGAAGCAGCTAGGATAAATTCGATGCATGATATATTAAAACAATGGCATACTGATATTCAAGTATTAGATTCAATGAAATTTGAGATCGAAAAATAATATGTATTTCCTAATATGAAACAACTTATTGGTAAGAGAAAGAAAATCATATGCTTAGCTTAGGATCCGTGATAAACAAATTTGACACCTAATTTAATAAATTCTAGCGATTTTAATTTAGTTCATTATCGTCATATAATAGGTATACAGTTTGCTTTTCCTTCAAAAATGCTATCAGAATTTTTTCTTTAATTCTAAGAACTATGCAATTTTTCTCGTTTTTCAAGTATCAAATTTCTCTACTGTCTACTGATAAATAATAACTTAGCTAGCAAAAAACACAGTGGAATTCTAATGAATATTTTGCCGATTTTATGAGAAACAATTTATTTCTTCGACATTAAAACGACCCATATTTTTATTTGTTTAAATTAAGGTCATGGCTATCATATGCGTTAATATTTAATACTCCTATAAAATTTCAATTCCTTCCATTTCATTCGCTATTGTCTTGTATGATTTTATTTTTTACAATACAGTTTTAAAATAATATTATTTGAGAGGTTTAAGTAGTATTATCTTATGTTATAACACATTTTAAGTATAAAATAGTTCCTTTAAGTATTTCAACCGCAGAAGTAATGAAGTAATCTTGTACTTCTCCATCATATTGCTCAGTAAATGTTTTAGAGGGGGAAAACATTCGTTTCTTGTGGACAAAATTATCTGAGAGACTAGCTGAGGTACCCGTTCTACACACAGATGAATGTGTAAAATGAAGCCATGATGATTAAGTTGCGGAAGCAAATGTAGACCAAACGGTCTTGTAGCGAAATATGTGCCAAAACAATGCACAACGGAGCTGTAATATTTTTAGTAGAGGGAAAAAAGAACGAAAAAGACAAAAACCCACTCACAGATTGTGTAGTTAAAAGTTTATTAACAGGTGCTGAAACATTAGTTGTTTCAAGGAAATAGCATCTACAAAAATGCGACGTCATAAAATAAAGGATACACGTTGTAAGCAAAGATTGTTATAAAATATTGACATTATAAAGCATCATGATTATAATAATTGCAATTATATTACATTATGATTATAGTAATTACATTTACTTTGCTAGAGGTATATTTACAATGCTAAAATATATTTAATTTAATATTTTACTGTGTTTTTATTTTAGTATCCGAACGGAATATTATTGTCTTTAAGAACTTATCGTTTGCTCTTATTATTTTAATATTTTATTGAATAACTTATCTTTATGGCAGAATCGTCTGTCTTTATTTATTTGTTTGTTGTTGTTAACATTGGCAACGTCTTTGTACTTGAGAGTGTTTTGTTTGTAAAAATAAAAATGCATTAGGAATTTGAAGATGATATTTTCTTTTCTTGATAGTAATTACTTCTGTGGAGTCCGGGGCTCGGTTGTACGCTTCTGTACACTAATTAATACCCATTTTGATAAATTAAACTTTTTGGGGAATTCCACAGGACAAAAAAACCCGTTTGCACTTGTTCAAATGAAATTAGGAAAGCTAGTTTAATTTTTTTTTTTTTTTTTTTGAATTTTTTCCAGTTCTTTTTTTTTTAAAACAGTCAAAACATCTCCAAAAAATTTTGGGGGGTGACTTCCTCAAGAGTATGGTCCATATAAGAAAACAAAACAAAAAAAAACCCAGCATTCAAACTTTCAGTTTTGTATTACATTTGGTCTGGAGCAAAAACGAATGTAATTCCGTTTGTGCTTTAATCGATTTTTAAAAATAAAATTGTCTTAAAAAAACTCACTGAAATGCGCGAAAAATTTGAAAAAATGAGTTGTATTTCCTTAAAAAACGGGAAAATCATGAAAAAGGTTTTTTTCCCTGAAAAATATCACCAAAAATAAAATAAAAGTTGAGAATGAAAAATTGGCTGCATTTATGCTTACAGCTCCTTCCACAAATCAGCGAAAGATTCTAAAAAAAAAAAAAAATCGGAGTTATACGGTCAACGGTGTGGAATTATGTAAAGAACAGATGAACAAACTTTTAAATTTTTGTATTAAATATTCGGGGCACTTGATCACAAGTAAAATTTGAATTATTTCAAATACATTTTATTAAGAATTTTATCTTAGTATTAGAAACTGTTGTGCCGAAATGTGTATATTTGAATCGCAAACAATATTAAATTTGGAAGAGGCGTTTTACTATAATTGAAGAAAAATATTTTGAGGAACTAAAAATGAATAAAATTTTTTTGTTTTGGGTTGCTCTTTATTTCTTCGAATCAACAGTTATAAATAAGATTTATATCTTAAATACTTTTCTAATATATCTGCGACGTTGCGATATTCACGATTTCCTCTTACTAACTTTATATAAATTTAAATTTCATAAAATTTCACTTCTACCCAAACAAAATGAAACGTGGTTTGGTAAATTAGATGAAGATAGAAGTAAAGCGAATTGAGTTAGAGATAATGATATATAAATGAAATAGAATTGAAAGGGAAAAGAAAGGGAGATAGAGGATAACGTTTAGCTGACAGATGTTAATAAATTGAATTGACGTATCGCAACCTTTCATGAACATTTTCAATATTATATTTTATAAATTGACATTTGACGTGTTTTGCTATTTTCTTTAGTTATGGTCAAATCTTTCGCGTATTAGAATAACTTGATATTTTCATTTTTTATAAAGGGGCACAAAACCTTTTTTTAATATCCTAGAAAATCAGAGGTTTTCATATTTAGAAACTATAAGCCAATTTTTAGAACAAATTAATTTTATTTCTCTTTATTATTTATAAATTAATTACAGTCACTTTTGTGTGTTAAAAAGTAGCTTTAAACTTTCTATATATGTTATGCAATTTATCAATAACATATGCAAAAGCAGTGTTACTGTTTTAGAACGGAACGTTTATACCAAGGATTTAAAACAGGTTTCTCTTGTTTTTCTTGACCTACACAGCATAATGATTTTTATAGTCAACGGTTCGTTAACTAAATTTATGTTTCTGGGAAGGAATGAAAATGAAAAGAAAACACTTTCTTTTTGCTTTCTGTCTCTTGAATGAGAGTTAAAAGAAGAAATTATACAGCTCTTAAACTATGCGATAAATTATTTTAACTATTACAGTTTTAAATATATTTCCGTTTTCCTTTTCATCCGATAGATACAAACAAATAAAGTAAATTTTATTATTTAAAACTGCCATAAATCCAAGAGCTTTATGGGGTATTTTTGTTGCTGTTGTTTTTAAATTTTTATTTTTATTTTATAATTAACCGATTCAAATTTTAGAGAGTACAAGAAGTGTCTCTATCTTGTTTGTATGATGAAATAAATTAAAATTCAAAAGTATATTTTAGCAGTACTTATGTTTAAGGTACTCGACAAACATCTATTCCTGAACACTAACACTACAGGAATATATCCTTAATGTGTCTAAATGTCAAAATTTTACTACTATTGTTCATATTTCAAATGAGGATGGTGACATTTGGTTGGTTCTGAACGCATTAAGCGGAATAAATTTTGTTTCACTTTTTAAAATAAAAGCGTCGTTTTGAAATACAAAGTGATCCAAAAGGATTCATTCGATTTTAAAATTCCGTATTTTCACAAATATGCGAAACAGACTCGTGAGTAATACACACATAAAAAAAGGAAAACCGTGGAAGTTCTATATTGAGAAAAATAGATTGCACTCGCCTGTTCGTGAAGCTATTCCTCGAAAGCTGTTTTAGAAGCTTTCACGGAGCTATTTCGCAGCTGGTCGGTAGCAGTGGATTAGATAACTTGACGTTACAAAGCCGGTAACCTAAGTCACATGATATGTAATTCCCATGCGATTTCTTCCTAAAGAGGTTTGTAAAAGATAAAGCATATACCCCTACCTCTACCGCAAATTTATGTGAACTTAAACAACGCTTTTCTGCTGCTGTGCAATCAATAACCACTGGCATTTTACAATGTGTTTAGCAGGAATTTACTTATAGAACTGACATTATACGTGTAATTAAAGGAAGCTATATCGGACTATATTTTTTTTTTTTTGGTAATAGCGCAACAAAAATTGACGGGTCCACTTTTATTCGGATCCCGTTTTCAATAGGCCGCCGGCACTCCAAGAGCAATCCACTGTCCTCCCCTCCCACGGGGTCAAAAAAAATCAGTACCTGAAGTGGTGATCTAGAACTTGAATACTAATTGGAAGCCTCGATCTATTGGTTACATATGCTCCTGACTCAAAATGCTTGCCTTTGTGTGTACATGTGAGATAACCTCATGCAAAATTACAAGTGATATACCGGCTGCTGCGATAGTGCCAAAGAGACCCGCCACTCAACTAGAGACGGCCGATACCGCCAAATGGAAACTGTTCAACGCAAAACTCAATGCAACATTGAGGGGAAGTATATTAATTGCACTAATGACTGAAAAAGTGGCTTTCGCGTCAAATATCATTCAGAGTATTTCTTTTCGTATCATCACGATGATACTGGAAGAGGAGTATGCAGCGATCCCTTCAATAACAACGCCAGAAATAAAAACGCCTTAACATCCAGCCCGAGAGCGCAGTCTCTTTTAGTCCAGTAGGCAAAGAGGCAACAGAAAACTGCAGATCAACCTTCCTTCTCACCCACTGGTCTGGGGTTCGATACGCCGCCGTCATGACGGAGTCAAAAAAAAATGTATATAACGCCGAATCATCATTTAACAAATCATTCACTTCCAATTGAAGTGCTAACGCAAGTTCCTCAATTGTACGGCCAAATGAATTACAAAATATGGAAAAGTCTTTAACAATTGCATTAAGATCCGAAAAATTTCGTTCTGACTTTTCTTGTAACTGTTTCCTAGCAAAACGTTTATTAATCAGCGGGCCGGTTTAAAACAGACGACGGACTGGATTTGGCCTGTGGGCCGTAGTTTGCCTATTCCTGCTTCAGATCAAGGTTTTTGAAACTTTATTCACTTGCAACTTGAATTTACTTGCTTTATCGCCACGGCATGTAAATCACGAGTGCTAATTAAAATATATGTTTATTTTTAATTATAAAGGAAATATATTTGAAAACTATTCTTTAGTATGTATATACAAATAAAATTTTACCAATCAGTCTTATTTATTCTGATACGAACTGATGCCTTATTTATTTTAACATACCATATTACATATTGAATGAGCATTTAATATTGAAAAGTTTTACAGAATTGAAGGATTTGTTTTTATTTATGATTCCACAAATGATATCGTGACCCATATTTTGAGAAGAACTCATTCCCTAGATGCAATCTGAAATGGTAATTTATTCAAAAAAGTCCTCTCATTTTTAAATGCAGACGGTTAAAAATGAAATATATCGATTTGAGCATTAATAAATATTACATTTAAATCGTGATACTGAGATAAAATGATTTTAGAAACATCCTTGAATTGACGAATACAATTAAAAAGACATAAGATGAGATACTGTCAAGAAATGTAACTAATGACGTAATTCATGAAAAGGTAAACTTTTTTTTTGTTTAATGCACAGTTAATAACTGCAATAACCTGAATAATATATTTTTTAAAATTTATTTGTGCGGTTAAGTATAAAACTCTCTACCTCAAATAGAATAGATGCAGAAAAATCGATAATTAATATAATGAGATTTCCTAGAAAAGGATTGCAATATTTCTATATCAACTAATATTGCTAGAATAATCATTAACCATAACAGAAGGAAAATGAAAAATATTCTGTTATTTGATTACTGTAAAAACGTTTTACGATGGATAATAGTGGAAATAAACCAATTACTTGTAAGAAGTATTTATTTTAAGAGAAGGATTAAAATATAACTTTGACATTTTCGATGACCATGATAAAATAGTAAATAGTATGTAATGATTAAATTCTATGAAAATTGTGATGGTATAGGGATGCTTTATTTCAGTTCTCTGGAAAGTAACAATCTTTCTAGGCTTAGTATGTTTTCGTAAGTAAGAGAATGTTTCATAAATCATTAGAAAAAGTATATCTTGGAGTAATATAGCAATTTGGACAGTCTGAAATAAAATATTGCTTAAAATATTACAACATTTTTTACTGAAGGAATTTTTTAAGGCCTTTCCCACAAAGGTTCTTAGTACACTTCAACAAAAAGCCAAAAAAAAAAAAAGTGTTTAGATAGTCTTTTAATTGAAAGATACGAAGGTAGTTCAAAAAGTACCTGTCTTAAACAACAGATGGCGTTGCTAAAGCAATGATTGTGTGCTTCCATCAGTTAAATGGCACCAAAACAAATCTGAAACTGATGCATAGGTTATTTTTTGATTCGGTACCAATTGTTCCTAAATCACATTTTACTGCTATAGCTTCGAGTTGTTGTCATTTTGAGTCAAGATGGCTCCGTCTATGAGACCAGGATTCATCATTATATACCAGAAAACTTGCAATAATGAAACTTTCTTGGTTCCTGATTGTTTCCAGGGAATCTACTCCAAAATCTAACTCATGGACCTCTAAAGGAAAGGAAAAACCTTCATTAGACCCAATTCTTATTTTTAAAACCTTATTTCCCTTTCCTAAACTAATACTTTTTGAGCTGCCTTCGTATTTTTCGTAATTCGTAACGTTTAAGAAACATCATTGCTCGTCAAAGTAATATTGCTTTGACATGAAACATATACATCTTGAAAATATAGATTTTCATTATCGTTCGAAGTATTTTTGCCATTTTATAATATTTTTTTAAATTTTCAAAACAGTAATAAACTATTACAGCATAGGAGGTTAAAAATACATGTTTATGTATGGATATAAAAAGAGTGATGACTAGAATGAAATGGACATTTAGCAATAAAAACAGAGGCAGAAAATACAAAAATAGCATGAATTTCAAGCAACAACTACTTTTACTTTTGAATCATTTTTAAAGTTTTCTTCGTCTTCTTCAAATAAACGTAAATAATGATCAGCAAATTGTGCTTATTTTACAGTAATTAGAAAGCCTTTGGCATTTAGGTGCTAGCTCAGAATTCAAATTAAAAGAAAACTTATTGTTCCGTTATTATATTATCCGAGAAAAAAATTTCTCTTCCCCTTCCTATCGATGGTGAAAACTTGACATCGATATTTAAACTTAATCTTGAAAATTTAGTTGCATTAAACAAGAGGCAAATTGTGAAATGAAATTTAAAGGCATTTCAGAAGAGAAAACACAACCGATAATATTACAAGCATTGTATGAAGTGAGTAACTTTCAACTGAATACGTAAATAAAAAATACGACATATTTTCAGAAGTAATATGAAAAATGTAAATTAGGCTCAAATTCTCCAAAAAAAGAACATTGTTTGTTAAGTACGGTAAAATTATACAGTGTGCAGAAGGTGACGTATTTTAAGGAGTAAATGGAACGTTTTAGATCAAGCTCAAAATGGAAAAACTCAAATTCTCGCAAAAAGAACATTGTTGGATATGTACGGTGAAAGAATACTATGCATGGACAATGACGTATTTTCAAGAGTGTACAAAAATGAGGCTCAAAATGGGAAGGCTCAAATTCTCGAAAAAAAGAGAAAGTAAAAAAAAAATATTGTTGGTATGAAAAACGAATAGGGTATGTAAACTTTAAACAATGTGATCTTAAAAATCTATTGTGAATTGATATATATAGTTTGATTCTAAAATATTAATATTAAAATTATACTTGAAAATTAATTAGAACACTAAAATTCACCTCAGAAAAATTATTAACAAACCCACAAAACATTGAAAAATATAATCAAATTTAAAATAGATCTGGTAGATTCTTAATCGTAGGAAATAATAAGTTGATATCAGTGATGTAATGAAGCAAGATCACCCAATTTGCTGAAATTATTTTTTAAAACATTTTATTTAAGAAGCCTACATACTTGATTATTCTATAATTTTATTAACAAATCTTCGAGCTATCCTTAAGGAGAATAATAAATAATGTCATTTGTAATATAAATATCTAAGCCACATAGAATTTAGAATATTTTTTCACATTTTTTTTTCAACATTTTCTCCGTGTAATGATTAAAAATTATATATATATATATATATATATATATATAACACCATAGTTGCTCGAAAATGAATGCAATGCATATAGTATGGAATTAAACAAAAAAAAGGCTTTATTGAGCTCATAGTATCTTTACACATGATACTCAGCATCAGATTGTCTAACAATTCTTGAGGTAATAGAGCCCTTTCCTCAATCAGCATCTGTTTCAGATGTCGGGTGCGTAGTTTTCGTTGCTTATATCAGATTGCTGGACATTATCATCTCAGCAAGTCCATGAACCCGTCAATTACGAGTCATTTCAAGGACTAAGGGTTACGGGATCATTAGATGCGAGGATCCTAGGCTCCAGAGGAAGTCCAATTTTTTGCTTTAAAAGAAGGCAACACAATCGTAGATATCCCGGAATTTTAGATCCAAATCAAGGACCCGAGACATCCCTGATCCAGTTCTCCCAGCGGTATTAATTTGTATGGGAACTTGGAGGAGTTTGCAACCGTATTTAACGTGTACCAGCCTCCATTAGCATACACTTTGGATATTCGGTCGGGGCGGGAATCGAACTCGCGATCTTCCGATCACAAGGTCGACACTCTTACCGATCAGGCCACCATGGCCATATGTTGGGTGTTCCCCGTAGGATGTAATCGTGCGACAAGGCGTCTCCCCAAAGCATACCACACATGTTCTATGGGATTTAAATTAAGGGAGAATGCTGGCCAATCCATTCGGGTGATATCTTCGCTTTCCAATAGCTTCTGAACATCGGCAGTCCGGTGTGGCCGTGCATTGCCATCCATAAAAACGAAGTCTGGTCCAATATCATCTGGAAACAGACGCACATGGGGAAGGATCACCTCCTTACAATAGCGATCTCCGGTTACGAAACCTTTGTCGAAAACTTGGAGCTCAGTCCTCCCGTTCTCCATAATGCCTCAACAGACGACAACTCCGGGACCTCCGTAACAGTCTCTTTCCGTGATGATACTGGATTTTGACCTCTCTCCAAATCAACTGCAGTTGGGAATCACTTGTGGCACTGAAACGACTCTCATCCGTAAAGAAGACGCGGCTCCATTGATGTCCAGTTTTTATACTCCTTACACCACTGTAAACGATGCCACCGATAGCCAACATTCAAAGGGATGTAGCGCTTTCAAAAGGACCTTTGTGAAGGTTTATGGCTACAGTAAACCGCGACACTTATTGCCTTGTTGCTGTACCCAGTTGCTGAGGAATGGCGCTTGCTGACTAGTATCGGGCTTTTTTCGCCTGCAGGGCGATATATCGGTCAACCACTGCAGTTACTTTCCTGGGGCTGCCACCACCAACCTTTCTAACAGCTGTACCAATGATTTGGAAGGCTTTCCTAGCGCATGAAACGAAACTTTTATTGATTCCCAACTCTTCAGCTACACTGGTCAAACTACGCCCCTCCTCCAGCTTTCCGATCATGATCGGAAAGCTGGAGGAGGGGCGTCCAGGTGATTTATTCTAGCCATATTTTAAGAAAGATCTCACTTACACTTGCAACGAATGTCTTTAATTAAGCCTCCGTTCTTCCTTTTATTGCAGTCTTGAGCTGCACTCGCCAACCACACGCGTTTTGAGTACACTTACGTCGCCTATGACGTTTTGTTCCTGACATTTGCATACGCATCGCCCTTTCCCACTGAATCGCGTGTACGGAACGCAATAACTCTTTTTCTGCAATATCATGACTGCTTAAAATTTACATTGTTGCTTAAGCTGTACTCACTAGCATATATATATATATATATATATAAATTATCTTCTCAATAAGTTTGAATCAATAATTCTTGCATTACTTTATATTATTATTAATTTCTTACGATTGTGCTTGAATGTTTATTAAGTACTAGAAGCAGCTTAAGGGCTGTTGGCGAAGGACCTTGTAATCTTGGACCTTGTTCTAGTCGCTAGGACGACATCTGAGATAACACCTCCTTCTCCAAACTTTCACACCTCGTCAACGGGAAGACTTGAGACCACGACAGATTTACCGTGCATCATCCTCACTACATGGAGGGGGTTTAGTGGCATCAGGATTGGAACATACCACATAATAAATACAACGCCGGGCTCGAGGCCGCGTCCAGTACCACTAGGCTTTCGCACTCATTTTTTAATGAATTGAATTCTCTAAAATGTTTATTAAAATTCAAACTTGTATCAAGTATTACAAATATTTCTGTTGCATAGATACATCACAACGAGGTAGAGGACACTAAAAGATTGAATGATAGAAAACCAAAACAAATTTAAAAGCTTCACTGTAGATTGTTAAATGAGCCTGTTGTTTTCAAACCGGGTGATTTCGTTCTGAATCATGTTATATTTAAGAAATACACACATATATAATATATATATATATCCGGTATTTTCTATGAAATTGAATATTTGATCTTTCACTGAAGTAGAAAAAAACTCAGATTCTTATTCATATTTAGAAATCACACACGAAAGCCATTTTTGTTTTCAAGAGTTACTCATTAACTTACAAAAAAAAGTCTAAAAATAAATAAGTTACGACCTTTTTAAACCCTTCAGTGTTTGAATGAACACTCTAAGATTTGATTGGGTAAGGAAATGGTAATAATAATATTAAATATCCACAAAAGATCCCATTCGCAAGAAGTAAAATCGAATTTTTGTTATTCGAATACAATATCAAACAACAGGAAATAAGCTCTACATTTTGCAGTTCCAAAGTTCGTTGCTATACGTGTAACAAACCCGTGAGTCACCCCTCTGCAGTACCTCGTCTTTCTGAGCAGTTTTTTTCATTCGTCTTTCACTTATCGTCGATTCCTTCTTGAAGTCGCGCCAATCTAAGTATATCCACAAAACCAAACTACCCAGGCTTCGTTCCTTGTACGCAAAAATAACCCGTCTTTCTTACTTCTGTGTTTCTTTGCTTACCTAAATCTTTCACATCTACGGGGAAAGTTGTCGAGTTAGGGTAGGAGAAGTAGCCACATTCAAAGCATCAACACGAGTCAAAGGTCAAAAAATCATAATATAGAATACTTACGGATTCCTTGTTACCCGTGTGTTGTCCCTTGGTTCTTGAAGAAGAGGAAAAAAAAAAACTTGGTTTTTCTTTTACTTGTGTGTGATTTTGTCTGTGGATACTTCTACTTATCCGGAACTTTTTAATGTACTGTAATGACTTAAAAAGGTTTACTTCCGGAACTTACATTTTGAAGTTTATAAATATTTAAAAGGTAAGTTTTTTTAAGATTTTACTTCAGTTTATGTAATATTTTAGTTTAATGTGTGTATAAATACAGAAAAAAAAAATCTTCTGAAGTTAATTCTTATGATAAAATTGTTCATTAGGAAACATTTCATTTTAGAGTATTTTCATATTATTCACTCATCGAAATCTGTGGAAGAAAATTTTTAATCTTTATTTCATTCATTTATTTTAATCCCTACATTTTAGATTAAAAATGTATTAACTCCGCCTTAATATCTTTTATCTAGTATTTACGGAGATTATATCATATTTGTTATTACCCCATTTTTGGTGACATAACATTACTACAAAAAGTAATAAAACTGGATAAATGTATTATTATATGCAACAAAGGAATAATATATAATATTCGTAAAGATTCTTTTCATAAAAAATATAATAACATATTCTCTAAAAATTTTAATGATGAAAAGTATGTTTTTCTGTAAAAAATGGAAATCATTTTTATTTAAAAGTCATATATTTACTTCACTTTAATGTAAATAGTTGCGCAATATTAATACCCCCAGGAATTAAATAGTAAAATATATGACTAGGTTATTGCTTTAATACTCATCAGAATATCTTATGATAATGAAGAAAAATTTTAAGTCATTCATTTTTGACTGTATCGAATTCATCATTATATGTGTGTGTGTGTGTGCGCGCGTGTGTGTGTGTGTGTGTGTGTGAGAGAGAGAGAGAGAGAGAGAGAGAGAGAGTATATTTAAAAAAAATCTGTGTAAAATCAATGAATTACTCATTATTTACTTTTCCAAAGCAAAAAATCATGTTCATTTCTGGGCAATACAATAATTAATGTTTTATTGTGTAATTATTCTTATATTCATGCACAAATAAATTTATTACTTAAAAAAACTAGTTAGAGTATTATTTTGAAAATTGTGTTTGAAAAGATTGGTTGATGATGTAGTCTGTTAAAAACTCTCATTTCATTTAAGTTAAATATCTAATTAATTACAAAATTTTACTGTATTATACATATTTAAGTTAAATATGTTTCTTAGATAATCTTTACTCCATCTAAAATACAATGTATTAGGTTTTCTTTATTTAAAAAATACATTTTTATAACGAATAGGTTAATAATCATCCGGGCCCTTATGTAAAAATTAATACATTATAGAGTGTGTAAGGATACGAAAAGTTTAGTTAAGTGTTATATTAGATAAAAATTAACAAAAAACGGATTAAAAAACAAAGCCTTTGTAATTTGTTAGATGTTTAAATCTAAATTATAAGTTCTTCCCTCAATTATAAAAATACATATAAATTTCATAAATATTTTTATATACGCACTGAAATTGGATGCAATGAGAAAATATTTATGAAAGGTTATTGTTGTTTGTGAAAAGAGATTGATTTTTTTTTATTTGCAAAACAATTCATTTTTGTACGGAAATCTATGAATATTTTGAATTTTGAATGCATTGAATTCGCTTCTTTTGAAAGTTTTATAAATCAATTGAAACTAAATGTATTGGGAAAAGGAATTATACATGAAGTAAATTTAATTGCATTAGATTTCGTATGTTTAGATTAATAAATTTGTTTTGTATATTTTTATGCCTTATAACACTAAATAATACATATTTTAATATATTTTCGTTTTCGTTTATATATGATACAGTCAACCAAAACTCTGCTCATTGAAATTCATGTATCTTTAAATAGTTTTTCCTGCGTTGTTAAAATATTAAAGCATAGAAATGTGACAATACAGAATTTCAACAAGATTCTTCTCAAGTTTTTAATCACCAAAAAACCTTTTGGGCTAATTATAAATATCTAAATTATATATACATATTTACATATACTAGTTGTTCAAATAACAATCTGATACTTTAAAAGGTAATTTTTATTATTCCTTTTTTTCTCATTATTAATAAATATATTCTTTCTAAGACTACACAACATTCCTTCAATCAAAATTTTAAATTTTTACTGAAAAGATATCAATGTTTTTTTAAAGTTTAAAATGCTATAAGTTTAGAATTCTTAAAATAAATCAACCATTTAAATGAAGAATAATCTTGGAAACATATCCGTATAACACATTTCTTGAAAAAAGGAAAGCTTTTATTTAATGTTGATTTTTTTTTCATTAAATTCTGAGGATATCAATATTGAGTACTGAACATAAGTTCATCATAAAAAATATATATACTCATATTTCTATAAGAAAACTCGAAATAAATTTACAAAATTATATTTGTAGATTTTATTTTAATTTGTAAATATCATTTATAAAAACAATTGAAACTTACAAATGTATATTTATTAAATATCAAGTTTTGTTACTCACCTTTTAAATTAATTCATATATATATATATATATATATATATATATATATATATATATATAATCTCTGTGGGTAATTATATTAAAAATGTTAAGTAGACAATTTTTAACTATACAAAATCATATTAAATACATATTAAAATCTCTAAATTAAATGTGAAAAATTTATTAAGACTTAAAACCTATAAATATTATAGAATCAAATGAAGAATGCAGTAAATTATTGAAAAAGCATACAAAATAAAAAAAAACATTCGAAATTAAAAACATACAAAATATTATAATGAAAAAAAGCTAAACTTTACTAAAGTACAATTTACGTTTAATAATTTTAATAAAAACATACATATTAACCATTAATTAAAAATTAGAACAAAAATACAAATGTACCCAAAAATAGCATATTTCAAGATAAAAGAAATAATGAAAAAAAATCTGATACAAATTAATTTAAATACTGCCCTAGACTTTCAAGTGGGAAATGGGTGTTTAAACCAGTTTTACGGATCAAATCATCACACTTATGTAATTACATTATCAAGCAAGATATAAACCATGAATAATCAAAATTTCAAAAACGAGTAGAATTTCAAATTAGAAAATAGAAAAAAATAAACAAATACGTTAAAACCACAGTAAATAACCACAAACTTGAAAACCATTTAAACCCATTAATACACATTTAAAATATTTTGAAGTCTAAGAAATTATAACTTTATCTGTCATAATACGGTTTTGCTCATCTCTATTCAATACGACAAAATAAATATTCAAATCCGACAATCTATTGATTGATTGATTGAATGAAAAAATAAAGAATTTACTAGAAAATACTTTTACCTAAAAACTTTTTTGAAATATTTAAAAATTTAAACAAAGTAATCTTTTTAATTTAATAATTTATGCAAAAAATAAATTTATTTAAAATAGTATAAACAAGTCTTGTAAAATTCTTAATAGACGTTAGATAAAAAATTTGTATCTCCCTCTGTTGGTCAAAATTAAAAATGAAATAAAAATATTTTAACAGAACCAAAATCTTAACATATATTAAAGAAGAAAACTATCACAAAAATAGGCAAAACTATATATATATATATATATATACACAAATATATATATATATATATATCTATATATATATATATATATATATATATATATATATATATATATATATATATATATATATAATTTATCTTAATTATTTTTAAATGTTTATTCACAAAATATATGAGGTAATTTGCTTTAAAACAACCAGTGACAAACATCTTAAAATTAGTTTTTTTGGTTTATTACAACTTACTAAGTTATTATTTCTTATTATAGAAATTAGAAATAAGTATTATTTCTAAATATATAAACAGCTATTCCAGGAAGGTTACTTTTTCATATGTAACTTAAAATTATATCTCTTGTCATAAATATTGCAACTAATTCTGTAATTTTCAGTTTTATATCAAAATATTCTGTTTCATACTTATTATTAGTAGTATGAATAAGATTTAAATATGTAAGATAAAAAGGCAAATTAGATTTATCTTCATAAAGCTTATTAAAATTCAAAATAAGTAGATCATCAATATTTCTGTGAATCATAAAATTATCTCTATCTATATAATTATGCTCATAACAGTGTTAATAGATATTAGCCTAACTATTATTTGCTAGAGCTCCTAGTGGTATAGCTCTAGTTTCTTAAAAGTGTCTTTTGGGTTTCTTTATAAACAGCTTATTAGTTAATGAATATTTTTCAAAAACAACTGTACATATTACTCGCTGGACAACTGATTTTTAAATTATGATACCTTTTTCAAGCCTTATTATTTCTTAAAACTTCATTGCCAACTATTTTAAAAAAAGGGAACTCTCTCTCTCTCTCTCTCTCTCACACACACACACACACATATATATATATATATATATATATCATTCAGCTAATTCTTTCATGCTGAATTTCATAATTTCTAAATTAGTTTCTCGAATTAGATTATGTCTTACTATGACATGGCGGTTATTCCAACTTTCTTGACGCTGATAACATCCTTGATTATGTTATCTATATCAAGGCATGAATAACCTTAAGTAAGAGATGAATTAAATGTAATATGCATAATACCACAGCAATTGTAATGGATATATATATATATATATATATATATATATATATAATAATATATATATATATATATATATATATATATATATATATATACCGAACATTTATAAAAAATTTCATTTATAAAATGGATACATATGAACATTTGCTTATTTTTATAAATATAAATTTGTTAAATTTTTAAAATAATGTTATTCAATTGTTTGCTTTCCATATTTTTTGTGAAATGGAGTATTTCATGATCTACGTTATGAAAATTCAATTTCTATTAAAACCAGAATCGTTAAAGTGATGTAATTATTAATGTAAAAGAGTTCACCATTTTGCGATTATAAGCATTTTTAAAGAAAAGAATTTTCAGGCGTAACACAATTTTAAATATTTTCAGATGCATGTCATATACCATATTTTCATATTATACCCGTTATGCAAATAAACTATAGTTATTATAAATATTATTTGGTCTGATATTTTTAAATGGTATTAACATTTGTGTCAAACACCTCCAGGCTTAAGTGCTTTAACCTTATTTTTATTGGCATATATTTATTTGTCAATTTGCTCATTTTTTTAAAATAATTCAGTATTTTCTTAAAAGTAATAAGATTTAAAAGGTATAATTTAAATGTCAGTAGTACTAAAGAATAAAATGTATATTTTTTATTGAAAAATATTCATTAGCGAGCGAATTGTTATTAAAGGATCAAAAAATATAAAGTCGTCTTGTACTCTAATTTAATCAGCTTAACTCACACAAAGAGTTAGCGATATTTAGGAAATAGTGCACAAATCAAAATATTTATTTTCCTACTAGATTGCATCAGGTAACGTTGTCATGTATTAAAGTAGAAAATACACTTCCTATTAGTTCTTTGCACACTTGTGCAATCAGACTTCAACAAAAGAAGGCATCTTAATCGAAAAACTAGAATCGACTCAAAACATGAAGTGGCTAAAAAATACGGCGAAACTTCCGAAGTTCTTTTTATGAGTAATATATAAAATATTTTTTCTAATGCATACTCTAATATTTTTTCTCACGATTCAGTTTTGTATCACGTTCCTTATTTGTGAATGTTCCAAAATTACAACCACTGTTCCAAAATAATGAGGTCTTTAGATCACTTAGCAGCTTAATTCAGTATAACTAGTGATTGTTACTCATTTCGTGCGTTACAGAAAATGGGTTCTTGGCAATTAAACAATGCTTACGGCTTTTGAATTTGCCTTTTATCTTTCTTTAATTTATTTATCGTTTGTTTTGATTATGACTCCCTCGTGCTTTTTTGTAGGCATAGTGGCGACGGTCTGGGTTAACCATGAAAGAGAAAGATAAGAAAGTGAAGAGTATTTTCTTTGAGAGAGGACTTTTCAATTAGAACTAGTCCATTTTAGTAACAGAAATTAGAATTGCTGAATTCACTTCTTCCCGTTTCTTGTATTCAATTCAATAAACACAATGAAGTCGTTTAAATTTGAATGCATTTAATGAAAATAAGAGAGAGAGATTGTATTTATTCAAGGACACATTATTTTGAGGATCTCAACAACGTTGTAACATTTGCTTTATAGATTAATTACTTATAGAAATTTTGAAGCAATAAGCATAGAGATGCCTTTAGTGAAATGTTTATTATTCGTTCATCATATTGTTATAAGACCTAAATAAACAAATAAAAATATTTTTATAGTGTTTTAATTTTTCCATTCTCATACAAATACTTTTAATTTTTTTAACAACTAATGTCGGTGTTTTGAACTATTTTTAAATAAGAAGTAGCATTGTTTAATTTTTTTTATCTCATTATTAATTAAATTTTTGGAAAACTATACCGTAATCTACAAAGGGGGAAATCATTAGTATTAAAATCTATAGAAATATGATCATGAGCACACGAGATCCAAAATTTTTAATAAATAAATTGAACACAAAGGGAAACCTTTAAAGATCTTCCTAGATAAAAAAAATGCCAAAAATTAAATTTGTAATACTTATAAAAAAATATGTAGATACTACACAAACACACACACATGCATATATATATATATATATATATATATATATATAGAGAGAGAGAGAGAGAGAGAGAGAATTTATTAATGTTATAGTTCGTTTTCTTTCTTTCTTTTTTTTTTCTTTCATTTGCTTAAAATTTATCCAGTCTTAATTTTGTACTTTTGCATATTTTGTGGTTCCTCCTTTTGATTCTTCCCCCCCTTGTTTTCATTCAGTTGGATTCCTTTTCTTATTAGTTTTTGTAATATAACATTAAGTTTTTCTATTTTTTGCTTTATAAAAAATTTATGTTAATTTTTTACTAGTATCTAAATATCTATAAGTAGATATTTTAGTAATTTTAATGAATTTTCTTTAGTTAATTACGTTTATAATTCTTCAATATTTTACACTATCTTATTATATATGTATATATATATATGAAAAATAATGAAAAGGAATTTACATAACTTACAAATGGCACATTGAGTGATTTTTTTTTTTTATTAATATCACACTTATAAGCAAGACGAGAACTATTGGCGACATTCGAACACCGTAATCTTGAATCTCTGTCAATTATTGAAATTGAATCTTGAGCCTATCAACTATTACAAATGACTGAAGTATTCAAATATCATGTTTTTCAAATGCTTGCCCTTGATCAAAAGAAATAAGCATGCTAAGATTTGAAGGTATCAAGCCATATAATGTGGCTTTTCGAATAAATTTTACTATCCAGTTATTTTCAGCTGTTCATTTACATATTTTTAACTCCTTTACAGTAGAATATTACGGAATAATTAATTACACTTCAAACATAATAAGTTACAAGTGCATATATATAATAGCTAATTTTATGTAAGGTTTAATGTGAAGTCTTTTATATCCACATCTTTCTATAGTTTTCTAATTTAAATGATCGTTTTGGAGCCTCAATTTGTTTTAAAATGAATAATTTCGAAACAAATATAAATGAATCTTTTTATTAAAATCAAGTGTACTAATTATAATATTATTTAATTACAGTTAATTTTTTTAATTTTAGGCTATTTGAATAACAATATATATATATATATATATATATATATATATATATATATATATATATATATTATGTGACGTTCAATTTGAAAGGACTATGGCATCACTAATTTAAACAATTTAAGCCTGCAGTAGTGTAGTTAGAACAGTGACCTCGTAGGTGTTAATAGTAAATTTAATTGCTTGATTCTAAAGAGAGTCTTCAGGCACAGTATAAGTTTTGAAAATGAGAAATGTGTAACCCAAAAGTATGGGTTTTTAATTATTTTTAATCTCACAACTCTTTTAAAGCAAGATTGCTGTACTATGTATATATTTATTTGATTCGATATTTTCATAGCTCATATATAACAATATTATATGATAATTTTGATAAGATCTTGAGAACTTATACATCAAATGATATCACTATCATTCAAAAACATTTGGGAGAATTTTTAATTGCAAATATTCTTTATTATGCTCGATCGTGCTTGGGGGAAATATAATTAAAATGATCTATACTTACATACACACACCACACACACACACACACACACACACACACAGATATATATATATATATTCAATTCCTATTTCTGAGTATTTATTTAATCATTGTAAATAAGAATGTAACATATTGAAAACTTGTGTACATTTGGAATAAGTCTTCAGATAATGTATCTATTCCATAAGGGAAAAAAAATAATAATCTAATTCAATAGAATTTACGTTTTTTCTTGATTTACTTAATATGTTTTCAGTTCGTAAGTAAAACTTAAACAGTTTATAATCCTTGAAAACCTATAAGACCTCTACTCTTTTTAAAGTGTCAGACGGATATATTATAAGAATTAGAGGGGGAGTTCTCCGTTAGAAAAGCTGGTTATGAATCCCAATTAACATTTTTTAGTTACGGGGTTAGTCGAACGATAAGAATTGCTCAACAATAAATAGATTGATTCATTCCTAAATACATCGGGGCCCGGCCAATCAGAAATCTTTTAAATGTAAGGGGAAACGTTTTTATCTAATAATTATTTCAAATAACGAACTGTTTTAAAGCATTGTATTTTATGTATACGTTAGATTTAATATCATGATAAGGTGCACATAAAATTTAAGATAGTAACCAAGAATCCCGTTATGAAAAAAGTTTAAGAGCCATTGTTTCAGAATAATTAAGGCTAATGAGTGTTAAATTTTTATTGATTTTTTAAGTTACCACACTGCTTGAAATATTATTTTGGCATCGTTTTTGTCTCCTACTTATGTTTCAAAATTCCTTTGTTTGTACAAATCGTTCACTTTGTGACTCCTTCGTAAAACACGGTTCAAACCTTTCAAACAGCGCTTGCCATAAATCAGTATTAATCATGAAAAGGTATGGAAAAAAGTAAGTCCAATTAAGTAATAAAGATAATTTATTAAACAAAAATATATAACGTTTAGATAAAATCGAACCAATGAACAAAATATACGTTTGTTAACGCATTCTGCTTGGAATTTTTAGTTCAGTTTTTTTGAGTTCCTTAAGTTATTTAATATTATGTAATTGCATTGTGCTATGTTCTTATTTAATTCTAATTTAGAAAAGTAAATTTTTCGTTAAAAGAAAATGAATTCTAATTTGTAAAAAAATCATACTCATAGAATGTGTCATTTTTTGAGAAAGGTAGAAAAATTTAAATTCCATTATCTAATTAAAAACATGAGAAATATAAAGAACAGTCTTTTCAAACATGCAATACGTAGTTTAACAAATAATTAAATATAATAAATTAATTACCTTTTTAATTGTAAAAAAATAAGACACCATTGCTTACATGAAATAAAAAGGAAATTAAGAATGACTTAATTAACATTCATAGAGAATTTTTAAAATATGTTTCATATAAAAAATTTGTTAATGTACTATTGATTTTCATCAAATTATACAATCAAAATTAACTAAAATACATTATGTTAATAAAAACTTTGCGTGAGAAAAAATAGCTTATTTGATAATGAATTATATCTTCAGTAATTCGGTTAATTTTTTTTCCATAAATACTGATTAGTATTTTTAAAAAATGCGATTTATAAAGAATATTTAAATAAAACGATTATATTTTTAAAAATGAATGATAATTTTTAAAGTAGGAAACAGTTCCATAAGAAACTAATTAATTTTTTGAAGAATCAATGAAGTAGTTAAATTTTGAATATTTCAATATGAGTTTATTTCAATTTCAAAAGAAATAAAATGAAAATATCTAATCTAAGTTTTCAAAATCCATTTGCTTTCTCTAAACGCGTGAAATAAAATTAATTAATAACAAAGGAGTTAGTTACTTTCCTAAAAAACGTTCTTTATTGTGTTAAAATATATATTTATTCTGCTTAAAAATTTTTTAGTTAAAAATATATAATCAGTAAAAACTATTTATCTACTAAAACCATTGTTTATTTTATAGTAAAAATATTGTTTATTACATTAAAATTTCTTATTTACCATATTATAAAAATATTAGTCATTATTCAAGTGTTATATATATTTTAAATATTACTCGTCGAGAACAGTTTTTTTTACGTATTAATTAAATTTTTTTTTCAAAAGAAGAGGTCTTATTTGACTTTAAAAAAATTATTTTTTTCACACGTAATTAAATTCTCACTGACAGTCATTTTAATTCTTTTTAATTAATATAAATTTTTAATATCGCATTAAAAGTAAAAAATAGAATGAAACTATGTACTTTTTATCACAAAATAGATAAATAATTTTAAATGAATGAAGAAGAATGATAGCTTTTATGTAACCTGATGCGAAAATTATTCCTTGTTATAAAGTATCCTTCAAAGAAAAAAAAAACAGAATAAATGGATTAAGTCGTTGCCCTTCAGCTAAATCAAAAGTATATTTTTTTTTACTTCGTTTTTCTGTTAAAGTAAATGGGAGAGAAAAATATTTAAAGATTTCACATCGCAGAATAAAAAAAATGTTAAAATGTAAAATAATAAAAATATTATTTCGTTTGGTTTTTCTTCTAAAACCTGCATACACATTAAAATTTCTATTGCAAAATTTTATGCAAAAATCCGGTCACAAACATCATTAACAACCATTAAAAACAACTCCGAAGGCCGTCTAAAATTAGTTCTTTTTGAAGCCCACGTGCACACAGCATCCCAGCAGTGTTCTTTAATAAAAGACGAGGTGGGAGAGACAAACTCGAAAGTCGATCCCCTCGAAAATGTTGTTCAGAGGGCATTATTCCCAGACTTATTCTTGCACGACAGACGTCTTTGAACTTTTCTTGTGTGTCTCGAACTTAAAAACTGCAGGATACGAAGTGTTGCACGTGCCTTCCCAAAATATGCAAAAGGGGGAGGGAACATTGTCAGCAAGAGAGAAAAGGTGATTGCTCTGTGATAAGCTTTTAAAACAATCACTCGAAAATTTATTTTTTTATGGAATTATATTCTTTTAATCGATATTTAAAGAATCTACTCCTTTCACATGATAAATTCTGTTGTGAGTGTTTTTCAATATCATTTTTTTTCACATATAAAAAAAAAATCTCCCTTCGGCTAATAAACAAAGCTAAGAGCTATTATTCTCGCCATTCAGAATTACAATTGATTTGAGACATTGTATCCACTTCAAAAGGAAAAAAAATTATATTAGTTTAGAATAGAGTGGGAACTTTTTTACCTCTATTTTGTTACTTGAACTTTAATCGCATATCGTTTTCCGAGACTGCTAATTTTTTCCTAAAATGTCAGTCTTTAAAAAGTTTTTGGTAGCCGCATTCAACTTCCCCATTTTTAATTTTGAAAAATATTATATTCGTCTTGTTAAATATGGTATTAAAAAGTATAAAAAATTATATCAATGAAGTAAAAATTTTATTTTAAAGGAATAAATAATTGACTACTATTTTTTCTATTTATTGAACCAACCATTTGAGTATATCAGACAGAGCAAATTTTTTTTTATAAATTATCAAGGCAAATTCAAACATTTTTGATATTCTATTTAGAATATTATCTCTATTTTTAATAAACACTTTTATTTATTTCGAACTTGTAGGAATTTTCACTTGTTCATCTTAAAACAACCTTTAAAAGGTATTAAGATCCTTATTAAGTTCATTCATTTTTTGAACTTTGATAAAATTACTATTTGTTTTCAAAAATTTTTAAGTCATAATTTGATTTACAAAGAGTTTTTGTATTCCTCCTAAGTTGGACTTTTACTGGATTCAAAATAAAAAGATCTTTTTCTTTATAAAAGAACTTGCCCTTGATAGCTTAAATTATTTATAAAATGAAGAATTAATTAATTATATGTTCAAATTTATGAATTATCAAGTGCTAAAATTACATTTACTAAGAGAAAATTAATTTACAGTTATAGCAACTGAAAAATTCCATTAACTATAATAAAATTCATTAAACAAGCATATATATAAATTTAAGTATAACACAATGCTTTTTTGAATAAATGAAAAAAATTGCCTCGTATCTAATTTTTTGTTTGTTTTATAATTAACGTATTCTTTGGAATTATCCATTTAAAGAGTATGTAATAACTCTTAAATACGCATTTGTAATCTGAGAAACACGGAAAAATACATACATTCCGTAAATGTGTATTGATAAAATTTAATTTTTGCTTTAAAAATAATTTTATCTTTCTTTACGTACAAAAAATTCCTACTTAGGAATTTTTATGGAACTTTCATAAAGGATGTGTATATATATTTCTATATGTTAAATTCTACAAATTATTTATTTTTGATTCATAAGTTATGAACTAAAAAGATTTTAATCCTTTATTACTTTTTTTGCTAAAACTTTGATTTCTGAATCTTTAAAGCATTTTTTACTTCACCAAAATGTATGATTATTTGTGCATATGAACGAATAATAGTATATCATAGTAGCAATACATTTTATAATACTTCATTCGCCAATCTTTTCCTTCATATTTTTCTTTCACTTGTGCTTTCTATGACTATGTTTTTATTTAATTGAAATTATTATATTTTATAAATATTTAACTCTGGCATTCTCTTTCGATTTTCCTACTATTTTAAATAATTTTAATACCTGTTGTAGAAAATTTGTTACAATATTCAATAAAAAACAAGATTAACATTATTAAACAAGGTTCACTATAAATAACTTCACATTTTCAAATTCTGAATACAAGACAAAAAGAGAATTAAAATAGTTTGTTTACACTCATAAGGAAAGTAAATTTGCTTATGCTCGTGTAATACAACTACTGACCATTGTTTAGATGAATAGAGCTTGGAGACCCTTGACTTTGATTTCTTTTTTTAAGAGCAGCTCTTTTTTTAACGCAAAGAGAGGCTACTCTAAATATAAAGTTTACCCTTCAATGATAATATCAGGAGTAAGTCTCCAGCGGAGGAATGTTTCCATAAATAAACAACTAGGATTAAACTCTAATAATCAATTGCTTATTCTAAAATACCAAAAATGTGTTTTTTCAAAAAAAATAAAATGTGTTTAATCATTATTAATTTTAAAGAAAATGATTATTGCTGCCTCTAAAAACAATACGATGAACTTTTACTGGAACTTTTTTGCTCATTTCAATTTTGTGATATTTACTAAAATAATAGGGACTTGTTTTCTTGCGCACATTGCGTAAAAAAATCTCAATTAACATACTACATTGTACCTTTTATCATAGCAGTTTGTAAATATTTATGAACTGTAATCTATGTGTGGATTTTTGAGACTAGTATTTTGTCTTTTTTTAGCTCTATGACTTTTAAAAGAAATTATAGTTCCAATTTAATTTCATGTTTATTACAAATTTATTTCAGGTTTTGAAAATATTCATAATTAAATATAAATCTATGGTAAATTTCTATCACTAAGACATCCGCAAAATTTTTACAGATGGTCCATTTCATTACGATTAAGCAAAAGGTATATCGCCAAGGTTTTTTTTAACAATCTTTGAATACAATAAGAGTAGATTATTGCTGATATGTAGATTTTCAGAAAAATTTTTTATAGTAGCTAACTTGTTAGTTATGAATACACTATCGATTTATTATACTTTGACCACCTTTACATTTGACTATTTTTTTAAAATATATATACAAGGTGATTATAAAAAAAAAAAAAAAAAAACTTCCCCGATATATGAACCCTTAACGACCTATCCGCTCAACAAATCAAAATGAAATTTCAGGTATTATTATTTTAAAGTATGCACTCGAGCTTACGATCATTTAAATCAAAAGAGCTTTCTCTGTTACTGTTACATAGTAAAGAAATTTATACATAGTATAGAAATTTTCGAAAGGTAACACCCACTTTTTTTCTTGTCCAAATTGATTAACGCATTAAAAAAAAAACCATGAATGGCATTGGAATGATACATGCATGATAAAAATTACTGACTTAAAACATTTGAAAAGAAGAGTATTGTAAAAGATCAATGATAACACAAGAAAGGTGGAAAATATTTTAATAGGAATTTTAAGTTTTAAACGTTCCCACCCACTCAGACAATTAAGCATTGCATGCATAAGATTGTTCACAACAGTGAGAATTTCAAGAGGAATTCGTATAATCTCGCGTCTTATGCCATCTTTCAATTCCGATAAATCTCGTGGATTTTATTAGTACGCCTTAAATTTCATATAACCCCAGAACCAGAAATCCATCGGAGTAAAATCGGAGAATCGATGTTGCCGTGATGCTATAAAGTTGTGGGAAATGACTCTATTATTGAAACACCGTTGTAGCACTTATCGAACACTCGCGGTGTCGTGTCGTGAAGAACCATCTTGCATCCATACAATGTCATTAACAATATTTCACTGCTATAATTCTGGAATAATGTAATTCTGTAACATTGTCGTATACCGAACTCTTTTGATGGAGTATGTTTTCATACCTGTGGAAGTCACCTCTTTGAAGAAGTATGGTTCGAAAACGAATGTACTTGCGATGCCGCTCCACACAATTATTTTAACTTCGTATAAAGGGGCAAGTGCTACTTCGCGAGGGTTCTTAACAGCCCAGTGAACACAGTTCTTGGAGTTTACGTTCCCAGTTAAGGAGAAATGTGCTTCAATCGGCCTTAATATCCATAGTAGCCACCTGCTATCTTCATCACATCTGAAAAAGAAAAATTCGCTAAGTCGACCCTCTGTTGCTTGTTTCCAGGTTGCAGCATCTGGACAGGCGTAACTCAGTTAGAGAGCATCCACAAAACAAATAGCAGAATCTTGAGGACTGTGGTTTTTGGTACATCTAAATTGCGGACAATATTCTTATAGTATCTAATGAACCTGCAGGAAACGTATTACGCATTTTCACTACAACTTCAATAGGTCATCCATATCGTGGTCTATCACATATGCATCCTGTTCCTTCAAATTGTTTTACCAAATTACATGTAATTTTTTTCAGAACATGGAGCTCATCTTAGCTTGTGATTTCGCCAATGAACTCTCATTACTTCAACCACATTTTTCTTGTTTAGATGAAACAGCTTTATCAATTCACTTCATTGTTTCCCCGTAAATGTCATCTTGTTGACAACTTCGAACACCTGATTGAAGAAACAATCTTCCCACATTACTTATTACAGATTTTTCGCATATGCGTATGGTATTTTGTAACAATGCCATGCATATGATATTTTATGGTTGGTGCTTCTACTGGCTATCCCTGTGAATTATGCAAAATGAGTCAGTGCACCTCCTTTCTATGTTATTATTGGTTTTTACAATGCTCTTTGTAAAAAATTGGTTTTTTTACAATGCTCTTGAGCCGCCAATTTTTGTCATGCGCGTATCTTTCCAACAATCAGCACAGGATAAAAAGTAGATGTTGCTATTCAAATATTTCGAAATTTCAATTTAACTGTGACCATGAAAACTCTTTCGTTTCAAATGCGCATGCCTACAAATAATATCTGAAGTTTCATTTTGACTGGTTGAGCGGATAGATCGCTAAGGGTTCACGTATTGAAAGTTTTTTCATGCTCCTTTATATGTATATGTAAGTCCGTTTTTGGTATATTTATTCTTTTTAACTTTTAATATTTTTTGAAAATTTTAAGAATCAAAAAACATTTTATTTGGTTGTAGTTATTTTAAAACTGGACAAAATAAGCCTAAAATGAGTTATTTATTTTAGTCGGAAACATTTTGTAATAAACATTGAAATTATTTTAAAATAAAAATTTGGAAATAAAATGCAAAAGTTGATTTATGTGTTTAAAAAAAGTGAAAGGTATGTTTAAGTTCCTATTTTAAAATCGTTATATATTGAAGATTCAATTTTGAATTTTATAAGTGATTCGTAATAACTTTAGAAAAAAAAATAAGTTAATTAAGTCAAAATATTAAAAATAATCTTGAAATGTCGTTTTTGCATTTAAAAGAATATAAATCTACAAAACTTTGATCAATGCTACTGTTTCAATGCATACTGAAACCGAAAAAGCCATGCAGCAGACAAACAGAGAAAAAAAAACTCTCTTCTTAATTGAATAAATTTATTTTTACCAAAAACTTTCCTGAAATTCTTAAAATAAATATACATTATATAATCAAAAGTAACGAACACTCTTTGTAGAAGTGAATCCTACTAGTTATGTAGAGCTTTTAACTTCCAGGCAAGTATAAAAGAAGTAATAGGGGTTCACAGTCGTAATTTCAAAGCCAGAAAGGTACAATGGGGATAAAAGCAGTCAAATGATTTTGAACTCAGTGAAGGGATTGTTTGGTACTTTTTGTGGAACGTATGTTCGTTAAATTTATGACCTATTAGGTGTGTCCCGTTCTACAGTAACTGAAGTAAAGTCACACAAGGGTCTGGTAGACTAGGTCGCCCAGTAGACATGAATCGTAGAGCACTGATGAGAATTGTGAAAACCAGTCTCAAGAATTTAGCCAAAAAATTTGTTAAGAATTCTAAGATTCCTCTGGATGCATCAAGAGCGCAATGACAGTTCATTACTAACTTCGAACTCTTATTTTCATGGCAAAACTGCCGCTTATAAAACTAAAATTACCCAAACCAATACCAAGTGTCATTTAAAGTGGTGCAAATGTCGACGATACTGGAATCTTGAGCAATGGTGCTACGTATTATGGGCCAATGAATAAAGGTATATTATCTGGCAATCCGATGGTAGAGTCTGAGTATAAAAATTATCAGGTGAATGCTTTTTAACTGACTGTATTGCTTGGCGTTAAATTTGGAGAGTAATCATAATGCTTTGAGGCTGCTTTTTTATATTTTGACCTGGCTCTTTAGCTCCAAAGTGAGGAACTCCAAGACTGAAACTTTTTTCAACATCGTGGTTAATTCCTCGTCGCTTAAATTATTTCAACAGTTCAGAGACGGTCTATATCTGTTTTAATAGGATTATGCTACTAACCATAATGCTCGGCCTATACAAAGGTAATTTGTTGATATGGGTGCTCAGGAATTGGACTAACCTGTCCAGATCGAATCCCATAGAACCCGTTGGACATATTAGAATGGCGGCTGAGATCTAGGATACAGTTACAAAGAAAATCAGTGACAAAGAGTATTAGTGTACTTTCACAAGAAAGGCGTACAATTCCTATTGTAACATTACTAAAAATAGGGGACAGCATTTACCACAGAGTGACAGCTATTATTACTGTTAGAGAGGACGAAACATCAAACTAATAGTGACATCCGCAGGAAAAGGAAAATTATAAGATTCCGCACACTTTTGATAGTATAATGTATATCAGATAAATGGCAATGTTTTTAAAAAGGGAGGTGAATTCAAAATATAATTAAAAGGGATACGTTATTTGTTCTCTTTTGTGTTATAAATTGAGGAGAAGAAATTTTTAAAAAATGATAATAAACACATTTAATAGAATATTCAACCTGCTGTTGATTTCTACACCTGTTTATTATTAGCTTTAATATTTAATCATATATTTCAGTATTTAAATACCCAGATCTGATCACATACCAGATTTTGAATAACTGTCTACTAGCTGATCTCTATAAAAGTATTTTCAATAATTACTCTGCTTCTGCTCGGTACTTCAAATATTTAGTTTATATTTCCTAATTCTAATAATTGTTGAACAGATGATTTTTTTTTATTATGAAGCAGAATTTGATTACAAGAAAACAAATAATTTAATTTGAAATATTTCAAATTCAAACAGACTTTTTCAAATATAGATTCAAATGGTTTTCCAAGAAGAGTTCTTTTTGCTCGTTTTGTTTAATGAATGGATAGTATATATGCAAACTCTAATCCTCGAAATAAATTTACCGAAATAAATATTATATAATTCCTGCATGAGGTCATCTTCTCAACTTGACTCTTCCTTGCCTTCATCAAAACAAAGATTTTAAATTAAGAACTAGAAAACAATTCTTTTAAACACCAGTTGATATATATTAATTAATTATATTAATAAAGAGAAGTTTTGTGTTTAATTGATACCTAATATAATATCTGGAGATTGAATTTGAACTCTAATAATTTAATTAAGTTTTGGCACTTGAAATAAATTGGGAAGGAAACAATATCCTACAATCCACGTCCCAACAAAAGGAAATGCATACCTTTAAAATGAATAAAAAACAATACATTGGATGATTTGCCAAGTAAATTGTAATACGTACCTGCGTAGGCAAACTTCTGAAACCAGGTGTTACTTTATTGGCGTTAAGTACGGGAAGGTTGTGACATTTAGAACAACCAAGTAATGTCAGCTCTTATCATTGTTAAATGTTTAGTTAAAAACATGGTAGAAATGTTCATTATCTACTATCTAAGGCGGCATGACATAAATGAAAATCAATCATTAAAAAAGTGAGAAATTCATCGCAATTTATAAATGAAGTTATGAGTTATATTACTTAAGGATTAATATAATATTTGAACTATTTTCATTAAAATGGGCATGAAATGAAAAATTTACTCTGTATAAAATATATGTAGTAAAAACCCATAATCTAAATATTTTTACCATATGTAAAAAAAAATATAATATTTGTCACTATTATTTTTTCACTTTTAATTTTTCCATGATTTCTGATTTACATTTACTGAGTGAGATAAACAAATAATCTCTTTGAGTGAAGTAGACATTTTTTCATAAAAATGCAAAAATGAAAAATAATACAAAACACAATTAATACAAAATATACAACAGAAATATCTTACTTTAACAAGTACTGATTGGATATTTCTCTAATAAAGTAAATCAACATTTTTATGTTATTGGAAAAGTTAATGCTGTTCGGTAACGCAATATTCCTTTATAATCCGACACTTCGCCTTTTGAATAATATGCAGTGTTTTTACATAGACTGACAAGTCAGAAAATTATTATATTCCTTCTAATTAAATGTAATAATATAGGCTATCAATACACAACAATACATATTTTGTAGTTTTAACTATTTCCTGCGTTTGACACATAACTTGCGAATACTATGTAAAACTTTATACAATAATGGATAGCTTTTTCTGATTAAATTCGATATTTTTTTGGATTAATCTAGATTTTTAGGAACTCAGACGGTGCTCAGAACTAATATCTCTGGATTACCGAAATATAATAATGTACTTTTTTTCATTGAAGAATGACATGAATAAAAGCAAGCGATTATGTCGCATATTTTTTTAAAAAAAATATAGTATTTTTTTTTTTAATTTGATCAGAAAATATCCCTGATCTCTCAGATTCACCAAATTTATAGCATTTTGGTCGCTATGGCAAGCTCTATTTATTCAGAGATGAATCAACCCGTACTGCTTACGATGCCTTAAGTAATTAAACAAATTCAGCTTTTGAGTATTTTGTGATTATTTTTCAGAAAATGTGTCCTAGTAAAAGTACATCATATCATTTTATTAATTTTATTCTCAGAAACTCTTTCAGAAATTGCATGAATGTGCCATCACATAAAGTATTTCTAATGAAAAAAAAATCCATGTAATAATCGAATAAATAAGATAAAAATAACACGTTATTAGTTTTTTTTTTTTTTTTTTTTTTTTAGAGAAATTGTACAAACTAGTTTGAACTAACTTTCCATCTGCATTGAGACCAAAAAAGTTCTTCATTATGAGTACAAATGGAAAAAAAATATATTCCGATACTATTAGCTTATTTTCCTTTTTATGTAATAATTATATTTTGCTGAAGGTAAACTTTTCGTTTTTCAAAAAGTTTTGTTTTGTTAGTAGGCATTTTTTCTAAGGAATTTGAAACACTTTTTATTAAGAAATATGTGGGAAAAAGTGCCGCTTAATTTGATAACACGTGGATTTCAAACGTTATTATTAAGGTCCCTTTTCGGAAGTTTTAATATCTTGAAAAGCAAAATTCGTACGTTTTTTGTAATTATAAACACCTTCGATTGATATTATTAAATTGCTATTAAAAGTATTTTTTAAAATCTCTAAAATAAGTTATGGCTTTTTGGATATCAGAACGGTATTCATTCATCCGTTTCGCTTTACTAATTAACTATACGTATAGCAAGTATAAGAAATGAGAAATTTATATTTAACGTTCTTATATTTAAAATGATTTCAAAAAAAGGTGAATGTTATGAATATGCAAAACTGAAATCATTAATGCATTAAAACTAATTAAAATATATTACAAAATTATAATTGTCCTATTGATATCACTTAGATGTGTATGTACCACGATAGTAATTGGAAAAGCACGTCAAAATTCTCTAGAAGTACATGGAAAATCATATGTTTTCAATACAGAGATTCCCCACTATAATATCGTTTATTGGAAATGAATTCATGAATTTATCCTTCCAAAATTTAAATTCAATAACTTGTAGTAAATAAAACTAAGCCTTGGTGGCAAAATGGTCAGGGTTGTGGGCTCACGGCCAGCATTGTTCCCATCCAGTCATGAGTTCGAGTCCTGATGCCATTAAAGACCTGCTGTGTAGAGGGGCTAGAGCACGTTAAATCTGTTTAGAATCGAAATCCCTGCCCCCGTAGTATGGTTTGGAAGTTTGGAGAAGGAAGTGCCAGTCAGGTGGCTTCCCCGTCCCTTCACCGAAGTTCAAAGTATTCAGATAGCCGTCTTGTCTGTTGCCAATAGCCCTATTGTTGCTTCAAAAAGTGCGACGTTCATAAACAATAAATACTAATAAAACTAATAAGATATTATTTCTTATATTTTCTATTATGGAATTCACAATTCAATTATTTTCTCTTTAGAAAAAAAATCATTACTTTATGCTATTGCTGTGGCGGGAAATAAAATTTATTTAAAACGTCGAACCAAATTATTCTTGAGTCCTTTACCTATTAGTAGCAAGTCTTTTAAAAAATAAAATAAATTATGCGCAGAAATAATAAAATTGCTTACTTTCCCCCCCTGAAAATTTACTTAATGAATGCGTTGCTTTGCTGAATTCGGTAGATTTCGTTTTAATTTTATCTTGTACCATCAGATATATTCCTACTGCTGTTAGCAACTTTTGATTCTAAAACTTTTTCTTACCTCACTAGACAGGGCATAAACATTAAAAGTTAACTATTCGTTACATAAAAGAAATTTATCGTGACGCTCTACAGATATAAACGATGTGGGGGGGAAATTGCATCTATGCAATGCATTACTTGGAAACTTAATTCTAAACTGAGGTCTTGTTGAAGGTTTATGACTCATGGCAAACCTTGTAGTGGTTATCCTTTACACAGTTTTTTATTCACAGGAACTCCTGCCAAAACCTTTACCTATACTTAAATGATATTTTAATGGTATCATTATACGTTTCCATTGCTTTGGAAGAGATGCCAAATTGCTTGAATAATACTTTTTACTCATTGTTTTTT
>BMAW01016692.1:0-16145 GCA_019974015.1 Nephila pilipes | reverse complement strand
AATTCAAATTCAATGTAATGCGTAGTGAAATAATGAAAATAAATCAATTCAATGAAAATTCAATTTCACAATGTAATTAGAAACACTGAAATAGATTCGAATAATTTTAAATCATAAATTAAACGTAAATCGAAAACATTGAAAGGGAATCGTAAAATATTTAATATAGCATGTTTTGCTTTTACTTCCGACATATGGCGTTGTGTTTTTTTTTAAAAAAAGAAAGCGAGAATTAGTTAAATCGAAATGAAAATAAATTAAAATCTATAAACATTTAATTCAAAAATATATTCGGAAACAATGAATTGGAATTGTAAAATTAGAAATCGTGATTGTATTGTAAATTTGAAACATTGAAATGGATAGGTCTGACTTTTTGTTGAGGACCAGCAATTTGTTGAAACTACATTTTTCTCCGTATATGTTAAACTTGTAAAGATTGAAACATAAGATGTTCTGAAAAACAGAGCACTTTAAAATAACAAGAGCGTTATGTGCTTGGTGAAAAAGTTTTAGTGAACCGAACGGCGACAAATAACTTCCGAACGGGTCACCCTCTCAGGAACCAGGAAAGCTACGAAGTGCTGCAGATGGGTATTTTTCATACTGACATCTCTCAAATGTTCAAGACGCTTTATTGTTGATGTGGTGGGGACTTTAAATTTTATTTAAGATATTGTAACATTTCGGACCATTGCTAGGATATTTCTGGTTTCTATATAAATTGGTTGTCTTGCGTCATACCTGATTGTTTGATTTTAATGGTTGTTGACAGTATTGGAGAATTTTTTGGAAAGTTTTCAGATTGTTTGAGGTATGAATTCTATTTTCAGGTCATCACTCGTGCGCTTGTGAACTCTTCTTGAGGTAAATATTGGAACTTCAGAGATAATTCTTCTTGCTATGTTCTGTTGAATTTGCAGAATATCGAAATGGAACCATAATATTTTTTATAATTTTATGTTGCTTTTACGTCCAACAGATGGCGCTGTGTCTATTTTCTTAAACAGCATGTTCGTACGTATCACAGATGTGATATCTATTTAATAAGTATATAAAATTACGCTGAATGAAATGTAATTTTGTATCAAAATTTCAAAGCAATTGATGGAATCAATCGTCTGAAATGGAAATCGTAAAATATTTAGTAAAGCGTTTGTTGCCTTTACGTCCAACAGATGGCATTGTTTGTTTCTTTTAAGTATTTTTAAGTATTTAAGATGGCCTATTTTTCTTGTCATAAGTGATATTTATATAGTTATATAAAAGCACACCCGTAAACGAATGCAACGTTGTGTCAAAATCTCAAAGCACTCGGTGAAGAACTTGCAGGAATTGCTCAATTTGCACAACGAACTTTAACATTTTTATTGTTTTATTTTATTTTATTTTTATTTTTATTTATTACATACTACTTAATGTTGAACTTAAGGCTAAAATGCACGTTATTTACAGAATTCAGATAACTTTAAAATATTTGCCTGCTATTAAAATTATCTCTGAATTTTAATAAGAATAATTAAAAATATATTAATTATAAAGAGTTTAATTATTTCTTACAAATTAAGTATTTTAAAATTTTACCTTTTAAATTTGTTTTTGAGTTTTAAATTATGCTCTATTTATATAATTTGTGTTTTAAATTTTTACTATTTGAACCTTCATTTTGATTAAATTTTTATTTTTGTTTTAAAATCTTTAAGGTATCCGTATACCTTTAAAACACCATTTTTGTCAAAATTTTCGATTTTCTAATTTTAATGTCAAAAATTTAAACTTTTTTCTTTCTATTAGTGTTTCAATTTTCCTTCTTCCTTATTTAAAACTTAAGTTACAGGGATTTAAATTTTACTGGGTAGATAATTTTTAATTGAATTTGAATGTTTGTTTTTCATTTTTCTCAAAAGTAGTTTTCACGACATATTCACATATGGCAAAATAGATATGAGAAAAAGTTATGAACCAAATTAATTTAAATTTTGTAAGTATTTTCCTTATACAGATTTTAAGACCCCTTACTACTTTTTGGTTGTAAAATTGATATGCTTTTAGTAATAAAGGTGTGAATCATGCATTGTTATAATTTCTTCTTGATTTTCCATTGTTATTTGACTCGAAACACTACGAAAATTGTAGTAATATGATTTTCTTTTTATATTGTTCTATATTATTGGGTACATAATTGGTAATTCTCTTTATATATGTGTGTGTGTGTGTGGAAATTTAAATTGACTTATCGCCCAGATTGACTTAACGGCTGTGGAACGTCTCACCACCAGAGAGCGCTGCTATTGTTTCAGCGACATTCCGCTAAGAGAAAGTAGACGCATGCGCTGGATTACGCCATTACGAGATTCGAGTGGACACACGGAGTGGCTGGGATATAGCGACTAAAAAAGTTTTACGAAATAAGAGCACGGAGCACAAACTGACTAGATTGAACTAGTAGATACTACTTACGTTTTTCTTTTTCTTTTTTTAATTCTATTCATAAGTGTCTGTACATAATCGCTGTAAATAAGAATAAATAAATTCGAATAAGCCGAAATATCATCATCGTGAATAAACGGACATTACACACATTTATGTATATAAATATATATATATATATATATATATATAAAGAGAGAGTGTATGTAGATTCTATTTATATATATATATATATATATATATGATAAGAAAAATATTTACTTTTTAAGCACCTGGTTCTGATCTGTGTATATTTTTAATGCATTTCTCATTATTCACCTTTCTTATAATTTATTTTAACCCAAGTTTTTTAACTGACAGCACTTCTTTCTAAATAAGGTTTTCTCACGGCACTATATGTTTCATAAAAGCACTAGTAATCTTAAGTAATCATAAGTAATAGATAAAAAAATATGAGATTCTACGGTGACTGATTAAAGGATAATATTAATTTCTTTTTCTTGTTCTAATCGTATTATTTCTTAACTTATATTCATTATTTGGATATTTTCCTTAAAAATTTGAACAAGTAAATTTATGTTACAAGTATAAATTAAGAGATAGAATTATTCATTGAACAACATAAAACATGTAAATTAAACGAAAACTTCCCAGCAATGATAACTTAATATAAAGATATAGATTAAAGGAAACTAATTTTGGCTTAGTTTTAAAGAAAAATGAAATAAATGTCCTTTGATCTCAAAATGTTTAGTGCATGTTTCAAAATTTCAGAAAAGACATTTTATTAAGGAATGTGAAGAAAGTCTCGAAATATTTTTCTTTTAATCTAAATGGTAACAAGTGTCTCACCTCTTAGTGGGAGACATTTAATTGTGTAACAAAAAAAAGGAAAAATAATAAAATAAATTGAAAAAAAGGAAAAAAAAATTCTGAATTCTTAAATAAATTGGTTATTTCATAAGAGATTTCTATCTACCTTTACAAAGAAGAGAAATGTTACTAAAGTAGATAAGAGTTCCCCCAAAATATTCTTTGAATAGCATTAAAAAATTTCCAAATGCATTAGCACGGAATCAAACCCACTCAAGTACACGCCACTTCTTAAATTTCTCGTGTTTTTACCTTTATCTCTCTAGAATATAGAATATGAAAACTTTATTAAGGAATTTGTGCATTATAATGAAATATTTGAAACTGCAACAAACTTTCTGACAGTTTCAGTACACCTTTTCTCAGTCTCGCTCGTTTTAATCTTCCTGACGAAAAAACTGTGTGAAAAGTTTCTTTTCAAACATATTGCGAGAAAATCTAAAATTCGATCAAGTATTTTGAATGTACTCGTCGGAATAACATTCATCCATTCCTTTTATAAGTTTGCTTTACTTTTATTAAGCTGTTACATAAATCATAAGTTAACTTATTCAACTCTCAGTTATTAAATCTGCTCTTTTATGAACTAGGTGCTTTCCAAAAGCCAGGTTCCTTTATTTTGAAATGAAATACTTTACTCAGTTTCTAATGTTACAAAATTTTATGTTTTATCATAATATATAACGTGCATTATATCGCATTTTCCCATTCAACTAACACTTTGGGGATTTTATGTCTTGTTGTAATATTTCTGATAATAAATTATTTGTAACTAATGCAGATAAGAAAAGAATTATTGATGTGTAATGGATAGTATTAAGCAGGTGCATGCATCAGCAGTAAAATATTTAATACAAGAATTGGTAATTTAGTTAGTTTCTGGATGCTCCAGATAGTGAGCAGAAGTTAACCAGGTGAGCTATTCACATTTTATTTACACTTTAGTGGGGAAGGTAGAACAGATCGAAAAATATTATGGGGACGCAATACCTTAAAATCATCAAAACATCAATTATTTTTTATTATTTTAATTTAATTGTAAAACATTCTAATATTTGTACAAATTTCCACAGCTTTAATTACATTATTTAGCGAAGTTTTAATTTTTTAACAGTGTGCTGAACTATTTCAATGACATTCAAAACTTTAAGAAGTTTTTATCAGATTTTTTTTTATTTTTTCATGACGGTTATGTATTTACAATGTTACGCATTTTTTGTAGTCTATGTGACATATTAAAATTCTTTTTTTTGTTTTTCAAAACATATTTGATAATTCTGTATATGGAATAAGTATTTAACTAAAGAGTTATTTACTTAAAAATATTTTGAAATTCGATATAACTTTCTTACCATTTTTAATAGTGTCTTATTAATAAAAAATTGTAAAATTATTTGTAATACAAGTAAACTTAAACTCATGTTTAATATTTGTAAAAATGACTCTTTAGAATCTGAACAAATATTTTTTTTTAAAAAGAAAATATTAAACTTTGTAACATAAGCGAGAATTTCAATTATTGTATTATAGAAACTCATCAAAATTATAAATAATTATCTATATAAAAACGTTTTTTCTCCTGATATGCATATTCTCTGAATGTTTTAATGAGGTTAATAAAAACGTTTTGTAATAAATATCTACTTAAAAAAGTTGCTTTCGAGGTTCTGAGTCCTCTTAAGGATTCAAACCATCATGTAAACTGCGAAGAATTTGAAGGTTCCGATAATGTTGTGACATTGGGGCTATTCATGACTTTTTCCTACTATCCTTCTTCCTTTATAGTAATTTGAATGGCAAAGCATTTTAATTTCTTTTCAACCAAAATAAAAACGTGATTAAGTAAACTATAGGAAAATAAGAAGAACAATTAATAGAGTTTGAGAAAGTGATATATCAAAACTAGAATTAAAAGAACCAAAGGAAAGAAGTAGAGGATAACATCAGATGCTGATAAATATTTGTAAATTGTATCAGAGTTAGCAATGTGGAATGAATAGAATCTTTGTAAAAGTACTAAAACAAGAATCTACAAATTGCGATAGGTAGTTGAATCAGAATGAGGGAATTGGTAAGCTTGGATTTTATTGGTCATAATTTAGAAATGACGAGCAAAATGGGATTTGAGAGAGAGCAGCTTATCTATCTTCTTCAAGGTTTATTAATAAAGTATTTCATATGTTCAAACGTATCTTCAATTGTAATTTAATAATTATTGACTCATATATCAAAAGGAAAGATGACATTAGAAGTTAATAATGAAGGACGGTCGTCACAAAGTAAGTAATTAGTTCTTATTGAAATAATTAGATTCTGATACGTGTAGGATTTATACACAAATAAAGTAATTTAGGTACCAAATTTCAATTATTCATATATGTAAATAAAAAAAAAACAGTTTAGTCATCTTCTATGTTGGACTTTCGTCGAGGGCTATTTTTTTTAAATCAGATCGGTCGCGAAATGAAAGCTACTGTCAAAATCCGATGATGATGGGCCCATATGTATTGCGTAGTTTTTTTATTGTGCCTTTCGATTCCGTCAGGCCACAGTTATCCGTTTTGAGCACGCAGTGAGCACGCAAACATGACTGGAATAATAGTCACCCGCTAAGTGTGAAATCCGAAATATCATTCAATTTCTGCTTGGTTAGATGTACCATACAGCCGAAATTCAGAGATGAATGAGTAATGTGTATGGAAATAATTGCATGAGTGACAATAGGCGGCCGTACTCTGTGTTTGCAACAAAGACGTTCTTGAAGAATTTTCAACGAGAAGCATTTGATGACCCGCCATGCTCCCCATACAGGCTTGGCCCCCTGTGATTTCCATCTCTTAGCTCACATGAAACTTTGGCTTGGAAAGTAGATGCTTGGATGCTGCAGACCATTTTCAAGAATTGGCTGAAAGCAGAGACGGCAGCATTCTATAATGAACCTATTGGAAAGTTGGTACCACTCTATTACTAATGCCACAGTCAGATGGACAACTATGTAGAGAAGTAGCTTAAAGGTGTATCTAAATGTTTCAAATCAAACAGTTTTGATATTCATGGAGCATTTCAATTCGCAACCGATCAAATCTTGAAATTAAATAGCCCTCGTATTTATTGGATTATTGATTCATGAATCTTTTAAATGTGTTTTGTTTTGGAAAGTCAAAGAAGTATTAAAGAGATGTTACAGATATACCGATTACACTTTAAAGTTAGTGAATCGAAAAAGGAGTTTAGTTTGGTTAGATTTATTAAAATTAGATGTCTTAAAAAATACATATGAAATTTAAAAAGTAATTATTTGTGGAAAAATTAAATAGTGCACATAATATCATTTAACATATTATTTTTAGAAGAAACAAAATATTTTAATTTATTAATATAATAAGTTATAATTTTTCGCTTTATAAAATCATTTAAATACAGTCAAAGTCTGAAGTCAAGATAGCATACTAATGGTTATATACCGAATATCATCAAAGGTATTTCTGCGGAAACAATAACTGATATTAATTATCAAATCACATGCATTCTTAATTATTGCTTAACAATACTGCAAGTAAAATATTCATTGTATTACTAATTATATTTACAGAACATTCTAGTTTTAGAAATTAAAATTGAGTTACATTGAGCATAAATATGTTTAGAAAAATGATTGATGATAGATTCTAGTGGCATATTTAAAAAAACGATTCTTATAAATTAGTTCCAATAATATACTAGACCTAATAGTTTGAAGCTATAATGAGTTATAAATTTGCTAATATGTCTTTCAGCTTCCTTCAAAATACTTTAAAAATATCATGCTGAGAAATGTTTTGTAACTAATTACAAAAAGGATACACATAAATTGATCTGTATTATGATTTATGGGATTTTTTCCCATACATGTTTAAAACGTAATTTTTTTAACTGTCACATCCTAGACGCCCTATATTAATATATTCTTTCTTTAAAAATATTTTCGCACTAATTTAATAAGTCAATAATGTCATTTTATATCCTCAGACGTATTTAATAAGTCATAATATTCATTCGAAAACTGCAAATTTATTATATGAAATTACACATTTATGTATACTTAGAAACATATCTCTGCAAAAGAGGTGCACGGTTATGGTTTTAGCAATTATTTATTATTATTATTTCTTTTTTCGTTCTTTGGATTTCCATTACTGAAGGTGCCTTTAAAGTATTTACCTTTTAGGACATTGATATTTCCAATACACCTTCAATGTTCCCGCTACGCTACATTACAGTTTTGAGAGAAATATATATATATATATATATACTTTCTCTTTAAATAATTTGAAGAACTCACTTAAAAAGTATTTTTTTCAAAAGAATTATTCTGATTTTGTTGGATAATATTTTACACCGAAAAATATTGTTTCTACCTAATATTTTATTCCTAAGAAATAATTCAACTCAAATAAGCAGTTTAATTAAAAGAACAAAAAGAATGATATCCTAGCTAGCCTTTAAATCAGTTTTTTGGAAGATAAAAATTTGATTTTAGTATTGTGAAGTAAATCTGAGTTTAAACTTTAGATTAGTTAAGGTTTACCTCTGCTAATTCCAACGCTTAGAAATAAAATTTTTTTTTAGTAATGCAAAATAAACCTGAAATACACTTTGGATTAGTTAAGACTTATATCTGTTAACTTCTATTGAAGCAGAGTGAATTTAATAGTGAAATCGAGCTCAAGATGCAGTATTAAATTCACTCTGTATATATATATTATTATTGTATATATATTTAAATAAATTGAAATATATATACAATAATAAACAGATATTTTTATGTTTGAAAAGATAAAGATTCTTTACACTAACATTAATTGTTTTTACGAGACTGGTTCAAAAAGTACTTGCATTTGAAGACAGGTGGTTTGTGAGGGTTAAGATAGATTTTAGTTATAATTGGGTGCTGCCATCTGTTAAAAGGAGCTGAAACAAATTTGACATTGATTCATAAATTAGTTTTAATTTCGCAACCATTTGCTAATAAATCAAAATTCGATTGTAGCCGCTTTTATTTGTCACTGTTGATAAGACTTGAATTCATCATTAAACACCGGAAACCAAGTAACACAAGTAACAATTGAAAGAATAAATTTCTTGTGGTGAATCTACTCCAAAAAAAATGCAAGAATGATCTCAACGGATGGAACAGTTATAACGAAGAAAATTTGAGTTGCGAAAGGCGTCATGATCATGAATATGAGTAATTTGGATCTAGAGGGATGTCTTGTGAGTCATGATAATTACTAATAACAATGAACCATTATTGATGCTATGAATGCTATGTCTTGGATTTTCTAGGGATTTATCAAACTACCTTGTAACGTTCCACTCGAAAGCAACACAAGGGCTATTTACAGCGAAGAAGATAATTTAAACCTCGGTCAAGTGACGAGGATGACACATTAAATGCTATCCCCTTTCTCCCAATATGCACAACCTGTTAATGGGCGAACCTAGAATCTCGACAAATAAAATGTATATCTTTCTCGAGACACATTGTGTATTAATTGTATCAGAGCTTCAAACCTAAAACTCGTGAACATGATGCAGCTATTTTCTTAACTATTATTTTTCTTACCTTTTAAATGTTTATTAAAAACATACTAGTGTAATAAGTTCTTTGGTTATCTTTCTAGATCAAGTAATAAAAAGTTTGACTCAAATTAACTTTCTTAATATTTTAATTTCGATGGAATCAGTGTCTCAAGTTTTATACCATTGTTTAACAGTGATGTATTACACAGTTTCTAATTGCATGCTACAAGAATCATACTTAAAAGAGGGAAACTTAATCTCCGTATACTTTAAAAACACCATTATACAATATCGATGGCGATTTAAATCGATGTATAATTGCTTCTATTATCATCCTGCATCTCTTGGAAATTACTATCTCTCAATCTTTTAACTAATTCAATATGTTTTAGACTATAAAACGCGGGACTAACACCAAGCTGTTATCTTATCGTAAGTCATGTATATTCAAGAAATAATTAACTATGGATTTAATTTTAAAAAATAACATATATATATATATATTGTTCTCTTTAATCAGTTTATACAAAAGGAATTACTGAATTCCTTAAATATATATCTGATGTCACTTAATTTATAAATACTTGAATTAGTATTTCTAGAGTCGTAGCCGATAGGTTAAGGTCAAAAAATTAGATGACCATAATATTCCATTGTGAGACATTATTCCACCGAAAACCTCACCATGAACTGAGAGTTGCAGTAACGCTGTCCAAAAATGGAACCCTTTTAATAAATTCCATAATTCTCATTGCATCTCTGAAAAGTTGGCCTCAACGGTAATGACTCAATGTGTGTGAAAAAAAAATGTTTTGGTTTGAATGTGCTTATTAGGTAACTTGATTAATTAAAAAGATATTTTTCATTTTCGCTGCTCGTTTTCCATATATTTCATTTATAGCTCTACATTTAACATTAATTTGAATTTTTGTAAAAATTTGCAGAAATGTTTCGGAGCTATATAGAGCTATAAAAATAGGCTCTACGTGTTAAATAAATGTTCAAACATTTAGAAATACAATATAATCTATTAAACAATTTCCAAAACTTTTTACACCAAACGATATTCAAACTAAACCAGTTGATTTCAAATTGTTATACTTTCATAACTAAACGACAAAGGCGGATAAGTGATACATGAATGCAGGGAAAAAATACGAAACTTTTGTTTACATGTGTACAGTTCAATTTCTTTCAATAACACGTATATTGTCAATTCGATATGTACATTCCCATCAAATGCGTTGTAAATTCGCAGTGGTAACTGATTGTACAACAAATATCCGCTGTTTAAGTTCACATAAATTTGTCAGTACTTTATCTTCAACAAACCCAAGAAGGAAGATATCACACAGGATATCAGGTGATTAGATATGAGAATCGCATATGGGGTGAATTTTGAGGCCAGGTGTAATATGAATATCAAAAATAGTCTAATACACTATGGCCAATCCAACTGCGAGGTAGCTGCATGAAAGCTTCTTTGACAGCTTTCATGAAATAACCACACAAAAAACATATAAGGATAATCTTCTTTTTTATCTGTTCGTAGTATAAAAATTCCATAGTTTCTCCGTTCTACTCCTGCATTACTTATATTTCTGTGTCGCTAATTTTTGAAAATATTGAATTTTGAAATTTGATGTTTATTAAACCCTGACCGTTTGAAACCCGAATTTGTAAAACCCTGTATAATTACAATCTTATTTTAAAAATATAAAAATATTGCAAACTTATTGTATAATTAAAATACAAATATCCCTCTGTAAACCGTTTTTTCACATTTACTGCAGTGCCTGTAAACCAGTGTCTTTTTACAAAAACACATGCCTTTCGTAAGTTACTTTATACCTTCTACTTCAAATAGCCTCGGTAGCCTAGTGGGTGTGGTAGCGGACTCGTCGACGGCGTTTTGCGTTGAGTCGAAGGGTACGAGTCTTGCTGACACTATAGACTCGCCGTGTAACCGGGATTGATGCATGGGAAATCTGCAGGGCACAAAGTCCTCCCATGGGCATGGTATGGAAGTTAGGATAGGGAGTGTCAGCTCAGGTGTTGTCCTTCTCACTTGACTGAGGTTCCGAGGTCAATCGTTACCAGCACTTATGATGCTTCTAGTACGACGTTACTAAAACCAACATTCCAATTCAATTGAATATTGTAAGCTATCAATACAAAATAGGAAACTGTTCCTAGTTTTTGTTACAGCTTGCATTTGAAACTGTATTATTGTGTATTATATTAAATGTTACATAACATTATATAGTTTTTGCTGTTCATCAGTTATTTTCCAATAGTCTGGCGTTTTTGATAATTCTACGGTGCTCTAGTGTATATCAACTATATTATCGAGAGAACACTGTATTACTTATTAAACAGCAATAAAAAATATTTAATAGAATCGAGATACAGTTTTTAACTATTTGAATTCATCAAGTCATAACACCCTTCAATATAAAATTTAAGGCTGTTTCCCATAATTGTTCTACAAACATTCAAGGGCAAATTTATAAACACAGAGCCTTGAAGATCCATCTACTAGTTTATTATTCCACTTATTGCGTGGTGCCTGATTTGGAAAAATGTGCTTTGAATTGTTCCCGTGAAGTAATTTAGTATATAACCTCTAATAGGTGTTTTAAAATTATATGTGGAACTAATATTTGAATTTAAAAGAAAGAGATATATTCACTTTTTGGATCATATGCTACTACATCCTTCAAAAATTAGATTCCATATTAGACAAGTTGCTTTAAAATTTAGTTAACTACGTTTTTTAAGCTAAATAATTAATCCATTAATCTTGTAATGTAGTTTGAGTCATTATCAATGACAGTTATTTTTTTAACTGCCAGGAGCTTTGCAATAGGTATAAAAATTATCCTTTTCATAATTTTTTTTTAAGAAGAATCGTGATCAATTAAGTAAAATCATAAGGGAGTTTTAAGTTATTATACACAAAATTTAATATGTTTTGAAAGGCACTATGGGGAACCCTAATAAATAGAGATGTAAAATGGCTTGCTTCGTTTACGGTAGTCCAAAATTACTGCGGTTTCAAAAATTGGCAAAAGTTTGGAAAAGTAATTAAATGATAAAATTTGGCCCACATTGCAAAATACGTATAAACATTAATACCACATCAGTATGTGAGCGACAAATAAGTTAAGATCTTTCAACGTCCCTGGGAATGAAAAAATATAGACTTTAAAAGAGCATTTTATTTCCACAAATAGGAACTGTCTTATGAAGTTTCGTGCACTTGCAGATAAAATATGTAGTACATTCAAACATTTCCTGGAATCGTTGCCTACAGATATGCATGCTTTCGAAGGAGAGAAAAAGGAGTTGCTGACATCACTACTAGAAGGAACAATAGCCATTTCTGCTATTGTTGCCAAATATTACAGGTCAATTCCGGCAAAGCACTGCTTTCATTCATCGGATTTTAAATGTCCTCTTCAGAGCCTTATGCCAACATCAAATTCTTTTTTTTATCTAAAGAAATCATAATTAAATATCTTGAGGTGCTGAAGGAAACTCACATAAATGATGAGATGAAATCCATGGCAGTATTCAAATAGCATAAGCGTTCTCGTCAAGATAATACATTTATTGAAGGTGAATTTCGGACAGGCCGCTCTTTCTTTTCAAAGCAGAAGAGAATATTTTGAACACGTTCAACAATTAGCAAGATTTGACAATCAAAGAGACTTTTGTAATCATTTATCACAATTTGGTAATTGTCTACAAAGAACTTTACACAGGGAATCAAAGATTACTATGAGACGTAATCTGACGAAAACGGCCAGAAAAATTAGGTGAAAAACAATCGATTCTTGTTGCATGATAATGTCCCTCCGTATCTCTTATTTTGAAAAAGAACCTTGTCAGTCACAAAAATTACTACTTTCGAATATCCTTTTTTTTTTCTCTAGACCTAGTACTTTCAAATTATTATTCATTTTTTCAACTGAAAATGAAGTTAACCACTGTAATGGGATTTATGGTCTCACAGACCACTCGCCATTTTCCTCCTATTACATGCTTAGTCCAAAAGGATGGATTGTTCCTGTAGTTTCCTGTTTTGTGACCTTGAGCATAACCTTCTTTTACCCCAATATTTTAGCATGTGGCGAAATTCTGTAGCAATTTTCAAGAGTGGTCTGTGAGACCGTACCTCCTCTTCAATGTTGCAATTCTATGCAGGTGTGCATATACTTTTGAAGTTAGGTTAGATGAGATTGAATTATCCATCTACGCCACGTTACGCAAAAGAGCAGCAAAAGATTCTAGATGAAGTTGGATTCATTTTAAAGGAGATGAAAAAGAGAGTGCGAGAGATGATCGCGAAAACGGTTTTATCTGTGAAAGCCCTCATTTTATAGATCAGAAATCTATAGAATGAGAGCTTTAGAATGGACTACAGATTGGAAGTCGTTTTACAGTAGGACAATGAGCCTGAAGCAGCAAGTAATTCCTTAAAATATTACTATGGGAAAAGTCTATTCAAATTATTATGCTTTGAACCAATTTAAAATTTAAAATGTAGCAACTCCAGCTAACAACATAATATGACTTCCAAGACTAAGACCTGACTGAAAAAAAATGATGATTTCTATCCAAAAAATTAAAAAAAAAAAATACTTTTCACTTATGAGCTTTAAAACATAATTGTAGAGTGAAAAAAATTTAAGGATTGAAAGAGAAAATATATTTGTGATCCAATTAAAGGTAAAATGGACAAGAATAGTATTGACGAACTATTAGAAGGACGCCAAATTTCAGAAAGTGGTGCAGTACACAGAAAAAACAAAGTTAAAATAAAGGAAAGCTTGTTACTTGTCCCCCTCTCCAGAAAAAGCAAATAAAGACAGTATATATTTGTTTATCTTGCCAAAACCCTGTTTGTTTTGAATGCACACAGAAGTTATGCAATAAATGTGCAAAAACAGACGTGGATTGAATCGTTTGCTTCTAAAAAAAAATCTGAAATGCTTACTGATATTTCAGATTCTGTCAAAAGTTTTGGTGTTATATAAAATTTTGTCTTATTGAAATTTGCTTTACATATTAAATAAATAAAATACAAGAGCTAATACATTATAGATTCGTTTTTATTATTACTGCAGCAGAGGATTTTCATCGAACGATTAAAGCTTCTGGTTAAATTTTCTCGAAAAAGTTTTATTTCGCTTTAAAATGTAAAAGTATTTTTTTTAAGGTTTAAAGCTCAAAAAACATCTAAGTGAAATAACCGAATGATATTTTGATTAAAAAAACGTAACATAACATTTTGTACATAATTTGTGAAACAATATTCTTTCAAGTGTTTGTAAACTTTAATTAAATTCCAACGAATAGAAATTTCACAGACTGAAATTTCTATTCATTGGAATTTTTTTTCTGAGCTTTTCTTATTTTTTTCAAGCCAAAGTATTTAGTCCATCGTAGATATGCTTTCTCTGGTACTAAAGTAATGCAAACTCAAAAACATAAAATAGTGAAATGTGATAATAGGAAAAGGGAATCAGATTTTAAGTACACATGTTAAAAATGAATATCTGGTATAAAATGTTTATAGTTTATGTCATCCAACTTTTCTTCATTTCAAAATGGTAAATAATAACACGATCTGCAAGTTTAATGCAAGAAAAAAAGAAAAATGTTTTTTAAGAATATGTTCATCAATTTTTAATGTAAATGACCTTAAAACAAGCATAACTAAAATGGATAAATGTCTCAGTTTCTATGTAAAAAATGATGTAATATATACTACGAAATAATATCTTTATAGTATCTATTACATTTATATCATAAATTAATTTACTCTAAAGAAGCACCAAAGTACTCACCTACTTTCTCTGGATCACAATATCATGAAACATTATTGCTAATTAAAAGAATCGGAAGCAATTGAATAATATAATCGTGAAACGCACACACATTTTTTGTTGTAATAATTATAAACTTTTGTTAACTTTTCCAAAAAAACTTATAACGTTTCTTAATTATATATTATTGAATGGGGTCAATTATATTTTTTATAATTTATATGATCAAAGCAAAAAGTTTGGATTTATTGCAAATTATAAAAATGTGTAATATTAATCTGATAAAAAAAATCAACAGATCCTGCCTTGTTTGATTTTCAAATAGACTGAAATAGGGAGACCTTTAATATTGAAATTAGCATTTTCAGAAAATCGGGTATTTCACTGACAATAAGGAATCTCCTATTCAATTAAAAAACAAGAGCGTATAAGGTACAGAAAAAAAAGTCAGCCGATAAAGTATCATAAGTGATTTTCTTCCTGTGGTAAAAAATATGAAATAAAATATAGATCTTGAGAATATTTACATTTGATAAAACTCATAAAAATACTTTTATAATAAAAATATTTATAATGAAGAAAATTTAATAGTATTTATAGTAGGAATATTCTTTCGTGTTTTTCAGAAAACTCTCTCTTCAGTATATCTTATACATATTCAGATACTTGAATGAAGTAACAAAACCTTTTGACTAATCGTTGGAATAAATATAAAACCACATTACGGCTTAAGAACCCCCCATTGTTTCTATTTTTAACCCCAGACGATGGAATTTCTCCAAAGTTGTGGATTCCGGCCTACGGATCGCATTTATATTTCAGTACACACCAGAACAGAAAAATTCGCTTTAGAAACACAAGTTCTTTTACCCCTCGTAACTCATGATACACAGAAAATTCGAAAAGGCTTAAGTTATTCGTTTTCTTTCTTTCATCGTTTACTCTTGACAAGACCCCAAATAATTCACCCAGTGTGGTAGTTGAGCTAGGGAAGAATGATCCTACTTTTTTCCATTTTTCCTTTACCACGAGTATTTGATGTCTCAACCACCGAGTGTCTTTAATATCCTGTCAAGTGTAGTGCGCAGGAAGTATTTTCCTTCTTTTCACCAGCTGATTCATCTATTCTTTCGGTACTTTAAGAGATAGAAATCGAGAAGGAAAGAAATGGCAGGCATTGTTATGAAAGGTGCACTTGAGCACTTCGTGAAAGTTCTTGTTTTCAGGTTAGGTTTAAGGTTGAAGAAAATGGTGGCACAAGAAAAAAATAACATTGTAAAGTTAATTGTATCATATTCTCACTTGGATTTTACACACATCAGATTTCTTCATGTATTTTCTTTCACTTGAATTTTATATTTTCATTTATTGATTTTTATTATATTTTCATTTATTCTACTTATTATATTTTCATTTATTCTATTTATTATATTTTCATTTATTCTA
>BMAW01016690.1:0-11025 GCA_019974015.1 Nephila pilipes | reverse complement strand
ATAACATTTTAGTAAATCATACGACAAACGCAAAAATCAGAGATACAATTTTATGTTTTGAACAAAGTCGTTATGTTTTGACGAAACAGATATTTCGTTCATATGTTAATAAATGTTTGATGCTCTTTGAGTAACTAGATTTTGTTTCTTAGGTGTTTGAATGAGTTTGATGATCGGAATATTCTCTCGAAACAGAGAAAGATTTATTTAAATGTGCATGGTAATGTGAGGCCACGCAATTCTTTTAAAGCAATGGAACGAATTGTGATGAATATTAATATCGTTGTAGAATGAAACGAGGAATTTTGTTATTTGATTTGCCAACATAAATAGAATTTTGTTTACGTCATTGAATTTCGAGATTTTGGTTAGGAAAATGAGTTTATGAATGAGTTTTAATTAAAAAGAAAATCCTGTCGTGATTGAACGGCAACCGAAAGAGGAATAATTCATGTTGAAGGCGTCAGTGGTTTCCAACAATTGGGATTTCTTTCGACATTTGTGCGATTTTCTTAGAATTCACTGGAAAAATAGGTAATTTAAAAATTATATTATTTTCACTTTTTCAGCTTCGCGGAATTAACGCTCCACTGAAAAAAAGAATCGCAAAGTCTGGCGATTTTTGAAATGGCGCCAAGTGGTTGAGTTAAAATGCATTTTCATCGAAAAAACACTCAGAAGTGAAACGTCAATGCAGTATCAATCTTCCGAATTTTGCCGAAAGACAAACAAGAATGTAACTGAAGAGGGCGACTCAGATATTTCAGAAGTATTGAACCTCCTTCTCAACGTTGTTGACATCTTTAAAGAATCACTCAGTAATTCTAAACTACATCCTGCAGCTCAAAAACACTTATTCACAAAAATAAAAGTAATGAATACGAGAAACTTGCACAGACTTCCTCAGCACATGGTCTAAAATTATTGTTCTGAAAATACTTATTTTACTTATTCATATTGTAAATTGATAACTATTTTAAAATCGAATACAGAACACAAGATGTCACCACTATTTTAAATGCCTATTATGATATAAATAAATGTAAAAAAAATTTGTCGAAGAATATGCCATTGATTTACATTAAAACTGTAATCGTTCTTCTCTAGCACAGGGGGGAGCGAAGATATTGTGACGGGTTCAACTCCATAAAAATTCTTTGAAAATGTATTATTTTACTACCAGGTCCAATTTTCCCCCAGAATCCACCCAAATCTTGATCAATGATCCACCCAGATTTATTAGCTGACCATTCGTGAAGCTCTATTTTTCATCTACCTAACAAACGTAAGAGTTGTTGTTGATCCTTTTTCTATCGCATACACATATAAAGATATGAGATATTGTTGAATGTCCTCTTTTTAGACTATCGTAACCTGGCATGACGTCGTCCAAGTAGATAGATTGATTTGTTCTTATAATGTCTATTAGAAGCAACACGAGAGCTATTTGCGATGGAACAGTAATTTTGAGACTCGTTCATGTGACGAGAGCGAAGTCTTAGCAGTCGCCTCCTTCTCCTAACTTCCACACCACATCAACGTGGGACATTGACCCCTGACAGATTTAACGTGCATCAGCCCCGGCTATACGAGACTCCTATTTAAAACCATTCGATTCAACAGAGTAAATCAAAGATATTCAAATTTTAATCCATATTGATCTCCATGTTCGATTTAGATTTATCATTTGAACAGGGAGAACTTAAAAGTTCAGCTAGGGTGAATGAGAAAGAATTCATAGAACATTGATGAGACGTTCGATTCATTTTCGTTCATCATGAGGTTTTTCTCAGTGTCTGATTCGAAGTATGGGAATCGCGATCTTCTCCAGAAATCCGTAGAAAAACCTCCGATCTTCGAAACGTATATAAGGTTGGGTGGTTAATGAAGGTTTTAGACCTCTTTCACTTTGATCTCGGATCTGATGTTTAAAATGAGTTGCATTGGTCTGTTTCTTGGGAAGGAATATAAAGTTAAATCAGACATTTAAAACTAAGACAATGCCTCTTAAAAGAAAATAAAAACATTAAATTAAACAGTTGAAAACCGTAAATATTGAAATTGTGGATAAGATACTGAAGAACATTGAGTTATTCTATTGGTTGATTATCAAGTTATTCTATCAGGTGACTATCCATTAAGGGAGCTGTGATCATCGAAATAAAATTACCATTCGTCTAGTTCGTTGGGGTATTACTAAAATTTTTTAAGATTACAAATTTACTTACCGTATAATTTATAATTTCTCACATTTATAATATACAGGGATTAATTAAAATAATTTTTTGAAAATTATCTGAATCATGTAATGAAAATTTTGATAACTACATCAACTTAAATATAATAGGATACTTTTTTCGGTACTTGTCTATTATATCGGCAACCAATGATCAATCGCCACGCGATTAAGAAATATCGCCAAGTAGATTATTTCAAAAGATAGGCTTCACGTGTTTGGCGACGACTTGGCGTAATCATAATTTGATTGGTGCCGCTATAATAGACAAGTGCCCTTTTTTCTTAATTTTGGAATAAATTTTTATTTCATGAATATCAGATTGTGTTTAATTTCTCCTGAAGCTTCCATGTCTTAAGAAATCCTTTCAGTTTAGTTTAATTTCTTTATTTAAGGAATTCAAGTTACTCTCCTTTACACCTAATAGTTTCAAAAATACATCAAATTCATCGACAAGTTCTCTGTCGATTGTTCATGCAATTGTACAAATTAATTTTGTCAACATAGAACGTGACAGAGTTCGTTTCTTTTTCAATTACAAAAGGTGTTCGCACATTTTTCTATCCGGATATAATTTGGTTTCCCTAAACAGTTCACTTGATAAGAATGATCCATAATTTCAATATCGTTATGTCGGCGGGTTTTACCAAAATGTATTGAAAAGTAATCAAAGCATCGGTGTTGGATCAATATCGTGTTAAAACATTTCTCTTAGAACTACCAAACATTAAAACAAAACAGTTTTTATGGGAATCGTGTCTGGGGCACTTCTGAACAAAATTCTACTCGAACAGCGCCCTCTATCCAAAAGTGCTTTCAATCAACATTTAATGATTACTAGGTATGAGTCCTTGGAGCTTTATTTGCCATTTCCCATGGTATAAAATCGAAAATGTTTTGGGACAAAGCACTTTAACGCATGAAACAAAGTAAAAATATTAGTGCACAGGAATACGATCGTTTTAGATATTCCTAGAATCTCACGTGCAGTTCAAGTAAGGCATTTTTTCGAGGTTCTGTCACTCCGTTAGATGTCGTCACACAATACTCTTTTGTTATCGGTAGGAAAGATTTTGTTTATTCCCTCAATACAATAAATTGGATATTATTAGAACCTGCATCATTCAAATTTAGGATACATTTAAGGAATATTTTGCCTTTTCTGTTCTATTGTTCTGTAACGAATGAGCAAATCTTTGTGAATACATTGCGTGCATCATTATAACCGTTATACGCTTTATGTGTAAAATGTGGTATTTGTAGATGCGATATTTATTACTATCTATATTTCTGTCTCATGAACAGCTTTTGTTCTGTGATATATAAATTTTCTGACTGATACAGCTTGTTAACTTTCATAGATGACAAAGTAATCGTTTTCGGAAAGCGAATTTTGTTGTCATGCGTTGCTACTGCAGCGCTTCTATGTACCGAAGCATTCTATTCTTTCAGCGAATGTAGTAATTAAGTTCTTTCAAAAAAGGTTTTTTCTTTTAAGACTTGCCCCAAAATTATACATATTTCTTCGTTTCGTATTCCTATTTGTACAATGATTTAGTGAAAGTTTTTTTTAAATAAATTTCCAATAAAAATGTAAAAACATAGGACGATGAAGAGCTTCCTTTCACATTGTAATGACTAGTAATTGTACAATACACACGTAAATCAAATGTAATTGCCGCAAAGAAGGAACCTTATAAAAAATTATCAGTTTTTTGTTGTGAATTTAAAACCAAAATATCAGAAATGTAAGATTTAATATGTAACACCACTTTCTTAAATTTGGTTTTTATTTTATATGTATAAAAAAAAATTAGTTACATTACATTCTAATTTGCAGCAATAAATCACTATCCTTTTTTAGTGACAGTTAAGGTTATAAATGTATTTCAGTTTTTATACGGCTTGGCAAATGACACCCTTTCATATTTTAAGACTCTCGGGCCTAATATTTCTTAGAGAGCCAATCCCTACCCAGGGGATATTTTTCTCTGTGTGAGGTAAGGGGGGACACCGAAAGGTTGCTACTGAGGTAGCAGTCGAAAGTGGTATTCGGGGTTAGGCTTAGTGGGAGCGAGCTCCCGTTCACCTACCGACCGTGAGAGAGTGCATTGGTTGCGGTTAGTAAAGGTCCGCGTCTTGTCGGACCCACCGACCGGTAGAACGTGGGGAATCTTCCGTTTGGTTTGGAGTGATTGGTAAGAGAAGCACCATCGTTTGTTGGGAGAATTCGTGTTTGGGTGACGGCTTTTGATGTAGCCGATAAAAACGGTTACTCGCCGGCCCTTGTGGAGTGTGGAGGATTACAGCTTTGTTGCATCCGTGGAACTAAGTTCTTTGGTTGCTCGCTGGTCCTGCGATGAAGTGAGAGAGAGAAACTGCTTTGTTGTGTTTGTGGAGATAACTCCACCAACACTCGCAGGCTCTGTGTGCAAGGAGCTACGGCTTTTGTGTAACTGTCAAACCGTAGTTTTCTAGTTACTCGCCGGCTTGTGTTTGGGGGAAACTGCTTTTATTGCATCGTTAGATGCTCGCAGGCCCGATGTTGCAGTGCAAGAGTGTCGGCGCTTGGGCGGGCCGCGCCCCCGTGGCTCGCCGGTATCGTAGTCAGTGGAGGGGGAGAACCCGGGTGAGGGAGGTCTCAACCAATAGGAAAGCAGGTAGAAGGAGTTACGCTGTTTGGCTGGGCAGCGCCATCTTGTGAATGGAGTAGTGATGAAAAGCTATGAATTGCTTATTAAAAAAGGTGTTGTATGATTTGAGAGGTTGTTGGTGGTCTTCTGGTACCGTCATAATTTGTAGAACTTGAAATAGAGTTTATCGTTGGGTTCTCATGATTGCTGATCGTGGCGTAGAAGGTTGTGGCTAATTTTTGGATGAGCTGGGTGATAGGTTCAACATCTGTTTCTTCATGTAATATTGATCTGGGAATGAAGGTGGGTGCTCCTGTAATGAGGCGTATAGCTCTATTTTGATGGATTTGTAGCTTTTTAACGTTGAGTTGGGGAGTATTACCCCAGATGGCACAAGCATAGGACAGGATGGGTTGTAGATATAATTTGTAGATCAGAATTTTGTTTTTTAAGGAGAGTTTCGATTTTCTTCTTAGAATTGGTTGAAGGCTTTGTAGGGTGATCTTGAATTTATTACAGGTATTTGTGATGTGACTATTGTAGCGAAGTCGGGTATCGAGTGTGACACCGAGGTATTTAGTTTCTTCCGTCCAAGGGATGGGACTGCCTAGGAGGGTGAGTGGGTTTGGATTGCTATTTCTTCTAGGAAAACCTTTTCGGAAAATGATGGCAGATGATTTCGTTGTGTTAATTGCAATTCTCCATTTTTTAAACCAGGATTGGAGACGTTTTAGGTAGAGTTGGAGTGCTTGGGTGGCTTTTTCCGTGTTACGGTGCTGGCTGAGTAGAGCGGTATCGTCGGCAAAGAGGCAGAATTCTATTGTTGGAGAGGTGGGGAAGTCTGAGGTGTAGAGAGCGTAGTATAGCGGAGATAAAATTGCCCCCTGGGGGCATCCTGCAGTTATTGTGCCTTTTCTTGATATATGATGTTCAATTTTCACTTGAAATGATCTGTTTTCCAGGAAACTTCGAGTGATATGGATGAGGTAATCTGGGCATTTAAATTTAATAAGTTTGTAAAGGAGACCTTTGTGCCACATCCTGTCAAATGCTTTTTGCACATCGAGGAAGAGACCCACTGTAAATAAATTATTATTGAATCCAGTTGTTATTTTGTCGGTAACCCTTAGGAGTTGGTGCTGCGTTGAAGTGTTCTTACGAAAACCGTGCTGTTGGTTTGGAATGATGTTGTGGAGGTCTACGAAATTTTGTAATCTGATTTGGATTATTTTTTCAAATATTTTTGCGATGCTTGGTAGGAGGCTAATGGGTCTGTAGTTGAGTGGAAGGCGTTTGTCTTTTCCAGGTTTAGGGATGACGGTAATGATGGCGTTTTTCCATTTATTTGGGAAATATTGATGTATTATACATTTGTTATAAATTTTGGTTAGATGAGTGATGGCATTGATCGGAAGTGACTTGAATACGAAGTTTTTTATTTTATCTTCTCCCGGAGCTTTGTTAGGATTGAGATTTAAAATTATTTCACAAATTTCTTCTGGTGAAGTTAGTGTAGTTGGAGGGGGGGGAGAATGGGCGTGCTGAAGTAGTTGTTAACTTCTCTGTTAACTATTGTGATTTGGTTATTGGAATATGGCTCTCTGTTTACTTGAAATGATTCTTCGAAGGCGTTTACGAAGAGATTGGCTTTTTCTTTGGTGTGATATACTAGCCCCCTTGGACCGAGGAGGGGTGGGATTGAAGTGCTAGTTTTCTATTTTATAGAATTTACTATTTTATAGAGGGAATTATCTTCGATATTTGCTTCTTTGAGGTTATTTTGGAATTTCTCGTTTTTGAGGTGTGTCAGGATTCTATTGATATGTTTAGTTTGTTTATTTAGGCTCTTCTTAAGGTTTGGGTCTCTTGTCTCTTGCCATCTCTTGCGTAGGCGGTTCTTGTTACGGATGATGTTTCTGATTGGCTCCGGGAGGAGAGTGGGTGATGAGTTTGCCGACACTGGATTGGTCGATCGCTGTTTGTATCGTTTCTATGAAGTTATTTACGTGGTTTTCAATTTTTTCTGTGTTATTAATGATTGGATTGCCGGGAATGATTTCTTTTACTATGTTTTGAAATTTTTGCCAGTTCGTAAATCTGCGGTAGTTGTTGCGTGGAGGTATAAAATTTTTTAGGTTGATTTGGAAGAGAAGGGGGTCGTGATCACTAGAGAGTTCATTTTTTACTGTAACGGAGGAGTCGGTTAGTCCTTTAGAAATTCCAAAGTCTATTGTAGAAGGATAGTGGTTTTCGTTGGAAGGATATCTTGTGAAGGTGGTGGGGGTGATCAGATCCAATCCAAATGTACGGGCAAACTTATAGATTCTATTTCCGTGTGCGTTTTGTCTTCTTCCTGGGTTCCATGAATGATGTTTGGCGTTGTAGTCGCCGATCGCTAGGCAGATATTTTTGTTGAGGAAAATTTTTCGGAGATCTGGGATCATATTTGGGTCGTTAAGTTTTGGGGGTCGGTAGATACTACAGATGGTTACGGTTTCTGTTCCATTTTCAATGTTGATTGCAGTGTTGTTAATGGAGTTGGTTTGGATGGTTATTTCATGGTGTGGGATTGAATTTTTTATGCAAATTGCTGTACTTCCTCCTCTATGGCTGAGACGATCTGTTCTGTAGGTTGAATAATTAGGTATGTTGAAGTCATTGCAGGGGCGTAGAAATGTTTCCTGTAGAGCGATAATGTCCGGGTTATTGTTATTTACGAATTCTAAAAATTCCATGTGCATTCCAGCACATTAGGAGTAGGGAGGTATTTTTGAGTGGAGGTCTATTGAATGTTGAGCATATTATCGATTTCCAGGAGTGTCATTATTTCAGTGAATTTGTCAGCGGTTGATTTGGTAGATTTTGATATGGTTATGTATTTTTTGATGATTTGAAACATTTTCACGCACTCCGGGTCTCGAAGCTGGTTAAAAGCATCACTGATGCTACCAGGTGATTGAGGTTGGGGGGATGGGGCGGAGGGGCCTCTAGCGGCTTCCGCGTACGTAATTGGCGTGGTGTGGCTGTTTGGTTGCGCTGCGCTCGTACCCGTTCTTGCTGTGCTTTTTTCCTTGAGGATGGCTCTTAATTTTTGTCTCTCTTCTGTGGCCTTCTTTTTCTTGTCGTCCTTTTTTGGGCGGTTTAGAGGGTTCATAGGGCATTGGAGATGGTTCGCAGTGTGTTCTCCTTGGCAGAGGGCACAGGTAGGAGGGGTGTTGGTGTCTTTTGTACATTCCTTGGTGAGGTGGGGGCGACCGCATTTAAGGCATTTTGGGTTCCATGTGCAATATAAGGAATTGTGAAAAAATCCCTGGCATCGATAGCATTGTGGGGGTCCTATTTTTTTTCGTAGTGATTCCACTTCTATTTTTAGTGAGCAGAGTTCTGTGATATTGAAGATATCCTTGTTCGTGGTATTTTTTGTTAGGGTGGTGAGAAAGAGTGGCATCGGGTGATTGGTTTTCTTGTTGACCAAGGCATGGCAGGTCTGGGGTTGGAAACCCATTTCAATAAGTTCCTCCATTATTTCTTCTGGAGGCATGTCGGCCGGTATTCCTCGGATGACAACACGAATGGTCTTGTCTTCGGGGAGTTGATAAGTAAAGTGTTGCAGGTTATTTGCGGTAGCGTGTCGTCGTATTAGATGGTATGCGGTTGGGGTCTGAGGGTAAATCCTGAAGCTTGTGCCTATTAATTTAGCCATGAGTTTGATTCCGGTTAGTTCTTTAAGGTTTTTTAGGAGTGCAGCTGAGTTGGTAACGTTATCTATTGTTATGGGAGGAGCGTACGTTTTCTTGGCGGGGGCTGGGGTGACGTCCTCGTCAGTAGTGTCGTCAATTTCGATTTCCTCCACTGGTTCTTCAATGGCTAACGAGTCGAATCTGTTTTGACACTCGGTAGTATCAGTGTTGGTTCTTTGCTTCTTCGCTATGGGGGTTTTAATGGGCGTATTATTTTTCCTTCGCGATTGTTGTTGGAAAGGAGTGGGGCGTGCTGAGTCAGGGAGGCCCCATGAATTAATTAGGTTCCTGTATTTTTCCGTCTCTTGACGGAGTTCTTCAGATTTGAATAAATTAAACTTACCTCGTACCTCCTCTTGGATGGTGTAGAGGTGAGTAGAATACTCATTTTTTTCTTCTTGGTTGAGGAAGTTGATCTGGGGGATTGAGTGGAGGTATTCTGCAATCTTGGAGTCTGCGTGAAGGCATTGATCCGAAGTGCTTAGGTTGTTCACCAGGCCTTGTATCTCGGGAATTGAGACTTGCGTCATGGTGCTAGTATTTAGGTTGTTGGGGTCGTTCTGAAAAGAACGGTTTAGTTGTGATTTACAGGGAGTAGTAAAATCCACTTTTTGTTAAAAATTAATCAAAATAATTATCAGGGGTCGCAAAAATAGCTTAAACAGAACAATACTGTTATAAATTCAAAAGATTTTTCGTCTGACCAAAAATTCCAAAAATTCTGACCAAATATTTTAAGACGATGCTTTGAAATCTATCATTTTACGCAGACACAAACGGAAGTTCAGATTGTCGAACCGAATGTTGTAGCTGAGAAGATTTTTTTTAAAAAATTGATATGGAGACTAAGTATCTCATATTTCAGGGCATATTCAATAACTTTCACTGGCTGAATAATTCGAATCACTGAGGAACGTTATCGATTGCCTCTTTTTCACCTTTACATGTTATCATCGAGTATTCTACTGTTATGAAAGACCAGTGACTCAGCTGTTACATCTACATTGCTTGAAGTGTCTTGGCAGATAGGACTGGAAACGAGTTAAGGTGAGGGTGGGAATGAACAAGAGATCAGAAAGAAATTAAATGAGTTGACTTAAGTCAGTGGAAAAAAGGAATTAAATACGCGTTCTAAGCTCTCTAAAAGAGAATTTCAAGTGTAGATGCAAGGCGCGAAAGATGATCGGTTTCATTGAGGAATTGATGGTGTTATTGTTATGGTTTGGAATCGTATTGCAGAGAGAGGTTGATAATTGGGAAATAATTTTGGGAATGGAGGGAACATTTAACTCTTTGTGGAGGTAACGGACTCCCATGTATCTAGGGGCTTAGTCTACTGAGCTGAGAAAGTTGTTTTAATTTTTTTGTATGTGATTTCTATTAGTTTTGGCAGTTGACCCTCAAATTTGGCAACCGTAGGTTATGACGGGAAGTACGTGGATTTTGTAAATAAGGATTTCATCCTTAAGAGATAATCGGAATTTTTAGCCAGCAGTGTATGCAGAGAATAAAATTTTTTAGATGCCTTGTCTATTATGAGTTGGATGTGGCACTGGAAGTGTAATTTACTGTCTAGGAGGAGCCCGAAGTAGGTGGTGCTATTGGTCCATTCAATATAATCATCGAAAAGGTTAATTAGAGGTGGTTAATCTATTGGTCTGCTGCTTCTAGATAATAGGATTGCGTGGGATTTATCCGCGTTCATGGAGATTCTACAGAGGGAGAACCAGTCTTCTTGGATACTCACGTAGTCATGTAAGATGTTTTGAATTTTTAGTGTGGAACTATGGCTGGTGAGAATAGCCGCATCATCAGCGAAGAGGCAGACTTCTTCTTGTGGGGATGTTTTGGAGTCATATGTATAAATTTCGAATAAAATTGCTGAGAAAATACTGCCTTGCGGACAAGCCGTCAGAGATTTGGTAAATATCAGAATTATTAGGGTGAAGTTTGACTTAGAATGTTCTATTATTGATGAAGCTACGGATGGTGCGAATGAGGTAATCAAGATATTGAAATTGAATGAGGGGGTAGATTAGCCCTTCGCGCCAAATGGGATCAAACGCTTTCAGGGCGTCGAGAAAAGTACCACCGGATGGAGTTCTATTTTGAAAGTTGGATCTGAAGAAGTTGGCTACTGTAAAAAGTTGATGGCAAGTAGAAGTCTCTTCCCTAAATCCGTGTTCATGCGGCGGGATGATAATATGTAAGTCAATAAAATTTTTAATTCTATTGAGAAGGAGTTTTTAAAAATTTTGCCAATACAGGAGATGGGACTGATACCTCGGTAATTGAGTGGCTGTTCGTAGTCTTTATATTGTTTTGGTATCATAGGAATTATAGCGTGCTTCCAGGACTCATGAAAGTAGTTCATGAGCAGGTATTTATTGTAAAGTTTAGTTGAAAAGGTGATTAC
>BMAW01016687.1:0-93254 GCA_019974015.1 Nephila pilipes | reverse complement strand
AAAAGAATTTTCTTTCTATTAAAAGATATGAAATACATTTTAAACTATTAGTTGGTACAAAATTATAAGCTTATTACTAAGTAATCGACATAATATGTAATTATTTATTGTTTTGAATAAAATTAATTTTGTGTTATAACCTGTAATTTTTAAATTAATTGTGTGTATTTCTAATACGTTAAACAATTTCTTGATAATTTATTTTTCCACTATAAAAGTTTTTAAGATGTCTAGAATTGACTTTATTAATTATATTCGTTCTTTTTTCCATGTAGGTTCATTTATTCTTCTCATTAATAATCGAAAAACTTTTACTCTCTATGTGTCATGAGTTAATTGTATTTATAGACAAAGAAGGAAAAAAAAATTCTGGATCTTCTTGTGTTCTTAAAAGATTATGGATAAACCCCTAGAAAGAAATTAATAATATTTTTTTCTGATTTCCTCTCGATACGTTCTTCGTAATTAAAAGAACTTGGAAAGATTTCTCAAGCATCAATTGCTTACATGTCTGTACAAAGGACATCGGACTCACTTTAACAATATAACTTTCTCTTCAAATGGAAGTGTGTTAATGTGAACAGCACGTTCATTAGATTCGTAGAAAGAAGTTAGTTAACTACTGATTTGAAGTTAACAAGTAATATAAAAAATTAAGTCAATTCCTACTTAGGTCAATAAAGAAATTTTTTATTTTAGTTACTTTTTATTAAATAGTTACATTAATATAAAAATGTATATACACTGACAGAATCACAACATTAAGTGGCAAAAGAAAAATTTTTCCAGCGATCTAAACGCTTCGTCACTGAAGATATTTACTCCTAACTTTATATCTTGCTAAATATCTTATATAAGAGAAATTTTTTTCCCCCATATAAAACTAAAATTAATTATTAGAAAATGAAATAAAAAAAATTTGTGCTTCGACGAGATTCGATAAGAAGGCATGAAGATTCTACGCCGACGCTCTACCAACTTTGCCATTGCAAAACAAATGACATAGTTGAAGTATTGGCTTGTTTCTTAATTCATTCGGTAAATTAAATGGTTAGAATGCAGTGTAGCTCAACCACTTTGGCGACAGGAATTATTTGGCTGTATTTTGCCAACGTTCAGCAGAAAAAATCGCCAAGTTTGGCAATTTTTGAAATCGCGCTAAGTAGTTGGGCTGAACTGCATTTTAGCCAATTTAATTTATTGAATGAATTAATAATTGAAAAATTGTATTAATATCAAGTGTCATTCACTACAAGTTTAAAAAATGTATTTGAACGTGAGTGATGAATAAAAAGTATTTTATTAAGGATTGAAAATTTGAATGAGATATATAAATATATATAAGGAGAGTGTGAACTAATAGTGGGAATTTAAAAAGGATGTATATTATCACATTTATGATGAATGATTATATAATATTGGATGCGACATTACTATTGTTAGAATTTTAATGAGAGAAAAATTACCGTTCTTTGCAATGTTATCACATCTTTTGAGCGATTTTCATAAAAATAATTTGAAATTGACCATATTCTTCTTACTGTTGTATATGTGCATCTTTAAATGGGTTTTTTAATTTTTTTTTGAATTTATATTTCTTAATTATGAAAGAAAAAATTATTTATCCCCAAGAAATATTATTGTTTTTATTGCCCTACGCACCCCAATAATCTAATATTTTCTAGAATTTGTTGAGATGTTTTTTTCACATATAAGTGCATGGAATGCCTGTTTTTGGCAACATATATATTTTTTCATATATGTTGTTAACAAATGTATTTATTTTATGAAATAATTTTCAATTTTGACTGAAAAAATACCTGATATTGATGAAAGTTTACACTCAGTTATATATAAAAAGGAGCAATTAAATTAACTGAGAAGTATACTTTCATTTGCAGAATGAATCAGAAAGTTTAAATTAATATTTCTGTAACTAATGAAACAAATTGTACCCGACTTCATAAAAACAATTTTTTTTTCTCTTCTCTAATGTGCATATCACTGTTAGTAACAGAAAACAAGCTATTTATAGTGTAGCAACACATTTACTCACCAAAATTCTTGATTTATAGGACACTGAGGCAAAAGAAATATTCTTAATGCTTATCTTTTTTTGAAAAGTAAGCTACTCTATCTACTTAAAAGGAGAATTCTTAAATCTCTTTTAGTTGTTAATAGACTTCTAGAAACTTGCATATAAAACTTCACAATTTGGAAACAGTAATATTTTATATGTTTTAATTATTATATGAAAACAAATATTTAATGTACGAACCAAATTGGAAAAAGAATATTACGGTAAATCAAAATTCTCAATTAAATATACTTTTTAATTATTTCTTAAGTTCATTTATTTCTTACGTATATTTTTTCTGCATATTTTGTTCTTTTATAATTACAAAACATACTAATAATGAATTAAAAAAAGATTGATTTAGGTCATTACAAATTAGAAATGGACAAAAACGTCGATCATTTCCATTTACTTTTAATACTACTAAATCACAAGAAATTCAACAGTAATTTTTAAATATGAAACTAAACTATTAATAATATTTATATGCTCAAAATTATTCTAATTACTTTAGTTATATTACGGATAAGATTACAAAACTTTATCACTGATCAAATAAGTAATAAAACTGCTATTAATTATATTAAATATTTTATATTAGCTAAATTTAGTTTATACTTCATATTCTATCTACATACTTCATATATTTTGATCGTATTTCAGGAATAATTACGGTACTCCGAGAAATACACGCAAATGCAATTGTGGAGTTTCTATTTCTACTAGGGTTTCTTTCCCGGGTACTCGGGATCCCGGGTTTTCGGGAAATCATAAGATTTCTGTACTTTTTCTATTCCCGGGAATTATACTTCGTTAAAGAAAAGTTTAGTTAAAGAAAGTTTCTTGTTAAAGAAAAGTTTAGCTGTGAAAAGATGGTTTGTTTGGATACCAAGACACGCTGGAATAATTTGTTAGCAATACTTGAAATATTTTTAGAAATAAAGTCAGCAATTTTAAAAGGATTAATTGAAATTAAAGAAAAACAAATGATGACCAATGTAGAGTTTGAAACTGTGATTTCAATTGTAACTGGCTTAAAGCCAGTAAAAATTGGCTTAGAAAAATTATGCAGTCGAAATTCAACTTTTCTAACTGCAGTAGGTGTATTTTCTTTCGTTATTGGAGAATTTAACGAACAAAATTCAGAATTTGCGAAAAATATGAAAAATTCTCTAATCCAAAGAATTAATGAGAGACGCAACATTAATTTAATAGGATTAATGCAATATCCGAATTTTGGGACAAAATACGAAGCAGCTGCAGTTACTGTCGATATTCCGCGATTGCCTGGTAAAAATTGTTTGGTTAGACAATCCCAAATGATAGGGACAAGGCTTTTCTGCGAAGAAGAAAACTCAATATCCAACTCTTCGCACTCAGAAGAAGAGAGCATGGAGATTTTGAAAGAAAAACCTATGACGTTGGACGAAAAATTAGAGAAAGTAATTTACTCTAAAGCAAAAATTTTATATTGTTCAACCAAAAAATGTACTAGTCTCAACAAAATTGTGAAACAAGACATGTTGTTGTTCGATTCGACTGAAAATCCATCACCAAACATTATAAAACTATAGGAGGCTTTAAAAACAACTCCTCCAACGTCAGTTAAAGCCGAGAGAGAATATTTTGCTGCCGGATTGTTCGTCACAAAGCTTAGAACTAGGCTGAGTGATAAAAGTATAAATTGCTTATGCTTTCTGAAATCCTATTTTAAAAATGAATAATCAATTTATTACATATTTTTTGTATTTTTTAACTCATTATATAAATAAGCATTAATTTTGGAATTTGTATGTATTTTTATTTTATATAATTATTATTAATTTTATTTAAAAATAACTCTTTTTTTTAAATTTTTGAAATTTTTATGTATTCCCGGGAATCCCGGGTACGACAATTACATTCCCGAGATTTCCCAGACATTTCCGGGAATGGAAAAAGCCGGGAAATCAGAAACCCTAATTTCTACTAGGCTCGACCATCTTAAATTGCAACTCAATCCCTAAGTATAAGCCCCGATAAATTTTATAAAATAAAATAATCAAGGTATTCTTCAAAGTGATATGCTCTCCACCAGTTCAAGGACCCTCAACGCGTTTACCAAAAACGTTTTTCGTGCTATCACTTCATTACACTTCTTTAGTCAAACTAGTCTGAACAATCACGTTTCCTTTTGATTGGGTCGAGGTTTTATTTTTTTTAAAAAAACTTGAATTATGAAAAGTCCTTAAGATGATTAATAGAAGAACGAGAAATGGTTCATTGTTACACCATACTCAAATCAATTATAGGATAGACAAATATCTTTTCTACATTTTTATAATTTTCCTAACATTTACGAGAAAAGGAACAAAAAAAAATTACGTGTTTATTGACTCTCCGTAACTATTCTCAAAGAGAAACTATTTTCGAATGAAATACTGAAAGAAATATATTTCAAGAATTTTTCCATTCACTTCCTATTTTCATTAGGAATGTGTATTAAACTTGTTAAGTTTTTTTTTTTTTATAAGGAAGCATTTTTTTCCCTCTGAGAGTAAGCTCCTAGCAATTTACAGGTAACAATTTAATTATTAGCGCAAGGCATCAATTTACTTTTTTCCTATTTTCTTTTCTGTAAGAGAATTATTGTTTGTTCCCAGATAATGGTTTCATAGTTTTCTCAAGCTAAGAAATAAATTCTAGTGTTTATTTTATTGTTGAAACTTTAGTGGTTTCGAAAACTTTTTTTGTGTTTGGGATTCGCTTTGACAGAATATATATTATAAAACCAGATTTAGTAATAGCAGCATAAAACATAGTAAAAAATTATAAATTAAGCATTTAATTTTATATCGATAATATTATTTGTTTTATATATTAAATTGTAAAATATAAGTTGAATAAGATATCGTTAAATAAATCCTCGTTTCATAAAAAATGATATAATTCCATTCAGACCTGAAATGATTTAGAGTTCAATTATGGAGTAAAAATAGTTCTTTGCTAATACAGTAGACCACATGTTATACAAAATAACTGGGCACTGAGTGAATTTCGATAATTGATTTTTCGCATAACCGATCATTTACGGGAAAAATGTATCAGTGTCAAAGGAGCGATTTGCAAAAATTATATTAAATACAAAACTATATAAATTTTGTACCACACGTCTTACAAATAAAACAGAGAATTGGTTAGTCTAGTCAGACAATTTCAAAATGACCATTAAAGAAGGTCTACAATTTCAGAAAAGAAATCCCCCTTTTTTGCTTCTGAGGTAAGATTCGGTTGATTTATTACCTGAAAATCTTGCAAAAGGATTAAAGAAAAAATTAGGCAGAGTATCTGAATTCTACTTATTCTAACTTCGTGACTGTCTCATAACAATGAAAGGATTCCTCGCTGGGTGGTCACCGCGGATTTATAAACTTGCCTACAATTTGCAAAAGAAGCTTCAGCGTTCCAGTATTGTGAATTTGAAGACTGGAACTCTTTCGGTTAACCAAAGTTTCGGTTGATCAGTATTTAGGTAATCGATGCCTTTCTGCAATTAAATACTAAGTGTAGCAATTGAATAAAGTGACTGACGCTGTTTCAAAAGAAGAACGCATGCGCCAAATGCCAGCAACCTACAGCTGCTAGCGCTAAGCCTTCTCTTTCGAACGCAATGCCTCTCGTTTCTGTAAACAAATCCGTTTATCCGTACTCTTCGTTCACATTAAATTATTATTATTTTTATTTTTCCGGAAAAATGATAAGTGAGCAACAAATTGTTGTGTAATTCCACATGAAATTTGGAAACCCCGCAACTGAAAATTATAATTTATTGAAAAAAGTGAATGGCAATGAATGTTTATAGCGTGCACGTTTTTAAAAGTTGTTTAAGCGTTTTCAAAATGGTCGATAATTCATTTCCGGGTTGTCCTCCTACGTCAAACACGGATGACAATATGGAAAAAATCGGTTATCTGGTCTGATCTCAAAGTCGGTTAAGTACTCTTGCAATTGCTGAGACTATACAAATTGTCAAAGAATCCGTGCGGTAACTTTTCGCACCAAGACGATACGCCGGTTCATTCTACATAAAAGCGGCACCCGTCCTGAAGGAGCTGACAGAAGAACACTTCCAGTACTGTTTCGAACAGCGGAATGTTCGCATGGAGCGTTGTAAGGATAGAGAAAGGCTGAATATTTTAAGTGATAATAAGTAAATATGTATGACATCAAAATGAGATATTTTGCAGTGCCAGTCTAGTTGTTTAAGAGCCACACCTCGTAATTCCATTGAAAGTTACATATGAATTTCCTTTACGTCTTACTGTCAAACTTTATGTAGTATAATTGCCACACGATAATGTGATTGCTAAGATCGTTGGTCATATCTATGGTATAGGCATTTTTATTATAATTATAATTAAAAAACGCATTACGTAAAATGTTTAAAGCTTGTTACTCTATAGAAAACAGTTAAAATATTTATTTACAAATAAATGAAAAATCATGTATCTGTTATAACTCAAATGTATTAAAATGTAGTTGTTATAAAAAATATATTAGAATGTAGTGTTTATGCTGATGAGTTAATAATACTCAATATGCTGTAATTATAAAAGAAGGATTTTTATAGAATAGATAATCTGTCATTATTTCGTAATTTATCTGTACAAATGTCTTAAGTAATTATGCTTAAATTCTGAATGAGCCTAAATACAAATTATCCAACTGATAAATTGGACAACCTTCAAAATAACCTTATAATAAAATAATTAAGATGTCTTAAATAAATTAACTATATTATGGTTGTTTATTAATTGCTATTTAGAAATTTTTATTTATCCCCGTTTCATAAAAAATTAGTATAATTTAAAATATACACATAAAATTTGAAGTCCTTCTAGATCATAAGATAATGTTTCTTGTTGTAAGAAATGTTTGATGCCAGTATGCGTTTCAAAAGAAAAAATTATTAAAAATTTAAATTATTCCTAATTACTATCTAATCATCGTAAGATGTTTATGCAAACATCTATGTAGAGATGCTTAAGATGTCCATGCTTACATTTAGTATACTTTTATCTAGTTAATGCTAGTAGTGTTTATGTTAAATGTACTTATTAAAACGACATTTTTACAAGAAAATACCTTTGCTCATATTAAATTAAATGTAAGTGGGTGCTTTTCTTAAACGCTAGATGCCGTTCGCTTTACCTTACATTTTTATTTGAATGTATTCATTTAATTAAGGTCGGTTCAAACCTACGTAATGGGCATTACTAGAAGTTACTTACATTTGCTCATATTTATCTCGTAGGAAGAGTAATAGAGATAATTTATATTACACAATATTAGTATATGATCTTAATTGAGCAATACAGCAAAACACAAACATTATTATATTATTTACCTCTTAGTTCTGCGAAATGGTATAAAATACAATGAAAAATGCCTATTGCGAAAATAAACTTTAATAAAAATTTAATAGGTATAATAAATAGAAAAAGGTTACAAATAAACGTAGAAAAATATTTATCACATTTAATGGCAACCGGAAAAGAATTTAAGAAGCAATAATTGATACTTAATTGGTTGTTGTTTAACAGCCAAATTGCAATAGTTAGACTATAAAATTGTTACCGTTAGTTGTCACGCCTATATATCTCGTCCGTACTTTAATGGAATCCAGGACATTGATTGCCGTAACTGTACTTCTTTGAACAACTACAGATATGTTGGTTGGTTTTATTAAAGTCGCACTAGATGCATCACGAGGGCTATTGGCGACGTATCTCGTAAATTTGAACTTCAGTCAAGTGATGAGGACGACACCTGAGCAGGCACCCCCTTCTCTTAACTCCCACCAACCAGAGATATAAACCAGGTCTCTTCACACTAGAGCCTATTAATATCTGATGAACAAGCCCTTCTAACATTTTTATTATGCCGATCTAATTCGACAATAGGAAAGGTTTTGACAAACATTTCTGCAGTATGAAATTTGTGAACTTTACACATCAATGTTAACCCAAATAACATACATAAGGAAAAGAAAACCCTGGTTCATTTATGACTGGTTTTTCGTATACTTTTAACAGTAATATTAAAACATTCTTTTTTTCTGAAACTCTCATTTCGTTACTCTTTTCATACATATACATCACATCTACTGATTTCGTTTATATTCATAAAACCCTTTTTTATGCTTCCTTTTTTTTCCGTATATTCTTAGAGTATACGTAAAATTAATATCTATAAGCCTTCCATCAGTTATGTGAACCCATGTATGTGTTTTCTACATTTCGCGACATCCCTTTTGTTCTAAGTTAAACGGTTAATTTCTTTTCTTTATTTAAGAATAAAACATCTTTATCTTGGACAAACAGTCATTGCCTTCCCAATATATTTCTCTTTTTTTAAAAAATTAAAAAAAAATAAAATGTTTTAATATCATACTATATTTAACACTGAGTCATTCGCATATTTACAGATAGCTCATACTTAACTATTTTCAGATTAACGAGTATTCGACTTAACTGGCTTCTCTCAACTGATGAATTGTATCAAATAATATTTTTAAGACAAATTTAACTTTCTCCTTTTTATTCAATGAGGCTTGTAGTATACAGTAAATTAATGTATATGGCTAGTTTTCTTTTTTTATTATAATTTAATATTCGAAAAAGTAATCTTTAAAAAAAATAAGAAAGGATAAAAATGAAATTCCAAACTAAGCTATGAAACAAAACGAATATTCCAAATAATTTTGGAATGATATTCTTCCCAAATCTTTTTACCTCACCTATATCCTGCTCTTCAGTTCGTTGTGTACATTTTCATTATACACTCATTTTCTAAAATGAAAATCTGATTAATAAAGTGTAAAAAACTCTGTAATAAATGAAAAGAAATTTCCTTTCATGTTTTTCTTTTTTATTTGACATCAGATGTAACGTACAAAGGTAGATTTTTACACAATATTGTTAATTTTTACTGTTCTAATGCAATAGAATTGAAAATTAGAATTTATAATGATATACAATTACAAAGTTCTTTTTAATTTTAAGTAATACCAAAATAATTTGAAAATTGTGAATTCCAGCTCTAGATAGAATTTGGCACAATTCTGAGTTAATAGAACTCTGAATTTTGCTACTTTCATCAGAATCTGTATATGTAAATGACATTTATTTTCTTTTTAAATATTATTCCATATTTTTTTTCAAAAACATTCTATGCTTTCCAGCTTCCATCAATATATGTAAAAATCATTTATGTGAATGAAACTCCAAAATCGATAATGTTGATTTTAAATAACATGTTAAAAAGAAACATTATCAGTTAAGAGAATTTATTTATTTACTGTACGTTTTTAAACGCGATTTAAAATTACAGCAATATAAAACATATATAGTAAATCTTTATTACAATTCATTTTTTCAATTTTTAATTTATTTATTCCAATTATTTTAACAAAAGGAAATTCCTAGAAGATGAAACTATAAATGAATCGTCATTATATAAATACAATAATAATGTCTTCCTAAATTGAATTCTAGTATACATTTACATTAAAAAAACTTCATACCATATACCCTACAAATATAAAATTTCGCCGCACATTAGCAAAAATATACTAATTCAAAAATGTAAAAGGAAATTATTGCCACCCAGAAATCGAAAATCCGAAAAGCAATATTACAAAATATATTACCTCGGTTTTAAAAACACTCTTAGAAAATATTTGGAAAACTTGGTCGTTAACAGTTGTTTTGTGAGAAAAAATTCCTTTCCCGTATCACTAAGAATAATCCTCGATTTTCAATCAATAACATACGAAGCCCAATGCTATTACTACGCTAGACAGTATCTTCACCCGAGAAGCTTTAAAAGCTATTTCGGGGACCATCCCCTATCGCCGATGTGAAGTTATGGGGGTCCATAAAGCACTGCAAAAACGGAACTTAATTCTCGCGAAAATAGGATATATCACTAATCTCTTGCCTTTGTTTCGGAATAGTGCAACACCTAGTGAATAAATAGATATAAATATTCACTAACAAAGAACTGGTTAAGAATTTCAGCATTTTTAGAACAAAAAGAATACTTTACGCCAGTGGTCCTCAAACTTAGACAATTCACGCATTCCTAAGAGCTATAAGGAATTTTAGACTCCCCATCCCGCCCTTAAAAATATATCGTAAATTTAAATGTAAATCAATACTGTATAAGTACTTTATACAGGGTCTTTCGAAACTTATAAGCAAAAATTTAAGGGGTGGTAGAAAACATCTAAACAAGCAATTTTCATTGTGTAATGCATAGGTGAAGGGTGAGCCGCTAGACGACGATGTAATGGAAACCATGAAGCGCGAGTTTTCTTACACATCATCATTTTTAAGTGAATTTCAGGAGGCATGGCGACGTACAGTAATCAGGAAAAAGCCGCAGCCTAAAAAATTCTTCAAGTCTCCCCATTGTTCCATTACTCGTACCAGTGTATTTCGAAACTCATGGGAAATAATTTAAGTGATTTAACATAGCGGAGAGAGAGCGGTAAACCACTAGATGGTGATGTAAAAGAAAACATAAACGGCGAGTTTTCTTACATATCGTCGTATCTACCGTGGATTTCATGAGGCGTCTAGAAGTTCACTGCTTGAGCTCCGAATGCGCATTGTATACTTAAAACTTCTTATTAAGATGTTTTCCATCACCCCTTAAATTTTTACCCATGAGTTTCAAACACCCTGCATAAAAACAATTAAAGAAAAGTTTTATATTGTTTTACTAAAAATGTTAAAAATAAATATATTTATTGATTGATAATATCAACTCGCACTGCAATGTCATTTACCCCTGCATTATATTTAATGACTGGGGTGTGCTCATATTTTTACACAAACTGTCCAAGTCCAGTCCCATTAATGCTGTCTGCAATCGCATTTCATATTTTTAATTTAATTTATTTCTATACTTCGCTTTTGTTTCCACATACATTTAAAAAAGATTTTTCATGGAGCTCATCTTTAGATAATCACTGCCATACAAACTCCGCACCGAAAGTGAATTGACTACGCATGCATACACAATGTCTGCACAATTGAAAATCCGGAGCTACATTTACTCATTTGTAAACGATCACGTTGCGTTATGCCCGCCGCCAGCCCACACACGAAGCTTTTGATTAATTTTGAAAAATAACTCATCGTATGTTTATATTTTTAGTTAATAAACACCAATCAGCTAGTGTGAGTGCTTTATTATTCTCTTTTTGAATTTTTATTTTAACTCACAGAATACTGGGGTTGGTTTCAAGAACATTTCTTTAGCCTAACATCAATGGATCAAAACAATATGAAAATTACAAATAAATTTAAATGTTGGCTGACAATTACGAAAATGAAATTCTTAGCAATATTAGAGGAAATTAAAACATTAAAGCAATGATAGCAAAAATCGAAGTGATAATGTAAGAAATTAGAAAATCCATGAATATTTCTTTCTTAACTATATATATTCCAGGCGTATAAGTACGCCTTTACCAAATATTTTTATCTGCAATATTCTGCTAGCCATATAAATACGCCCTCTTCCTATGAATGCAATAATGTGACCTTGAACAGTGATTTGGCTAGGATATGTACTAGGATTTCACCTCTCTGAATAAATTAATTATCTTTAAAACTAACAATTATGAATTAACTATGTTACATTTAGTATTTATAATAAAATCATAAGATCGTATAGTGAGAGGGAAGAAGCTGCGACTGAAAATGAGAGTAAAATAAATTGACAATGTTACTCTAAAAGAAAACTATGATTTGACGCAAAAGATTGAAATCTGAACAGATACAACAGTTGCTGAAATAAACAGATTAAATGTTAAACGTATATAGCACTGAATTTAGAGATGAGATACGTGGTTTCCAATGTAGATATTGTATTTTAATTTGCATTACATATAGTTGTGAATGGGCGAATTAAATTGTTATTCATCTAAAAGTATTGTGTCTAAGTGTGGATGTATGTGTGTGTCGTCCATCTGTGAGAGTGTGAGTTTGTGAAGTGTGTAGAGTGTCTGAATATAATAGTGCGCAGTGCGCCAATCTGGGTGAAAAAAATCCTTTATATGAGTCATTTAGAGAGATAAAGGGTCAACAGAAAGAGAAATAAAGTGCCTTTTCCTCTCGAATAAAATGACATTCCTAAGAATTATGCATACATTGACCGTTTGCGGATTATTCAATTTTAAAATCAAAGAGGTTAACAAGGAAGGTCCAGCATCAAATGTCGCAACTGCATGATCGTGCGGACCACCTTTCACTCATATTCAATCTATGTGTTGATTGTGATATTGATTTATGTGTTTAACTATGTTTCAGAAAATTTCATTCAATAGATAAGTGAAAAAGTGTAATTTTATTATGCTCCACATTTTAATTTTATATTTTTAAATTTTTTTACAGAAATATTCAACGGGTTTTAATCTGCAAATTGTGTTTCTTTTTTTCTGCAAACGCAACATGTTGTTACACTCCTGAATAATAAATAGTGACACTAGGAAAGAGTCCTACCAGTTTTTGCCAGTAATAAAGGTGATGTAGTATGTTTTGTGATCTCATAATTAAACTTTCTGTTTAGTGTTATAAAATGGACTATTCGCAAATTTTCCCTTCTACTAGTGTCTGGGATTTACTTTTGATTGAAATTTATGCTCCCAGCTGCTTCCCAATTCAATGAAGCGTGGTGTTACAAATTAAGTAAACATCGCAAGAGATATAAATAGAAATAATCAAGTAGTATAAAACAGCAAATATTGGAATTAAATAATAAGGTTATGGTTATAAGCTAGGTATTAGTGTGATGTGACTGAAGTATTCTGGTATGTATAGTGAATTTAATGAGATTAGGATTCAACGCTCTCTTAGCATCATATTCCGGTAAGCATATTTTTTGATAGATTATGGAAGTCATTAGCACTCATGAAAGTAAACATTAAATGGCTTTAGAGCATTCCCCTTATTAGAAAATCAATAAAAAATGTATTTTGGATGTAACTGACTATTACAATTAATTTGTCTGTACTTCAATTTAAATTGAAATTTATGTCATGTGATTACAGTAAACATAAAGATGACAGACGAGATGAGTAATAGTTACAATATAAGTTTCGTTCGCTAAATAAAATCAGTGGTTTATTTGGATCATGCTCATCTCTTTGACATAAGTACCAATGGAACTAATAAGTTTTTGAAATATATTTTAGCTAATGTATCACAGCCAAAAATTATATATTTCATAGTAAGAAATGCGTCAGGTACTTTGAAACTCGTACATCTTATTTTCCTCTATTAAAATTATCATAACAGTATTAACATATAACACCAGTCCCTAATAAATTACAAACAGAGCTAAAATATAAGTTTTCTTACATATCTCTAATTTAATCACTTAATTTTAAGTTCATGATCTTTCTATTAATATGACAACCTTGTACATTGAATTTAAATAAGGGAACAAGAAAAAAAAATGTACGTAAAAATTTAATTATACATTTTGCGGTCATAATATTACATAATTCATTGTTTAAAAATGACTATTAGAAACTTACATAATTTTTTAAAAATTGAAAATAGGAATTCATGAATTAAGTGAATGTTTTCTTCCAAGAAAAAGATAATAGGTGAAGGATTCCTTAAAATAATTGTTTTCCTTTTTATTTCGGAGAAGATTCGAAGGCAACAAATCATGCGCAAAGTTATTATAATATTAAAATAAACAGGATTTTCTATGTTTTATGAATATTTTAATGAAATAATTCTGCAAACTATTTTTCATGGAATGATATAAACATTTAGTAAATGCTTAAATCTTATTCACAAAATAAATTAATAAAACATTTAATGAATATTGTACATTTACTGGAAGACTACAAATTTACTAAATGCACTTTCTGATTATCTTAAGAATTTTTTTACTTCCTAATTGAAATGCTCATTCTCTCTAATTGCTTATTCTTATCTTTAGCTCTTACTTATTTTTCTCTAATTTGATGATCACGCTAAGGAGGGAAGTCAAAGTTTTTTTCTGATATTTTTTTTCTGCCTATTTTTTATTTTATTTTAATTGAAGCAAAAAATGAATTATATATTTTTTATACTTTTCCATTAGGTGCCCATCATTAATGACCAAGAAATGCCTTGAGGCAGAGTTCGGAAGTGTCTGCGAAATCTTTAAGTAGGTTCATCTTCTTAATAGGTTCCAGCTTTTTTCGCGTTACAATGGATTAGCGAACTCAAATTTCATTCATTTAATCCCATTAAAAAGGTGGAGTCTTGTATAATTAAGATTCCCAAGAGATTTACTTTTATATTGTAATAACTGCGTTTGAAACCGGATCGATTGTTCTTAATTAATACATCAAGAAATAGCCTAATTGCACTTGTAATTAAACTAAAAGTGTGAGTAATTATGGATTAATATTGTCACAAAACTTGCAAGCTCTAATGACACCGAGGAAACGGTCGAGAGTACACAGGTTCAAAACCCATTGTAGGCAACGTTGAAAGTTCATGAAAACCTTTTGTTGCATTATTCTCTGTTTTCCATCTAAAACGTTCTAGAATATTCTTTACGTTTTCCGCGAAGTGTTCAGCAAAATTCCTCTATTATATATAAAATCATGTGTTCTCAGTCTGAGAAAGTTCTCAGTGAAGCGTAGCTGCTCTCGGTTGTGGTTGATTGTGTGGTTAGTTTCTTATTAACGACGCACCAGAAGCAACTCGAGGGATATTGAGGACATGCCTCGTAATTTTGAACCTCAACCAAGCTCCGTTTATTAAAAACCACGTTATTCGGATATCTCTCTCTATTGTGTATTCCATTTAATCTAACCCAACATCTAAGTGACAATATATTTTAATATTTTAAGGGGACTTAGTACCTTTCGAAATCAAAAATAGAACATTTTGACAAACTCTCTCTCTCTCTCTCTTTTCGATTCTTCATAAATCAACAATTTTAACTCATTTCAATATGAAACTTTGCCAGTTTGTGTAATAAAGTATATGGTTTAAAATATTGGGTCAAGTTTAGCTATTAAGTTAATATATTTTCTTAAAAAGCATGAAATATGCATACAAAAATTCAAAAAATAAATTAGCTTACCTTACGTTACCCACAAGATGACATTTGAAAGATATACAGTAGAATCATCATTCTTATACCAAATTAAAGCTAAATAATGACCTTATTCCGTAAACCTCAAATTTTAAATTTATCTTACATTAAAAAAATTGAAAAATTAAAAAAGTTATCAGGTTTGCATTTAGTAACTTTTTTTCCATGTATCATGTTATAAAATAAAATCTAATCATCCTATTAACAAAATTGAGGTTCACAGAATAAAGATCTACAAGTAAAACACTCATGTAAAATTTTGAAGCTCTGCGTGCAAAACATTTTTTTTAATCCTGTGGGAAAGTGTGAAAATAACAAACTGAGAAAAAGAGGTTTGTTTACATTGTATTACAAAGAACATGCCACTTTAGACACTTACATTTTTTGTTGCACAGGACGTAATAATTGTCGGATTTTGACGCGGTTTGCTTTAAAATGCTCCTAACATTAAACACTATTTTTTGAAAAATCGAATTTTTGAAGGTAAAAGGTACTGAGTCCCCTTAAAAACCGTTTACATCATATACGTGCATTAGTATATTTTTGCATTTCTCTTTATACGTGGATGGATCCAAAATTATATACGTATTAGGAACAAGAAATGGGAATCGGGCATTTCGCTGTAGTATTTACCAGCGATTGGATTCCTTTTTTCTAAGAATATGACACCCTTTGCATCTCTTTCCGAACTATGAGGCCGATTTTTTTTTCTTTGCAGCAGATTAAGTGCAAACAGGTGGACAAGGGGACAATGCAAACAAGGCAAATACTCGGATCACGTGGTAGAGATCGATATTTTTTTATTCACGGACTAAGGGTTATTGATTTAGTTAGATCACCAGTTGACGTACCAGATCACTTTTCGATTTGTTATCGTGTGCTTTAATTTTAATTACATTTAGCTTAAATATATTTAATTTAATAATTTATCGTTTGATTTAATTTTAGTTACATGTAGTTGATATAATATTCAATTTAGTGATTTATCGTTTCCTTTAATTTTAGTATCGGAAAAGTTTACTATTGACCATTTCTCGATATTTCATAGTTTACTTTAATCCTTATATTTAATTAAATAATTTAATAATAATATTTATAAAAAAAGCTCACCTTGGATGGCTTAATATGTTCTTCGCTAAACTTTCCATAGAACATTTTTTACATTTAATTTTTTTTATTTAATTATAAGTATTTAATACAAAATGTTTGGAACTGGAAGCAGACATGTTCTGGGAGCTTGAAATTATTGTCTATATTGTAAGAATGTGACATAGAGAGATTTATGGCTTAGGGTGACTCGAGAGATGAAATACATTTGGTCATCTTACGTATGTAATTTAACTTAGACTGGGGTGTATGAAAATTGTTTGTGCTTTTATATATTATTTAATTATTGTGGTTAGGAGTTATACAGAACTCTTCTCTCATTCCTTTCATAACACTAGATCGACCGCCCTCTTCTTTTTACCTAACGGCAGCAATTACTCACTCTTATTGGTTTGTTTAGTTTTTACTTTTTACTTTCAGTTATTTCTTAATAATTTTCATTCTCTTCCCCTTTCCATTCATGACGCTTCATTCCCCTTTTGGTTTGGTGTACCATACTGAAATATTAATACCCTGTCTATGTGGTTTGGATCAATGGTAACTATAACACAACAAATTTTGGAGTGTCTAATGTAATTGTACTTGATGGTGAGTTTTGTAAGTTTTACTTTATGTATTATCATAATTACATAAACAAATAATTTTAAAAGTTTTAATGAATTATTAAAATAAATATTGAGGTATCAAAAAGGTAAGGAGAGAAAAGCGAAACAAGAAAATACAAATGAAGGACAGTCAAACTTTGTCGAAATTAGTTTTATTTCCCAAAATGGCCAAAAAATGTACAAGAACAAATCAAACTGGACGAAATTAGCATAAAATGATAAAAAATCTCAGGTCTAACGGTGATAAAATGAAAAAGATTTGTCAGTGTCAGATTTTTTACCAGCGCCAAACGAAGAACGAAGTTGTCATACGAAATTAGGGTTTGATGCTAAAAAAACTCCTTTGATGTTACATCAAAGCATTCTAACTGTACTCATAAACTTAGATTTGATTTCATTTTTTAAAATTTCTTCTAACTTACAAATTCGGAGTAACATTCCCTTATCCATTATGAAAAACAATGAGTTCATTACCAGAGATTGGTAGTTTAGAGTTAATTTAAAATAAATAAAATATACACTATTTCCCATGCCATTTTCTTTCGACTAAACCAGGGAATAAAGTGATCCAGTCTTGACGACATTTAGGTTAGTCTTTAAATAAAAGCTAGCGTACTCTTTCTGTTATTGTTGGAGCTATTAGGCAAACACGATGTCTGTTTCGCTACTCATTTGGATAAACTAAAAGCTTCATTAGATGAAAAACAACAAAAGCAAATACATACATCCCCTGACATTCAATACAAGATTTTGTTTTTTTTTGTTTTGTCTCATGAAAAATATAATCAATTGTATTTTGAAATATCAGATCCTCCAAATTGGGACAGAAATATTTTTGCTTATTGTTACATAGAAAAAAGATTTAATTATTATGAAACTTAAGAAGGTTTCTAAGGATACGTTCACTTTGAAGAAGAAACCGAAGATGAGTTGTAAGAAAATTATACAGGAAATTTTGAAAAGTCTAAATCTGTCTATGATTGTCGTGTAAAAGGATAAGATACAGGAAGCAATCAAGGGCGTTTCTAAACTCAAGAATAAAAATTCTAGGGGTGATAGAAAATATCTAAAAAAGCAATTTTCATCACACAATGCCTAGGTGGAGAGCAAGCGGTGAATCACTGGACGGCTTTGAGATAGAAAGCATAAAACGTGAGTTTTCTTACACAACCTCATTTACACCATGGGTTTCAGGAGCATGATGACGTATAGTGATCATAAAAAAGCGAGTGCTTAAAAAATTCTTGAAGCCTAAAATATTTGCCCTTGAGTTTCGAAACACCCTTTATGAGTGGTTAATATCAAGCGATTAATTAATAATCTTACAAAACAAATGAGCGATTTTCTGACCTTGTGGATCGCATACTTCGAATTCGTGGGAAATACATTTAGCAGACTAAATAGACGCCATTACGTTTTTTGGTCGAAGACAGATATTATTTTCAGTGAGAGTACTTCATGCTGAAAGGCTTTCAGGAACTGAACTGGTCAGTTTCTACACTGTTTATCAACAACTAGATAGTTACCTAGAATTAAGAGTATTGAACCATTTGACTGTTAAAATAAAAGTTGAATTTATTTGCAACAGATAATATTTAAGTTCTTTTGAAAGCATTCTACTGATAAAAATACTACCAAAGTTCTACTTTTAATCCCTCGAGTCAGCACAATTCTTTAAATGAAATGACTTGCTAGATGCAAGGCAACATACAGAAAGTGTGACTCAAGATTTAACTGCAATTCCATTCTCATGGGATTAAATCATCTTTGTCTCAAAAACAGATGCCAAATAATACGTTGCATAATCCAAATTCACAGAGAAAAGATTTTGAAGATCAAATACGATTTACTTTGAACATGGTGATAATGACGAAAACAATAACACTGACGAAGACGTAGAAAACTTCAAATAAAATGCTTTAGCTTGATGTGACCAATATTGTAAAAGACAGATTTAATACAATAAAAGAAGTTACCGATAAATTTGAAATTTTTTAAAGTATGATGGAAGCATAATTAATAGCAAAATGGGCGTTCTTCTGACATGTATTCAATTCATATCATAGCAAATTTGTCAAGTCATCTGGGTTTATGTGGCTGACTTTAATGAAATGTTACAGTAACTCATGAACATTCTCAGACATTTGAAAAAAATGAAAATATGGAATCCATTTCCGAATTCGGTGATGATTTTAGAATTTTTTATACTATTCTTATAACAGTTTCAAAAGACAAACGTACTTTCGGTAACCTCAAAAACATAAAAAAAATGACATAAGATCAACAATGGTGCAAAACAGATTGAATTATCTAGCCAAAATAATCACAAAATGCAAGATCAAACAATGATCAAAAATCCAGAATTTAATATAATATTTGAAAAAGAGGGGCCAAAACGAGACAAATTTTTCAGAGCCTCGTCTAAGACTCGGCGGCCCTAACTGGAAGCAGGCCACTCTTTGCATAGTTGCATGACTTCGCGGAATTATAATGTTGAATCCAGGGCTCATTGACGATCAAAATGCGATAGAAACAAAATGCGACCTCTACTCGACTCGGTTTCAATCAAATTTTGATTTTTCAATAAACAGTTGGCAAAGCAAAACTTTGTGACTATGTGTCATATTTTTTGATGTTAGTTAACAGTTAAAATCCCAAATGATTATAAGATGAATAAGAGTCGTCGGTTCCACTCACCTACTGGTCGGGGTGTCGTAAGTGCGAGAGCAGCCACCTTACTGCGATCCACTGAAACTCGTCCCTCGATCGGCCGGTTCGTCCACTGGGTTCTCCTAACGGAGGGCTTACAGGGGCGGCCGGAACCACTCTACCTTTTTTTTTTTTAAAGTTTTTTTAAATCCTTCGCATCTGTATGCCTCAGCAGTGACATCAGTCTTCAAACACTGGTATTGTTTTAACCACTATGGTATACATTTTTAAGGTTTCTTTTTAATATACTTAAGTCACATACAATTGTCACTAAATGGAGTAAAATGCATTATAATGAATATAACAATGCTATGCGGTCTGCTGCATTTAGTACTAGACTTTGTATGGGGGAGCAACCTTTCCACCTTTGGCTCTCGTCATGTTATGTAATGTGGTGAATTAAAGATACGGGTCACAGTCTGTATGCTTGTTCTTGGCTGATCTCTACCGTGTTCAGAATCGCACACACACAGCTGCTGTGTTCCCGCAGTCTTTATACAAGTTGCATCCAAACTGAAAGCGAAACGGTTTCTCGTTTTATGCAATCACCTAAATGGGTGCAAATGCTGTAGGATCAGGTAACCAACCAATGGAAACCCCCTCCGTGTACAAGTCATGTTTCTTCTTAACCAATACCGCTTTTAGCTCCATAGATAAAATATACATTAGGCTTTTAATAACCTGATCCGTATTGACTAATTTCTCCATTTTCACATGCACTGCTATTTTGGGCTGTATTGCGGCCTTTTAAAGTTTTGTCTCGTTACTTATAATACGTTTATACTTATACTCGTTACTGTCTGGCTAAAAATTCCAAGTTTTCTTAATGAAATATATAACTTATTAGCAAATTCAAAGAAAATTACTCAACTTTAAAATCATTTTTAAATTATGTTGAATATATTTATCTGATTTTTTATTAATGTCGCATCAAGAAGCTACACGAGGGCTATTGGAGACGGACCTTGTAATTTTGAACCATCTTCAAATGGTGAAACTAAAACTGGCGCCTCTCTTTCCTAATCCCCCATCTATACCAATGGGAGGACTTTGAACCTCGACAGATTAAATGAGCAACAGCATCTTTAGTGATATCAGGGCTCGAACCCACAAATCAACGAAACGACCAACTGCGAGTCCGCGACCATGACCGTTAGGCTTCCGCGGCCACCTGAATAGCTTAGATTAGACGCTCTAAGTTTCTTATTTTAAATTTTTATATTTCTAAGTATTCATTTATCCAAATTGAATATAATAATTGTAGAATTATATAATTATTTCATAAGCAATAACGGATTATAAATATAAATTTGAACATGTTTATTAATGTGTATTTTCCAAATTCATATATAGGACTGTTGAATTACTAATTTCTGAACTTCCTTCCAATTGAAACATTACAAATCTCAATCTTGATCAGTTTAAGAAAATAATATCGGAATAAAGAACCGTATAATGAGTCCCAATAATTGTTAACATTAATTTAAAATTAAAGAGTTAGGAAATGAAAAAGTTAAAAGTTCTTGTGGCGTATTTACTGAGACAAATAAAGACGAAGTGCTTAAGTCCCTAATTTATAAACATACCGCAACAGCCGCTGAGATTAGCGAGTCTTAACCAGACAAGAAGGGTCTTGGCAGACAGTTGTTTTCTTAACAGTAAACTAAGTATGGAATCCTCCTTGAATCTGAATAATTCTTTTTTATACTAATGAGTTTCCTTAATTAAAGTCTAAGCTCTCATTCGCAAGAGAAAGGATTCTTTGCATTTAACTTTAATGAAGTTTAGTAAAATGTCATCTGTAGTAAGTGAAAGTTTGACGAGCGATAAGTACACAGATTTAAGTATAAAAATTAATATCTGCTGCGTTTCTATTAATTACGATGTTCTGTCTTTGATAAAACATGGTTCGAAACATAAACAATGAGGAGGAAAAAAAGGGATTTTTAAAACATAAAGTGCGTTTTGATTAACTTTTAAAATAATTCTAGGAATTAAGGTCTTTGGATATCTTATCGGTTATAATAATTATCAACTAACCTATTGTTTTACATATATTTTGTAACTCAAAATAGGTCAACAGAGTATGAGAGAAATCAAACAATTCACCACAAGACTCTTTATATGTTGAATACATTTTTTTTGTAAGAATTACTATTTCTTACAGTTTTGGTTTTTCTTTTCTATGTTCTAAATCTAGAATAAAAAATTAGCATTTAAGCGCAGACCTGATCAAAATATATATTATTCAGAAGATTCGAAGACTTTATTGTCGTTAACATCAGATATTTTCTTAAAATATATGAAAAGTTTCTATTCCTTTTCTTCGGAAGTATGTTTTTAAATTCATCCTGTTGATATTTCCGCGAAAGTTTATATTTTGTACCATTTTATTATTTACCTAATTCTCTTATGAATTCTACCTGACCCTGAAACGATGAGTAGCTGATTTTTTCTTCTTTTAATACACACTGTTTTGTGTTATAAAAGTAACTTTATTTCATAATTTCTTCCCACTCTTTGAAATATAAATTAGTATAAATGACAAATTCCATCAGTAACCATATTAATTCAGATTGATTTGAATTATGTATTGTTAAAAATAGTGACAATAAGCGATCATTTTAAAATGTTTTATGTATTTAACTTGGTGTGTGTGTATGCGTGTATGAGAGTATCAGTGTGTCATCAAATATTTCATCGTTAATTTAACCAACTTGCCATCAGGCTAGAGATCTGAAACCTTGGAAATCGTTCTTACTCGCCTAACAATGCAATATTTAGACATTTGCGCAAGTTTTAACTAATATTTCAATATTTTTTTTAATAATGACATTTAAATAAACCACATGGCGCGATTTCAAAAATTGTCAAACTTGGCGATTTTTTTTTGGCTGAACAATATTTAGACATTTACGATGAGTTTTAACTAATTTTTCAATAATTTTTTTAATAAACTTTGCCACCATGTAAAAACGTTGGATTTTATCTCGAATTATTTACTGTTTCCTTTTGAATATAAATGTGGGTCCTGTTTAAATATTAGAGGCTGAAATGAAGATATAATATCAAATATTAATGGCATTAACTGTTTATAGCCGAAGAAAAAGGAAAAAGGATATATATCTAACATAATACATCACTGACACATCCACTCACTCTGTGGGTATATGTGACTAAATATTTTGCTGTAAAATTAAGTTTTTCATGATACACGTATGGCCAATAATCGTGAAATTAAACTTACGGTTTTTTGAGTATTTCAAAGTAACTAAAGCTATTTATTTTCAAAAGTGGCCCCCAGGGACTTGTATATCTCAGGAAAGAACGGTCATCATTCACCCGCGGCACCCTATTGATCCTTTTCTTTCTCCATGAAGTTTACCGTCTTAGATACACATGGGTGATGTGCCCCAGGATACCGTCGTGCTCTTTTTCTATTTTGACCCTTCTTGTCAACCAATTTATATCGTTTTCCCTTTTTTTTCCAAACGCCTAGATCTCAGATGCACTTTTTTACCGCGGCACAGTCATATCTGGCCTTGCGCCATGTAACTTCACCATTACTCACTCACACTTACAAAATGTTTTATTCATCTTATGACTTCAGAACAAAATTTTACCGATTTCTTCGAAAAATAAACACCACTACTACAAATAATGAGTCTCCCAGAAGGGTTTCCATTATACACTGAGAAGAAATATTAGTGAAACTACTGAAAATTTTGAACACAACTCCTCATTAGTTGTTTCTAGAAAAGAGCTGCTGGTAAAAAGAAACCGTAGATCTCCAATTTGACGAAACCATTTGTCAAAGTAATCGCACAAACTTGTCTTAATGCTTCTAAAACTTAGTTCCAGAAGTAATAAGAACCCTAACCTTAATTACACAGCTGTGTTTCTCAAAGGGAGAAGCTAAACTTTGTTAACACTACAAGTCACGTATTCTTCTGTTAATCGAACAGTATAAGAATCACTAATGCCGTTTATTTCATCAATTGTGTTCAGCTTTTTATGTGGAATACGATCTATTTAAATTTCTAATGACAGCTTTCACTTTTCTCGCAATTTCTCAGATATATGAAATTAATTTTTTTCATGTTTATGAGAATTAATAAACTATTTCAAATCTAAAAATAATTCGCTAGGTAATTAACTTTATTTTTCATTACCTAATTGCTTAACCTAATAATTCCCAGTATAATTTATATAACTATTCACTTACTTTGTTACATACACAGCCATCTGTTAAATTAGAGCCGAAACTAAGAGGATTGAATTTAAATTTATAATACTTTCAGACATTATGGAGAGAAACCAATAATGCAGTAGATAAACTTCGTATCTGCTACTTAGTGTTCAAATTTAATAATTATGTTTTACATAAAGTTAACATTGACAAGAGTTGTATCGACAAGTATTTTTTTGAGTGGGTATAATGTTCAATTGAATATAGAAAGAAAAGTTTTAAATGTTAAAATATTATTTTTTTTAAACAATGTAATATTTCGGAACAAAAATATTTCTTCGGAAAGAGTCAAATATTGTTATTCCGAAATAAGAAATCTGAATTTTACATTAATATTGTTACTGAAGTGAGAAATGCAGTAATAAAAATTATGCAATGATTCTTTTTCTAAAATTTTAATGGAATTGTATACTAGAAACATTTAAATGATTTATACTCTTAATAGAACACGTCAGATATCTATAAGCTATTAATATTATTTTGAAAATGGTAATGCGAGATAGTTTTCCCAATTAAAAATCAATTGCATCAAATGACAGGAACTCGAGGCACCCTAGTATGTTTTTTTTCTTTCTCATGGAATTTACTATCTCTGTTAAACGTGGATGAAACACCTCTGGAATACCCTAGATATCCTTCTATGTTTTTGAACCTCCTTCTTATCAACCCCTTTTTATCTTTTTGTTGCATCTTTTTCAAACTTCTGGATCATAGTTACACCCTGCGTTTCTCAGTAAAGCCATATCCGACTCTTGCCCTATTGCACCTCACCATCACTCATTAAATGAAGGATACTATAACTATAATACCAATACTCTCTCTCTTGTTCTGCAAAGTCTTATGAATTCTGCTGATAGTTCCAATAACAATAATATTGAAACATTTTTTTTCTATACGGGGAAGAAACTTTATGTGCCGTAAAACTCAAAAATTAACACTTTATTATAACAGCAATAAAAAAAAATTAATAGCTATAATATAGTAAAATGAATTATTCTGAAACAAATAAATCAAGGCATTAATCAAGAAAATTTTCTTAGATTCCAAAAATGAACATATCTAAAAGGCTGTTTATTAAGAACCTGTTCTTAATAAACAGCCTGTAGAGAAACAGGTTGGGTTGTACTACTGATGGTAAATAATGTTCAACGCTCTTTCTTCAAAGTGTCACTATATAATAGAATGCAACTGCGTATTAAACAAACAAGATATTTCTCATTAGCTAACAGAAGATTACAGAAACGAAGGTACCAATTTCACATGATATTGTTATTATTATGACCTTAACTGTTAATTACTGAATGTATTATTAGAAATATATGACATGTATTTGTGACGATAGGATACACAGTTTTCCCTTCACTAACCTCGTTATTTATATTTGCAGTTTTCTCTTTACTAATTGCATCCAATTACAACAATTTGCCAACGAAATGAATTTTGATCAGTTAAATGATATGAAGACAGAGTGTAATGAATTAAATTAAGGATAGTGATGTATGTAAAAAAACAATAATTTAACAAGGAAGGTAGAGAGAGCGATACTTTCTGTTACATTTATTTACAGATTCTACGCACCAATAAACAAATAATTACAATATTTACAAAATGTACAAGTCATCCAAACAGTCCATATTTTGACTTAACATGCATTTGAAGTCAGAAAAAAACAAAATTTCATCAAAGCAAGGAAAAACCCGCCTTACGAGGACAAGATCCAAATATACTCTGGTAAATTACCTTGGATCCGTACACTCTCACTTAGACGAGACAAGGCGGCTCTGGGCGGCATCCATATAGATTATTTCCATCAATGTACAAGCGAAATAGGATTGAAAGCAAAGAGAAATGAGAAAGAAATAACGACAAGCCAATAGATGTTGTAGATCGTAGTGTCATTGTAATAAATTGTTTTATTGACACTAGTTGGAAGTCATCTATGATCAGAATAACAAGAGGCAAATGTACTATAACCGAGAAGTGCTAGAATTGGAACGAGTGAATTGGTTGGCTACGACTTTATTATTTGACCCTGAATAGGATTAGTTGAGGATTAATTGAGTTAAGAGGGATTCGAGAGAGAGCGACTTTTCATATTCTTTGATGGGTAATATAGTGTTTTATCCGGCTCTTTCGTATCTTCAACTGGAGTTATGCTACTTCAACTTTTAACATGTTTCAATTTTAAACATTTTCATTTTATTCTTGGATAAGAAATACTTTTAATCCTTGCATATCATTTTGTTTAATATCTACTTTCAAAAATGCCTTTCATGTAATAATCAAAATCTCATTACGCTTCAATCACGAGAACATGCTTATTTAATAGACTCTGCGCTAATTTAAACGAATAAAATACACATTAGTTACCTGTTTCACCGAAAATAGGAAATGATGTTATTTCTTATATTATTTTATATTTCATTCATTTAGTTTCAATAAAATCTTTATAGCCCTCGAATTTTATTAAAAATTTCTTATGTCAATATATAACATAAATATTCCATTTAAAATACGCATCTAAATTTCAAATGAATTGATCTAATTGCATTTTAAAGAATGTGAAATACCTCCAATTGAATAAAGATAATTCTTTATTTATTTATTTGACAAACCTTTTCCAAAACTATTTTTTAATAAATATCCATTCCAAAATTATTTTATTGTAGTAGTTATATCACGTTTTAAGAATAGATAACTGAATTTGACATCTATTATTTGAAATTCCTTGCTGGAAAATAAAGTATTCGAATATTTCTACCACGACTGTCAAATTATAGATTCTCATACACATATTTGTATTTTCCAGGGGAACAGTAATCTGTCTTCAAAATTCAAACAATTTTTCAATCTGCCAGATTCATTCAGAATAATTTCAATTTCTGCTTAAAATAACCTGTATACTATGAGGAGTTAGAGGAATTCTCTGAATTGTTTTATATTATTTACTCTAATTAACTGACCAGACTGATGTCAGTTCAAAATCTTAAGAATAGAAATTCTTGTGTCTAGTCTTCCTTTCCATTAATATCGGCCACGAGGCTTGTCGCGACACCTTAGAAATTGATCGTTTGGACGCCATTCTACAAAGAATTCATTAACGTCCATTTCAATCGATTCTTCATTCATGAATTTGTCAGCAGCACATTTATTAAAGAGAAAATCAGATTTTATTTCAAAATATTTAACCCAAGTTAAACTTAATATTTTTTGTTTGAAATTGTATTAATCAACAACATTTCTTTTCAGATTTACATTCTAAATAATAAGCCATATAATTTTCAAAAGAGATGACTGAAACGAAATTTGTTTTGAAACTTGTTTGATAAAAAATAAGTCTTCGCCTGTTGAACAATTTAAAACTAGTCACAAATTATCTAATACAAGAATAATAATTTGTAGTTAATTATATTAAATAAGACAGAAATATTTAAGTATACTTCGCTTTTGACTTTGTTAATAGATCTTCTTATATATGAGTTTCAAAAAGTACTGAAGAATTTTCGAATTACAGAATCATTACCATTCAAACTATGATTAAATGATATACGTAATATCTGATTTTTTTTTATCTATTATCATTTCTAAAACCTGGGTACAAATTGCTGTACATGCAAAACTTATTATATATGTTTTCTACGCAGCACAACTTAATTAATCCAGTTCTCTAACACAAATCCTTTTTACAACGCGTAGTTATTGACAAATATCGGTTTGGGCGAATGGTTATATTTCTTGGCCGACTTGTACTTTGAAATCTTTGCCAAAGTCTTGAGATCACACATTGAGACGCATTCAGAATTTAAGACATTTCGGTTCGTGATCGAGGATTCGAGCCTTCCAACTATTCCTCCTTTCTCAAACATATGAAGTTATTTTTGTGCCATCATACATCTGTTTATACGTTAGCAACATTCCTTAGCATATGAATTGCACGAAACCTGTCTAAACTGTTTGTGCCGAGGGAACAAGTCCACACACTTTCCGATGTGCGCATGTGTTTTGCGTATTGAGTCGTTAATTGAAATATTTTGCATGAAAAGAAAGATCCACCTTCAACAAATGATTCACCACTAGTTATAACGAAGAAATTCACCGATATTTATTTCATTTCATTTATTTATTTATTTGCATTTTTTATTAATTTTTTATTTTTATTTATTTTATTTATTTTTATTTATTTATTCATTTATTTATTTTTACAAATTATGCACAACGTTTGGATCCCGGTTTACAAATATTAAGCTATGCATGAAGTTTTAAATTGGTTAGAATATTTTTTTCATTACTCTATAAAGCAGTTTAACAAAAATATATCAACTTTTAAGCATTCAAACTAGCTTTGTACCCCATATCAAAGTAATAGTATAAAGTAATAGTCTATTCTTGATACTAAAAAAAAAGTTATTTAAAAAAGTAATTACCCACATCCTTCAAACTTTTTTAAAAATATATGGTACGATTATTTTAATGTCAGTTACTCTGTTTTGCGATAAGGTCCAATGCTTGTTTGCTTTTTTAAATAAATAACATTTTTGATATAAAAAATGCAATTATATATATATATATATATTTTAGATTATTGTTCTAATTTTTAAACCTCATAAAATTGTAAAATAAGCATTTCATGACAAAATTTCTATAATTTCAAGACATTGTCTACAAAGGTTGTACTGTTACTTTATTTACAATTGGAAATAATTAAAATTTAAATTTACACCTATGAACATATATCAGAAAAAAACTAAAATAAATTTGAATTACTTGGAAATAAGTTATTAGCATTTCTTTCAAGACAAGAATATATATATATAATTTTCATTGCGAGAAAATAAGAATTACAGAATTATTTAATTTGCTTACATAAATATCCTCTGTTTCTTGATAAAGAGTAATATTCCAGCTCAATTGTTCTCTGTTTCTCTCACACATTCTTACGAGATCTTGTAACGGATTTCTACTTCTATCTGACTCTTGTGTCATATTTCAAATATAACTAGCTTTAAAAGTCTATAAATACTCCTATGACACGCAAGACAAATTCAACTTAATTCTTTATTTATCAATTACTATAACGTAATCTCTCTCTCTTTGGACTCTATTTCCAGCCAACCAATTTAAATATCGCCAAGATTAAATAATCTTACCAAGACCTCTCAGTTGAAATCGCTTCCTCCGACAGGTCATCTGCATCACCAATAGTCGGTAGCTAACCTCTTGATATTAGCTGCTTCTTACGAGATCTATACTCAGAGAGTTAACCTTTCTCTCCCTCTTTTTCCTCTAATTTTTCCTTATACTTATATATCATTATATTTGAATTAATTCACTTTATTTCAACCTGCATGTAATTTAACATAATCACGTTTCATTTTGGTTGGGAAGAAATTGTTATTTCCCGTAATCAATCGCAATTGAAGGTCCCCAAGGTTAGTGAAAAGAAAATCGCGAATAGTTCCACCGTCACAACCTACTAAACTCGAAATGGATTCATGAAGCTAATGAACCGATGTAACAATAAATTTCGATGTGAATAGTTAATCTACAGACAGATAATAATAGAATTCCTAAGAATATGAGAGAAAATTTATTTAGGTATTAGTTAATTTACTTCTTATCATTTTGAAATTTGTTGTTATGACCATCGTGTTATTAATGTAAATGAACACTCGAATTAAAAGTCGATACAAAAATGACGTATTTCTCTAACCTAATAAAATGCAGGTTATAATTAAAAAAAAGTATCAATTTCAAACCGATATGGTCAGAACGCAATATTTAAAATAAAACTTAGTAATAGTGAACTTAATCTTTGATAGTATTCAAAAATTAAAATTCGTGCTCCTTAATCCGGTGTTGGCTCTTTAATTTCGGATTTTTCAAATAATTTATTGAATAACACAGATAATAGACAAAATAACGGAAACATCTATAAAAGAAGATGCATAAAAGAAGCTGTTTAGAAAACTGTGGAGTTGTATAGGCGTCGTTGTTTGCTACATAAATGAATTAGGTAGGAAGACAATTATTTTTTTTCTTTTTAGTGGCTTAGCTACAGATGACACACTACTTGTGTATTTATTATTTTAAAACGTCAGATCTCAATGATTTGTAGAATCCCATGATCATTAGTGCTCATCTATTCAGTGTCCAAAGCAGACAAAATTACTAGTATGACAAGAGGAAATAAGAAATTGCACCCAGAATTATGGCTAATTATAAATAAGAACAATACATTACTTCTAAATGACTGAGGATAAATTAGAAAGTTCTGAAACAGGGAACGCACACATACACACACACACACATACAGAGAGAGAGAGCGAACAATGACACGAATCTTTTGGCAAAAAAATGTAAATCCATAAACGATCAAACATCAGCAAATTTAAACAACGGTTCAGAAAGTCCCATTTCAATCAGAATAGTTGGTCGGGAACTGACAACTTTAATTTTAATGGTGACGTGACAAACCGCAAAACCCTGTTATTTATTAACATAAATGCCAAAAAAAATGAAAAAGTGGTAGTGAAGCCTTGATAAATGAAAAGAATAAATATGATCTGGCCAATCATCTTTCACTTTGAATTCCACTTCAAGAAGAATTTCTGTTTAATAACAATGCGCAAACGCATTCTATTCCGAATGTTTGGTGTCAACTGTAAATCATGGAGACAAATATTTTATGGTGTAGATTACAAGTTCTTAACTTTCTTTTGGTCTAATAGTCATTCTGAAGAATTGATAAATACAGTCGAAATCTATTTTAAAACACTACAAGATCGCATTTTTCAAATAAAATAGAGCAGGCAATCTTCCTAGAAGAATGTTTCTTTTTACAGGCCAACAGTGTCCCATCCGTTCAGAAAAAATGCATCACAAGTTGATTTAATGAGCCTGAGAATGAAATGGTACAGTTGTAACACCCGATCGATCCGGGCGTCCTCTTGTGCCATCACTAATTCCAAATATTAAATACTACGACACAAATAATTACAGAACCACCAAAACAACTTTCACAATTTATTAGCATATATTTACTATGACACCAATAATTATGCTCTCCAGGTTAAGTTTTCTATCACTTTAATTCAACCCACCAATAATAATCTAACAGCCTCTTACCAATATCTTTTATCAACTGCAACTCCGAATCTGGAACACCTGTTGAAATTACTAGACCGAATTCTTATCCGAGTAATCTTTACTCGGATCTTCAATACTAGCCTTTAATTCCGCTTTCCTCTTATATAGCACTTAGACTTCACCTCCTCTCACTACAACGCCTCTCTGATCCTCCTTCAGATCCTCTACTCCTTCAGATGGAGTTTATATAATTCTCAATTTAACCGCTTCACTTCATTCCTAACTGCTTTACATATTAATGTTCTTCATCACGTTTCATTTTTGGTTGGGCAAAGGTTGTTTAGCGAAAGCAATCAATTTTAATTGAAAGTCCCCAAGGTTAGTGAAGAGAAACCGCGAATAGCCCAATGTCACACAGTTGCCTTGGTGCCCTCAGTCACCACACCTAAATATTATCAAACTTTCATAGGAACACCTTAACCGACATGTGCGAAGACGATTTCCTCCACTTTCATCATTAGCAGAATAGGATATATTTTACGGGAGGAACGACATAAAATAATGCTATTTTGTGTGAGAGATCAATAAACACATCTATTCCACGTCGAGTTGTTCGTATTAATAACACACATAAAAGAGGATCATCATATTGAGAAAAGTAATAATTCAGATTTCATATGTTTCCATTAATTTGTCTACTCAAGTACTTGCATAAGAAATGCACGAGATGATATCGTAAAATTTTAATTGTTATTAAGATATAACCTGAGGTATCTGGATAAAATTTATTCCACATATTAACTGATCCTCATACATACAACGTTGAAAATAATATCTATTAATGTTTATTTGTTTGATTTCAGGAAACGTTAAATTGAAGTCTGTAGCAGTACGTAGAAGAAAGATTTTTGTCATGACGACCTTCAAAAGCTCAAGAAACGCAGAAAAAATTTATAAGTTGGGATAATTACTATGTAGGGAGTCTTAAATAAATAAAAATAAATAAAAATAGAATAATAAATAAAAATCAAGTTCCTATCTTGATTATTGTTAGCAATTATTAAAATTTTACGATATATTGTGAGTTACTTCAATCTACAATTAAGTGAAAAATCAAACTAATCAACATGAATAGTTTTATTTACAACAATATTTGGACTAATTAATTTGCTGAACAAATTTTACCCACTCATCTCAGTTATATCTTAGCAATAATTAAGACTTCACGATATCCACTCCTAACTGCATAAACCTAAAATCTTGACTTGACGTAAATTAAGCTGTATTTCTTAGCATAAAAGATACCAATAAATCCAGTGCTTAATTCAACATAAATCCACAAAGTATGTTTGGAAATTAAAGGCACGCAGACTTCTATAAATTTTTAAGGAATGAAAGGCAATAATCATTTTCAAACAATTATCACTTCAGAATTCAAATATGGATGTAGAATATCCCAAACAAGGAAGTTAAATAAATGCACAACTCAGTGTCTTCGGAAATATGCAGAATTTAGAGAAGAATTATCTATGCCACACGCATTTTCGAAATACCAGATGAAGTATAAATTTTCATTAGCAAGTATGACATGTATATACGCTAATGCAAATTTCCAACTTCCTTAAACTTTAAAGATATTTTTCAAGAAACTATTTCTCAATTTGAATTTTAAACGAAATCGTATGAAGTATTCAAACAATACTACTTTTTATTAAGTTTTGTGCTCACAAATTCGTATTCATAATATATTGTCGAAAACTATTCAAATTCTATAAAGATTCGAATAAAATTTATCTGCGTTCGAGTAGAATGAGAATGAGATTTCAATAAAAGGAAACGAGAATCGATATTATAACTTGACGCGATCAGATCATTTTAAGTCACTTTCAAATAGTACTGTACTGTATCACAGACCATTAATAAAGACGACTTGTTTCCTGGACATCACGTTTATTTCGACACATCTTTTCAGACATAAATTATATACACAATTTGTACAAGAGCAATTTTTCAACGTTCGTTTTTACATCTTGGAATAAAATTCCCTCTTTTTTGTTCGTTGCCAGTAAATTTCCTAAAAACAAAAACATAATATGTTGTTACTAATAGCATATTTTTTATTTCTTTCTAACAATTTTAAATATTTAAATTATATAGCTTATTAAAGAATATTGCTAAAATATGTTTCAATCACTTTAAGTTTAAATCATTTTCTTTTAAATATTGAATATATCACAATAAAAACGGTCAGTAATATCCCATTTCAAATGCATTCGATGGCAAGACACAATGAAATTCTCATTTCACAATTTTAATTTAAACACATATTCTTCCTGTATTTGTTTCCCTTTTAATAATACAATGTTACAATAAACAACTCAATTTTCTTTTACATTTGTACATTTTTACATCATTTTCACTAAATATATAAAGTATTTGATGAAATTTGATTATCATTTATGCTCAATTACTTTAACGAAATTAAAAACCACACATATTTACACTTTAATTATAAATCTGCAAAAGGGTCATCCTTTTTAATAATAATTATACTCTCAAAACATTTTAGCTCGATGTAGCGTTGCGGCTTTCAATTTTTATTTTCTCCTAAGAATCCCACAATCATATATATCCTAGTAAAAGAAGGAATTATAATTTCAGTTACAATTTTCATTCGTGTATGTATGGACAATGAAATTATTTTTAATTCTGTTTCATACAAAAATTTCAGAATATTTCCTATTTTCATGTCGTTTTTCTGAAGGCAAATGTAATATTTTAAGAAAAGACTGAAAAAATAATCTACAATATGGAGTAAAATGACAGTAGTGCGAAAAACTATTGTAAAGTAATTTAAATTCTATTACAAAATGAAAGAAAATTCTGAAAAATACTGCTAAATTAATTGAGTGAAAAAATCTTCCTGCTGCTTCTTGTACAACGATAATAAAACCAATCAATGTACTAATTTAAAATTGTTAATTTAAATATTAAAGACGACTTTTCCAGTAAGATGCAGTGCTTGTTGCTCTTTCAATTTTCTATGCAAATATGACATTTTTAGAGCTAGTCGGGTACTAGAATAAGTAGTACAATTTTCTCGTACACGACATTCTAGTCAAACATTAGGAGATCTCTAATGTGCCTTCTCTTGGGAATTTTCGTGTGCATTGAAATAGGTCACGCCTCTTCCAATACCATAGAACAAAATCTTTTCTTTTGATAGGATACCTGATTTAATATAATCTCAGCTATTGATGGCTGATCACCTCAACCGGGAAAGGAAATGGCACTTGCAAACTACAGTATATGGTATGAGAGAACTTTTGGTTCCTAGGAGATCAGACTCTATAAGGTCAAGACTTGACCTCAAAGTGTATGAGAAACAGAAATTTTCCTTGACCTTTTACACGAGCCCAACTACTTTTAATGAGAAATCTGTTAGAATGTAAGGGAGATCAGTAATGAATTTTTGCTATATATGTCACCGCAAACTCCACTTCGGAGGCTACTGCTTTCGTCAGTACGGGTAATGTTTTTGACCCCGTTGATGGGAGAGGAAATCGTTTGAGCTTGAGTGGCAGCGATGTTTCGAATCTTCAGTCATTTTATCCGAAGAATACTTGTCCGGTCGCATTGTATAATACTGTTATGAACTGGACGAAACGGGTCCCCCTTGTCTATTTATTATGGTGTTTTAACTTCTGCCGTCGTTGTTGAAGAGAACCGCTGCATGCTCCCCCTCCTGTATTATCGTGATGATACAAAGATGTACATTCTGAATGATATTTGAAGGGAATGTAGCTTTTCCAGCCATTACTGCAATTGATACACTTTCTCCTCCCGGTTGTATTGTGGTGTTTTTTTTTTTTTTTTTAATATTTCTTATTTAACGTCATCGCCTGTCTCTAGCTGAGATGACGGGTCTATTTGAAGCGTGCGCTGTCGCTGGTATATCACTACTCGTTATTTTACATGCGATAGTAAGACACACAGAGGCAAGTTTTTGCATCGGGGGTACATGTAACCAATAGTTTTTGACTGCGCCACCATCTTGTGATCACGTCGGAATCACCTTTTCGGTGGAAGCGATGTTTTACGTCATTTTTCTACTTCTCGGCGGGAAAGATCGATTGAACTTAAGCAAAGGGGTTGATTTTAACCCTCAATCTGCCGCTCCGGAGTAAGTTTGTCTGGTCAATCTTTGTAGTACTCTGAACAACTAAGCCAAAATGCATTTTTCCTTTGAGAAGTTATTAAGGCGTTTTAATATCTGTCGTCGATGTTGAAGAGAACCGTCGCAATGTTACCAAGTTTCAAATCTAGAACTTTTCACTGACTAGACCACAACTCAAGTGTTTTCTACCTTGAATTTTTAAAAATCTAATAAAAAAGACCTTTAATTAACTCACTATATAGACTATTTTCCATTTTATGTGAAGTTTTAGCAATTTCCTGTGTCGTTTATTTGAAAATGATTGAAATAAGTGTATGACGTGGGCTCTGTCGCGTTTTTGCCTTCAACTAACACTTCGGAGCTTTGTTAGTTTAGAGTTATTACAGTGTAAGGAATAGAGTTGAGGAAATGCATACATAAACAATGACGCGTTAATTTCAAGAGTTAGTAGTTTATTGTTAAAAATAACGAGCTAAAGTTATCAATGTGAGGCATCTATACCACAACTGCACTAAGTAAGGATATTCAGAATTGATCATAGAGAGGACGTATAAAGTATAAGGGAATCGAACCCACATTTATAAATATTCTAAGGAATCGAATCCGATAGATTCGGTAAGACAAGTACTAAGTTCTTATATTAAACGTTAGATATAGGAGACTGACAGAAATGGACGATTGATTCATTGCTGTTTTAAGTAAGATCAGATATATAAAATGAAGAAAATAATAACGGGGTCTTACAAACGAAACTCTAAAGTTGTGAAATAAGCATCGCTTACAATTTCTCAAAAATTACAATATTCAGTGTGATAATTCAATTATGACATGAATGTAAAAATTGCAATAAACAATTAAGAGCACTAGATAGCATTACAAGTAATTATTTTCATAAATCGATATGCAATATTAATAATTATTTTAGTTTTCTGTTTTCTTTTTTAGCAAATTAAATAACCATACATTTACTGATTTCATAAATTTTTAAAGCTTCTGTGCCGTATTCTAAGTATTTCCTATGTCGGCACCTGAAATTTATTTTCCGAATATTCTCGTGCGCGGTGCTTAATGAAGAGGATATGTGTCTTCTTACTCAATAAAATCTTCTCATAAAATATCAAATACCAGACTAGTAAATGATTTTGAAGCAATATTTGTGTTCCTTTCCTCCAAACAAGGCCACTAGAGGCGAGAAGGCTACGATATTAGTTTCAGAAGGCGAATCAAGCCGTTAAATTTCCGCTTCTGTGGAAGTTTTATGGAAATTAAGAATTCTCTTCAGCGATACTTTGGGACAAAATAAGATATTTTCGTTTTGGGAATGTGTTTTAATAAAGTCCTGGCATTTCTCTTGGGGACTCTCTTTTAGTATTATTATTATTTATCAAGGATGAGTGAACTTTCGGTTTGGATTTTATGGGATTGATCAAGAATCATTCCTTGCTTCATTTACTATTCATAGTTTTCGTCATTTACATAAACACCGGGGAAAAAAATAAAACTGGCCTATAGATTTCAAAGATGTATTAACATATAAAAAGATGGTTAAATGGTAGAATATATATAAAAAATAAAATAATCGTAGATGAAATTTATATATCATTTATTTTTGGAGGGGGGAGGATCCTTTTCTAGTAAAATAAAGGTTATTGATCCGTCTTTAAGATTGAATCAACCTCTTATAGATAATTTTTAAATCCATGTATGTGTACATGTATACATAATATAAATATATTAAACTATATTAAATTGATAAAGAAATAGCGGATTTTATGAAAGAATTGAAAGCGAGGAGAATAAAAAGAAAATGAAAATCTATTGAATAGAAAAAGATACATGGTCAATGCATCATTTGCAGCACTTAGTAAATTTATTTATAATTTATACGTATGAATAAGCGTCTTTGACTGTTATTGAGTCCGTTACAAACCAATCCGTTACAAGCCAATAATGTATAAATGGTGCACAAAAGCGGAAGTTCTTCGTAATTGATGTATACGCCAAGATTAGTGTGCTTGATTTACTTATACGTATACATAATATTCAGTTTTAAAGAAAACAATTAAAAGGTGTACTGGAAAGCTATTTAGATTATAAAACTCATTTCAGCCAAGGGCCCATTTCTAACAAATGAATGTCACGTAGTATGCACAATTATGTTTAGGATGGTATTTTTTATTGTTTTTGTTATGTCTTGTGATTTAATTTGCATCAAAATAATTATATTGTATACAGTGATGTTATATGTTTTATAATTTTTGTACATTAATTGTATTATTACATATATAGCGGATTATTTTGTTTTTTATGTCACTGCAAAAATACTCCAATGCCCACTTTTTTTTGAAATGCCGATGCGCATCAGCAATTTTTCGTTCAATTTTACTACCATTCGGTATCAATAAAGATGCATTCAATGCAAGAAACTAAATAGACAAATAATTGTTATAACAATTAAGTTTTGTAATCCTTCCAATGTTGTAATTATTTCAGGACGAAATAATGAACAGCCGGGGTGGTTTCAGGAACAAATATTATTTAATGCTCGACACGTTCCACAACACAAGACATGATACAAAAGATAAATAAAACACAGATTCACGAACATCACTCCATCGTTCTTTTTTTAACCAAGTCTCTCGCCTTTGATTGAGCTTGCGCTCGCTAATCGTCCTTCTCACCAAAAAGAACATGTGGCGCCATCTAGCTACCGTTTAATAGTTACATGGAAGGTAGTGGTAAATTACAGTGCTACAGTTTTTATTTCTTGTCAAAAACAATTAAGGATTGTGTTTTAAAAATTAATAGGCACAGAATAACTGCACAATTTCAAATCGTATTGTAAATAAAATTAATTTTCTTGTTCTCTTTAAAAGCAAAATATTGAATGTAGAGTACACTAATTAAGGTTTCAGTAGGCTGAAGTCGTGGTAGACAATATTCTAATATCTGTTTTTCTAAATTATTTGACGCTATGATGGAGAGAAATGGTACACCGATTCAAAACAACTAGTAATAGTTCACACACGAATGTTGTGTTTCCTTATCAATTATTATATATATTTAGAAACTTTAAAATTAGAGTATAGCATTTTAGTAATATTTTATTGCATTGGCTAGAGTCAGATAAGCTTGATTTAAGTATTTCAAAGATTCAAGAGTAGAAATAATTTAAACTTTCTAAGAATGAAAGTTTTGCTAAATTTAAACATTTGAGTATGAAAATCAGTTTTGTAACTTTTTCATGTGCACACCCATAAATAGCATTTGGAAACAGACATATGTCAGAAAATTCAAATCGACCAGCTTCAAACTGTATGCGTGCATGCGTGAGTGATTCTTCCCCCATAAGAGTGAAAAGAAGTGTTCTCATAGTTAGAAAAAAAATTTCATTTCATTTTCTTTTTTAAGTTATAAAAACCTTTTTTGTATGTTTCTTATCTTGACAGGTTTCATTCAATACTATTTATAGAATAAAGCTATTTTGTGTATTTTATATTGATATCTTAGGTCTTAGAAATACTCCGGAAGTTTGACTTCATAGAGAGAAGGCATCTTGGTGATGAATCTTTTCTATACAAGATTTTATCGTAAGTAAATCCCTTGACAGTCCATAAAATATTTTGAAAGCCTTCCTAAGCGGTAACATATCATCCGAAGAGTAAAGCAAAAGGTAAAGCACAAACGACAAAGAAACGGCATTCTTAAAGAAGTCTGTATTCTTAGTTAATGATCATCTTCAGATAGCTCTCGAAATGATTTATTTCTTTTCGAATGACACATAACTGTGACTTAGATTCGGGTGTTAAAGTCATTTGTCAAATTTCAATCAATATAATCCTAAAACGTCTTAGAGGAGGAGAGATGAAACTGTAGTCTTTTGGATCATCTAGAAATATACACTGAATAAGTTTTTATCTACTTGAACAGATCCTTTCATTTTTACTAAGTATTTTTAATTTTTAGTGTTTTTATAATACAATATTTCTGGATAACTGTAGGAAATAAAATATTGGTAATTCAAAAGTATTAGGCGTGTTGTTAGTTTTATATAAAATTATGTATATAGGCAAGCAATTCATTAAGCCAAAAGTATCAAAACTTTCTACATAATATTCATGCATGTTGGTTATATTCATTATAATAAATACCTTTCGAAATATTTTGTAACAGTGATGGTAAATACATATTAAACACTATGAAAGATAACATTATTTAAGCTAATACTTGTTATATTCTTTCTCAGATCCAGGAAAGTATGTATTATCTTATTGTAAACATTTGCGTTAAATTAAAGAAAAAACAATATATCAGTTTCCAAATCAACACATTCTTCAGCATGCGCATATAACTCTGACTCCATTAACTCAAATGTTTCGCGATTCGAACTATTGTGTTGCTTCTCCAACTGTCTCACATGTTACATGGAATGGTTTTATTGAAATGGGACATATTTACAAATAATCGAACAGATCCAGTCAGTAAAATTTAATGAATATATTTCCAATTCCATAATTTAAGTCGAGAATCTGAATAATGAATTTAAACGTGACAGTGTCACGTTCTTCTCCTGAGGAAACTTTCTAGCAGGAATTTGTTCCATTCCAAAAGCATTCGTCAAAGTGCTTTTAATAGTCTTCGTACAACATAACGAATGAATTTAAAGTAAATTAGAGAGGAAGTGGCCTATTACGACTGAAAAGGTGAAATGAAATATTGTCCCGTAAAAAGTTATTAGATACTGGATGTTTCAAAACTCATTTAAAGAAATTTAAGGGTTGATAGAAAACATCTAAACAAGCATTTTTTACCATGTTATGCACAGGCGGAGAGTAAGTTGTGAACCACTAGACGCCGCTGTAGTGGAAAACACAAAGCGAAGTTTTCTTTCACATCTACCGTGGATTTCAGGAGGCATGGGGACGTACAGTAATCAGGAAAAGGCTATTACTCCTGAAATTCACAGTGAAATGATGATGAGTAAGAAAACTCGCACTTTATGTTTTTCATTACACTAACGATTCATCTTTTGCTCTCCACCTTTACATTGAATGGTGAAAATTGCTTGTTTAGATGTTTTCTATCGCCCTTTAAATTTTTATTCTTGAGTTTCGAAGTCCATGTATAGTAAATTTAAGTTCTTTGTAAAAGACTTTCATATCATACTGAATGTGTATTCAAATATATATATATATATATATATATATATATATATATATATATGTGTGTGTGTGTGTGTGTGTGCGTGTGTGGGCGTGTGTGTGTAGTTATACCTTATTTCTTTATTAAGATTTCTGACTTGATTTCTGCCTGCGTCGCCTATTTCAATAATTTTTGTTTCTATTAATGCAATAATAGGAGATTTTTTTTTCATTTATTAGTTTTAATTTTACATTGTTACTTTCGAGTAATTTATTTTTTATATAGTGTGATAATTTAACTATTGATTATTTTTATTCTGTGTTAATCTTTGTATATATACCATTTTTAATTAATCCATTAAAATATATCTTTATATTTATTGAATTACTACTTTCATAATATATATATATATATATATATGATGTGTGTGTATTTGTGATGGAATATTATTTTTATTATTTGACATCCTTATTTTTATTACCTATTCACAACTTTATTAATGACGCGTCAAATTTCAAATGTTGTAAAGAAGAACAAAATGACACATACATATCAAATGTATATTTCAAAATATTCACAACCGACACTGAATATTTTTTTGTCTCGAGTATTCTACATTTTAAAAGAAAAGCCTCTGTGTACTCTTTCCCTCAAAGGAAATAAATCTTATAGAAAACATGACAAAACATTCCGGAAAACAATCACTTCTTTGGAAGCAGATGTTTAGCGTTTTACTTATTCCCACAAGAATGTGATCTACTTCTTTTTATTTTTGTTCTTGGTCAACAAAACTAACCACCACTCGGAAGATTTCCGTTGTTTAACTAGGACAGTGGCAGCTGACTCCGTAGATCGTAAATAATCGACTCTATATAACCCAAGAAGAAAAGCACGAATCGATAGGATTTCTGTCACTTTTCTAACATGAATTCTTACCTTTTTTTGCTATCATTAAGTCTACTGATGAAACAACAAATGAAAACATACAGTTTAAATAATGCAAAATATCTAGTTGTTTATCTTGTATTAAATTAAATTGATAAGTTCTGATTTATATTAAACATATTTAACAATATATATGTCACAAGTGTTATTAACACATCGATCAATAACTCCCGAGTCTAACATTGAAAACAACATTTTTTTTGCAAAATTTTTTTTTATTCATCAACATAACACCTTTTGTTAATCACCTTTGGGGGTGATACAATCGTTCTAACGCTTTTCCAAATCTTTTTTTTTTCGCAAGAAATCTTTTTTGTTGCGAGTAAATAGCGATAAACAGCTTTCTGAATCATCGACTCGTTGCTGTTTTTGTTCCATCGAAAGCAATCGCGGCACCCACTTGGAAAAAACCTTTTTCACTTCACTTCAAAAAACCTTTTTCCTGGTCCGATCGACTTAAAATTTTGACACGTTTCAAGCAAAGGTTAGTACTCTAGAAAGACCTGGTTACTGGTTTACTACGAGCGCCATCTCTGGGTTAGTCTCGGGAGTTATTGATCGATGTGTTACTTTATAATTTTAATAACAAAAATAGGAATTTAACGCTGAAAAATATATTTAAATCTGGTATTTAAATGGCGTAAAAAACGTATATTAGTTTACTTGTTTCCCTATTTAATCACTATGCACAAAGTAATTATATAGACTTTTCTGCATTCATTTATATTAATTTAAATTGTATAATTTTTATATTTTTTAATTGATGGATAGTTAATATCTTAAACTTAATAACATTTTAAAAATATAACACTCTCTCAAAGCTTCCGTATTTCAAAGGAAAAAAAATGATGAATTACAAACCACAGAAAGCATCGATATCATCAGACAATGTATTTCTTCCTAATTCTATATCGTCCTAACTGTAAGACGAGAAATATTTATCAAATTTGAGAAAATTAATAGAATTACCGGATTTCAGCTCAGACACTTATTAGCTTTTTACACTACTCTTCCAAATTAATGTTCAACGTTAGTTGAATCTTAAAATTACGAATCTCATACCTAGAACAAGAAAACTACTCTTATAAATCTCTGATAAATCATTATAGATTATTATAAAAACAGTTAAATGATACTCAAATTTAAAAAAAATTGTAGTAAGTGCAAAAGAAAGAATATATCTAGTAAGAACATATTCCAAAAGCTATCGCGGAATTATCTTGTTTGTTATCAGTTAAAAATAATTTCAAGGAAATTTATTTTATCCTTGAAAAATGGAAGGGCTTTAGTTATGTGCTTAGAACGGAATTTAGTTTCATTTATCATCTTGATTTTAAAGAGAGAGAGAGAGGAGAGTGTTTGAGAGACTCATATATCAAAAATGTTATCTGACAGATTTTAGAAAAGGTTTAGAGAAAAAAACATTGTAACTTTTTTATGGTGAGGAGATACTATATTAACATTTGGTTATTAATATTAACTATTTAAGTAAAACTCTCCAAATTAAATGTGCTACAACAATGTTTTAATCATTATATTGGGTTGGCAACTAAGTAATTGCGGATTTCACTCATAGATGGCGTCAGTTCAATTTTTAGGTTTGCAGACGTAGTACAAATGTAAAACACATTTTATTATTTGATAGTTGGCAATTCAGCTGTCAATCAGTAAAAAAAGTTTTTTGATCGGTTGCGTAGTTTTCGCTTAGCCTTCGTTGAAGAATGCAAAATCAAAAGGAACATTTTCGTCATATTTTGCTTTTTTATTTCCTCAAAGGGAAAAACACATCGCAAGCTCATAAAAAGTTTTGTGATGTTTATGGTGACGAAGCCTTAAAAGAACGGCAGTGTCAAAATTGGTTTGCCAAATTTCGTTCTGGTGATTTTTCACTCAAAGATGAAAAACGCTCTGGTCATCCAGTTGAAGTTGATGACGCCCAAATCAAAGCAATAATCGATTCGGATCGTCACAGTACAACACGTGAGATTGCAGAGAAGCTTCATGCATCACATACATGCATTGAAAATCACTTAAAACAACTTGGCTATGTTCAATAACTCGATATATGGGTTCCTCACGAACTGAAAGAAACGCATTTAAGGCAACGCATTAACAGCTGCGATTTGCTAAAGAAACGTAATGAAAATTACCCATTTTTAAAACGACTGATAACTGGCGATGAAAAATGGGTTGTTTACAACAATATCAAGCGGAAAAGATCGTGGAGCAGGCCAGGTGAACACACTCAAACAACATCAAAAGCTGATATTCATAAAAATAAGGTTTTGTTATCAGTTTGGTAGGATTACAAAGGAATTGTCTACTTTGAACTCTTACCACCCAACCGAACGATCAATTCTGATGTCTACATTGAACAACTAACGAAATTAAACAATGCAGTTGAAAAAAAGCGGCCCGAATCGACAAATCGAAAAGGTGTTGTATTCCATCATGACAATGCAAGACCACACACATCTTTGGTCACTCGGCAAAAATTATTGGAGCTTGGTTGGGATGATTTGCCACATCCACCACATAGTCCTGATCTTGCACCATCTGATTACTTTTTGTTCCAATTTTTACAAAACTCCTTGAATGGTAAAAATTTCAATAATGATGATGATGTCAAATCGTACCTGATTCAGTTTTTTGCTAATAAAAACCAGAAGTTTTATGAACGTGAGATTATGATGCTGCCTGAAAGATGGCAAAAGGTCATTGATCAAAATGGGCAATACATTACAGAATAAAGTTATTTAGTTCCATGAAAAAATTGTCTTTGATTTTCTAAAAAAAATCCGCAATTACTTAGTTGCCAACCCAATAGTATATCTCTTAAATAATACATCTGGAGTCAGATGTAATCCCGAAAATATGAATTATTTACTAAGAACTTAATGTTAAAACTCTTCGAGTTATATGCTCATAATCTTAAAATAACGAATAGCAATTTTTGTGTAACATATATAACTCGAATAACTGAACTAAAGATTTAATTTCCAAGATTTACTTCAATTTATTTTCTAGAAACTTATGATTTCAAGTAATTAATAACATAAAACAAGAGTTAAAGAATGGTTCCTTGCAGATTTTTAGTTTACGATTTATAGTTTTATATTATAACGATTTTTTATTCATATTCAGATTTCACACGAATTTTTTAAAATACCTTCTATTTTTCGGAAAGAAAAGATATATGATAAGAGTTTCCAATTTGAATTAATGGATTAGAATACAGAGCGGAACAATTCATGGGAAGGGGGACGATTCATCATTGAGGGAACTTAACATGGTAGTTCTGCATATTATAACACAGAACGTTGAAATGAACAAAAGAGAAAATTGAAGGAATGTCATTGTTCAGTATAATGGAGCTAACCGATGAAAGAATCACGTTGTTGATATAGATGAGAGTGTAATCCTTCAGAGTGTTTATTTCACTCTGATATGTTTCTCCAATCTTAAATCATTTGGTTTCATTCATCTAGAGAATATTCCATCGGAATATGTTGGGAATGAAAGAAGACATAAAATGCTTCTAACTTTCACAAGTTATATTGGATAAAATAAGTTAAACATCATATATTTCCTAAATTTTTGAAATTATACAGAAATTTTGATTCAGGAAGGTAAACTAACAAAGACAAAATTAGAACAGCCACATTTTGGTGAGCCGTACCAAAAATAAGGGGGGAAAGTCACTGAGAACGGAAAATTGCATCGTTGAAGGCTACAGAAATCATTGATTGGAGGAATACATCTACAAAATTATGTATGAGTTTCAATTCGAAATGTAGCAAGTTAAGTTGCTTCGACGGCGTATAAATTGTTAAAAAATTTCAATATAATAAAAAAAATTACATCCTTCGTGAGTACAAATGAAATGTTTTCTCATTTCTAGCATTATTATTTTTTTTTGCTGTTGTCCCTGAGTTACGCAAAAAAAATTTCGTTTCTTCTATTTGTGCATTTTATTGCTTTGTGTTATTCTGCTAAATTGTACCACTATGAATTTGCTTTGCTTTGAAATATCCACGTCAAATCATCCCCGCTGCATTGTCTGCTTACTAATGGATTGAATTATTTGGATGTCAGTCAAAAAGTTTGATTATATGATTAATAATCTCTACTTATAAGAAAATTTGATTACATTATTAAATAACCCGTATAAACATGAGAATAGATATCTTTGTGTTTTAAAACAATGTCTAAAATCATCAAAAAAATACACAGAAAATTTTTGTAAGTAAATATCAACGCTTTCAGGAAAGCATTATGTTCACATACACCACAAATGTATTAACATTTGTAAAAAAAAATTGTACTTTTTTTTTATTTTTTTTTTTATCTCAAACCATTATTAAAAATCAGTCCGTTGATTCAACAAAATGAAATTTGTATCTAATAATTCTTTCAGAAAAATGTGTATTGTAAGAAAAGAATTTAAAATAAACTAGCTTTATTTGACCAAAAATTAAACATTTTGAATTATTCTGTCAAAATTCATAAATTTCGAAATTCTTAGTGAAGTTTAATATTTATTTAGCATTATCTAGAAAAATATAGAAAACAAATATTTTTTTTTTAAAAAAAATACAAAATAAAAAAGAAAATAAGGAATAGAAACATTTAAAATAGGAAATGAAATAATAAATAAAGAGACAAACCAAAAAATGCAATTTACTTATTAATTATTTTTCGGAATTTCCATCATTTGTCCCTGTTATTTTGTAAAAGATACTGTTATACATGTAAATCAAGATGGTCAAAAATCCAATATTGATTCACTTCATCAGATTTATTTTTAACATTTTTATTTCAAGTAGGATCATGGTGTTTATATTAGCCAGTTTTTCAAACATATCTGAGAGAGGAAAAAATTGGAAATCAATGGTTAATTAAGAGACAGTGGATCCTGGAGCAACTCCTTCTTTTAAGTATATCTATAACATGTATTGAAAGAATTCAATATTTCCAAGGAAGATATTATTTCTTCTTATTGATGTTTCTAAGAATAGAAATTGTTTCATCGCATTAAAAAAGGACCCGTGAGCAAATGCATGTCCGTTAAAAACAGTCAGTAAATAATCATTCTAATACATATTTAAATTCATAGATTTGGATATAACAGATTTCTTGAAAAAAATAAAGTAAGCTCCTTAGCTGAAAAAGTTTCGTCGAAATGCAAATGAGAAAATAATCTGGACTACAGAAAGAAACATTTTCATTTTATATGGAAAAAAAAACTGCTGGCCAAAAAATTAATTTCTATTATTACCTTGAAGCGAATTTCGTCCATGACACGTACGGATTATTTTAAACATAAGAGTCTACAAAGCAAAAATTACAAAGAATTTATGAAAGGATTTCGATAATTTATGTAATCAGTTTCAATAGTATTTACTTCTGATAAAGAAACAAAACTATAATTGCATACCTCAAACTTCATATTTAATTTTATGCAATAATATCATTCTGAATGTCATTTCTTTTCCCTTTTTCAATGGTTTACGAAGCAGATTTTGTGAAGGAAATCTCGAATTAAGAATTTATGAATAGATTAGATGAATAATGCAAAAATTCTGATTCTAGAATTGCAGCCTTATTATGTTTAGGCAAATATATATTAGTCACTATTGTTTGATATTGTGCAGTTCGTTTCTTTTTTTTATATAATATTACCTTTTATGAATATTCTTTACTCTCATATAAAAGTATTATTCTAACAGTTAAATTAATGTATAAATGCCAACATACCTGAAATTCTTAATCTGAGAGACATTTTTTGCCAATATTTATTTGCAATTATGTTCCTTCAGTTTATAAGATTATTATAATAGTAAATTGAGTATAAAATAAGCCCTTAAAATCATTATTGGCTTAGTTATTTATAACTAACAGAGTTTTAAAGGCGTATCATTTTCTTGCATATGCAGTTTCTACAGTTTTTGTACAGATTTGAAATTAATTTGGATGGAATTGTTATTAAATTACGAATAAAAATATTTTACTGAGTGTTTATATCGAAGTATTTTTATGAAATTGTAGTACACATTCCATTATTATAAATGAAAATTTCCTTCATATACAGGGTAGATTTGAAAGTTCAAATAATAGTTTATAAAATAATTCACGTATATAATGCAAATTGTATTTACTGAAATATTGTCAAAATTATATATACGTGCTAAATTCTTTCCATTAAATCATTGTGCATAATACGTGTACCATTATTTACATGTTTATATCTGGCAATATTAATAAATATGAATGATATAACGGAAATAAAAAATGTATCTTTAATTAATTGTGTAGCTGTCCAAGAAAAGTAAGAAGTGGTGAATAATATGTGCTTAGATAAAGCTAATTAAGGTTCTAAATTCAGTTTATTAAAAGCATGTAATCTTTTTAAAATTGATATTTTAAAATTGCAGACGAAATTTTATTTTCTTTCTTAAAAATTGCTGTCTACGAAATGTGTTTTTTCTTCTTATTTTGGGGAGCACATCTTGTTTTATCAAGATCATACGAATTTCTTTTAAACTTTATTTTTCAACCATTATTTTAATTTCATTAAATATTGGATTCAAATTGATACGGCGCTGTGTTCCGTTGCTTGAATTAAACTTAACATTTTCCTTTTTTTTTTTGTTAGAAAATGTCATTATTTATCATTTAAAAATAGTTTTTAAGAAGGAAAACAGCTTTAGGGGTCTAATACCACATCAAATTTTCAGTAACTTTGTGGTGTAAAGACCATGCTATGAAAAGCTAACTCAAATGCTAAAAGTATGACGTAGTATTTAGAACTACGTGTTATCTCCAATAATTATGTAGGGTGATATCATTGCTGATATTGCTCCAACCTATAACACCAGAAATAATAGTTATTTGTCTCTAGCGTACAAATTTTGCTGTGGAAGGCGGGTTTGGCATTTAATGTCTTCGACTTTGGGGAGAAGGAGGACAGTTGTTGACCTTCGGTTACATGCGTCGTTTCGAACCCTTGTCCAATTAGGTCCAAAGAAAAGTTGTCCGGTCGCTTTTTTGCTGCACTTTTATCAACCAGACCAAAAGAGATGGCATAATTCAGAATAATATTCTGATTAAACATTCTGAATAATATTTGCTGAGAAGTTCACTTTTCCAGCCATTACTGCAATTGGTATAAATCCCCTCACAGTTGAAGTGAGTTTTGTTTTGGGCTGTTCTCATTTGACGTCGTCGACTGTCTCCAGTTGAGTGGCGGGTCTCATTGACCATGCGCAGTTGCCAGTATATCATTAGTTGAGATTTATGTGAGGTTCTCTTAGTTAGACACACAGAGAAAAGTTTTGCGTCGAGGGCATAAGCAAACAGTAGTTTTAGACCGTGTTGTTATCTTGAGCTTATGTCCTGAGTCACCACTTCTGCGTTGGTTGATTTTTCGGTCCCGTGAAGGGCGAGAACAATTGACCTTAGAGGGAGGACGGCGGGTTGAACCTGATCCATCGGGCCCCTCAGAAATTTGAATGGTCACTTTTTGTTGCGTTCCTATCAACTAGACCATGGGCATTCAACTTGTTAGACTTCCGGGAACCCTTTGCGCTTACCATTTTTTTCTTGAAGGAACCTCTTAAAAAGATGAAAAAAATGGATATCAAAGCTTTATCCTACTCAAATTTACAAAATTATTATTGAATCTCTATTTTATCACAATACAACTGTCTTAATAAGATAATGTAGGGTAAAGTACCTAATGAGTTTTTTTTCCCTTCTAAAATATATTTTATGAATAATAAACAAAAGCAATAATATTTTACATCACAACAAATTAATAAAAAGAAAAAAATATTAAGGACTTGGCTGTGACTGTTTTTTTTATTGCAAAGTATTTTTAAGTCTGGAATAATTGTTGAAATCTGCAACCTAATGTCATCTTCAGCATTCAATCCGGTTTCAAGATTTTCGTATACACATGTTGAATCATATGACATTAAATATTTCCCAGGCAATTTCGGATATTTCAGGATATATTTTTTTGGCAATTTCAGGAATTTTTTTTAATGTTAATAAAAAATGCATAATATCAATTTGACTAGAATTTAGTTTCAATTGAGTGTCGGTCGATGTATCAGTTTGTAGTTCTCTTTATTTTATTGGGAGTTCGGAGGTATCACAGTCTTGAGAAGGGTTTTGGATCTAATGTAATTTTCTTTTTAAATAAGAAAATATTTAAGAAATGTTGTTTGTAGTTCTGATAAATGTTGGACCAAACTAATTTTTACATTTTTATCAGTATTAATGTTACCGTCTATTAAAATATTATGCAAATTAGGAAAGCATTCAATATTATCTTTCAACATACAATCTGCCGAAAATTTTAATTTTAAAAGAGTGGCGTCAATTTTACTTTATATCTTTAAAATTGTGAAATAAGTGGGTTACATATGAATAAGTGAATAAGTGAGACTTACATATGATCTAAAGCGTCTCGATTAATGTATTTAAAGCATGTGACTTTCGCTAAATTAAAGATTTTATTCTGTCAATAAAATATTTATTTATATTCATTTTTACAAGCAAACTGTCTTTAAGAATTCGATCTTTTATATAAAAAAAAATCCTTTTTAAAAATTTTGGCATTTTGATTAAGCAAATAGTGATCTTTTGCAGAATCCTTGTCAAAGTTCCAGGGAACCCTAGGGTTCCGCAAAACCCAGATTGAAGACCTCTGAACTAGACTAAAAAGAGGCATCCCTCTCGGGATAGTAACTAAATCATTTTAGTTTTTGACATTTATGTTGAAGAGAGACGTGGCACTGGAATCATAACATTTCATTGTATGAAGAGTTACAATAGAATAGTGAGCCTCCATGGACTTAAATCCTTTATTTGTGACCAAACTTCTTTTTGCACAAGAAAACTACATGTATCTTTTGTACTACATGTAGCATTTGAATTTCCCCCAGGTGTTATTTAAGCACTAAGAGCTGAATAAGATGAGGACCCACATAAAGTTGCAGTTGAAGCAAACAGTTGATATTGAACTCAACCTTACATCTTTCAAATTCCTCCACCCATCAAAGATAAAAAAAAAACCACCTTTAGGGATATCGTTATCTTTTTCGACGGAGTGAAGGCTTCCATTAAATTTTGGTGCCGACAACAACCACTGGAATTCTTCTGCGGTAGTTATGACTAATTAGTCAAGCGTAGGCGCAGGTATAATGATAAGGGAAGGAGGTTATGCCAAAAGTTGGTGGTACACTTCATGAAGGAGATGATATATTTACTATTCAGTTAAGCAAAAATCTTAAAATAAGGTAAACAAAAAAAGCTATGGATATGAAAACATTACATTTACCAAGCTTCGTATCATTTATTTCAGCTTATTAATTACACTAAATACTGTATTTAGCAGTAAATTTTACAGAACAAAATATTTGTAACAGAAAATAATTTTATTTTAATAAATATCATTTCAAAGAAACTTTCATGTGAAATGTATAGTTTACTTTGAATTTCTATTTTATTCGTCAGCTTTGTTACGAAATTTATTTTCGCATGTAAAGACATAATATAATAGCAAACAGAATGAAAAAGTCACAAACTTGTCACGTCTCTCCTTTTCCAAACATCCTCAGAATTTCGCTCTGTTTATTTATCTTTGCTGAATAAGAACTATAGATATAAAGATAGTTTCGTCAGAGTGGAAGGGACAATGCAATTTTTTTTTCTGACATTCCATACTCCACTTTCCCAGATTTATTACTTGTGTATTCATATATTTTTCAGAAAATATAAATGTATTTTAACAATGCATGAAATACAAAACATAAACAAATATTTGATGATTGGCAGATGATAGTTTTTCCAATTTTGTTAAAAATATGTGATAAATGAAAAATGACAGTTTTTTTATTTCAAAAAACTGTTTCCATATCTTTCTTTTGCTGTTTTAATAACAGAAGTTACCGAATAAAATTTCTTCATATAAGTTACATTTAAATGAAATAAGACAGGAACATTTCAGCTGTACAGTTCATTTATACATCATTTTTAGGTTTTTTTTCGTTGTAGACGGTTGAAATGAAATATTTCTCACTTTTAACCTCAATTCAAAATAGATGAAAAATAAAAACTTATGGAAAAATACAAAATACTGTTATTCACTCGACAAAAAAAAAGAAGTTCGAATCAACATTGCACAAGAAATTCTAAAACTGTGGTGACAGATCTCATATCATGGTCATCATGGTCAAGACGACACCAACCTAGAACGCTTAACTTTTATCTTTCACAACATGGGTATGAGCAGCGTTATTTTTGTAGAGTCGTAAATTCGAGTCTAGATTCCATTAAGACCCGTTGTGTAGGGAAACTAATGCATGTTAAATCGGCGAGGTTCTAAGTGTACTTGTTGGTGTGCAGTGAAAATTTGAAGAGTAGGATGCCTCCTCAAGTAATATCCTTCACTATTGATTGCGGCTAAAATAGTGAAATTCATAGCTAATATTCTGCGTGTTGCTTCTAAATGTTACGTTCCTAATCATTCAACTATTCAATACACACCACTGCCTGATTTTGAAGTTCTGCTTTATTTGACATGCATCAGTAAAAATTGTTCGACTTGGTTGGTATTTAGCTCTACAGAACTAAACTCTGGGGCTTGTTTTGAAAGAAATGGTCAATAACTTCTATCCATGATCATTGGCTGAGATGATTTATTTTCCGTTTCCAACATTTACTTTCAAATGCCTTGCGTAGACCACTTGAAAGCTATTGTTTTTATATTGCAAATCATGTCGCATAATGATGCTATGAAGAAGAAAAAGAAATTTTATATATATTCTCTCATTTAAAAGTAAAGTGTTCATTCTTATTTCCTGATACGATTCCATTTTAACTTTAATTTATGCAATCACGCGCTCTTAAGACCTGCAGAGTCAGCTGTTCACACGCTCTAGACTTTTAGGGATGAGCCGTACCAGACTTTAGGTCTGCACTTAGATTCCCTCGAAATCCCTTCATTCATACCACATGATTTATGACGTATATAGTGAAATGTCCCTACTATATAACGGAGAATACACCGAAACGCCCTCTCTTCACAAAATATGGAGTGGTTCAAGAATCTCTTATCGGCCGAATTTTATACAACTTATACTTAAATGACATACCACAATATAATTTAACCATATTAAACATGTTTGCCGATGACACAGCCATACTTGCGAAATACAAAAACACAAAAACAGTAACATTCGCACTTAACAAACACCTAAAAATACTTGAAAACTATTATAACGTTTGGAAAATTAAGATTAATGTCGAGAAATCGGCAGCAATCTTATTTTTCAGAAAAAAAATTATTAACACCGCACCCCCAACCTTCTACAATACACAAATACCGTGGTCTCAGCAAACAAAATACCTCGGAGTAATACTAGACAAACAACTTACATGGAAACCACACATTAACTACTCGCGTGAAAAATTCCGGAAAGCAAAATGCAGTATTTCCGGGATTCTAAAATGACTACTAAAAACAAATTGCTTTTGTACGCAGCCGTTCTGAGACCAATTATCACATATACATGTCCAATTTGGGCGTATGCGGCAAAAAGTAATATTAATCTACTCGAAAAAACTCAAAGCTCAACTCTCCATTTAATTAATAAATCTAGATGGTACATCAGAAATAATGAAATCCTAAAAGCTACTAAAATTCCTACTTTTAGAAAACATGTCCAAAAAATTGCCAAAAATTTTTTCTCCACTTTAAACATCACCAATAACATCAATATGATTAATCTTGAAAATTACACCCCAAGAGAAAATATTAAACGACCCAGAATAGTACTTCTTGATTCTTACAACCCTCCTTAATTTTTTCACATATCATATCTCTTTAAATTAATTTAAACAAAAATTTTATGCACTCTTAACTTATTAACTTCATTCACAAGCCGTATACGCCCCACAACATGAACACACACCTAACTCAAACACATCAGCCAAGGGCAGCCAATAGGAAAGCTCCCCTCCATACCACAGCAACCAATAGGAAACCAAGCTATCAGCGCCACCCCTGACAGAAACCTATACCTCCAAACTGCTAATCTGACCAGACCTCAGAGACAACCAATCAGAACACAGCTACTGATCCCATCAAGCAGAATGTTTAAATCTTCAACTTTTAAGCCAAGTCTTGCTATAATATTCCGCCGTGTGGAAATGGTTTCTCTCTCCGCTACAATGAAATAATTATTTAAAAATGAAATTGTCTTCGACTGTTTTATAAACTTTATTAAATAATTACTAGTTGGATTATTTGAAATTCCTTATATATATATATATATATGTGTGTGTGTGTGTAACGGTGAACCTTTTTTTTAAACAATGAAATATTTGAAATAAACATTTTAAGAATGTTAAGGTTGTTACTATTAAGGTATTTTAAGAATGTTAAGGTTTCAGGTTCAATAGTTATAATTTTAAAACATTTATGGGACAGATGAATTCTTCAGTAAACAAACACAGAATGAAATCAATCTGTATTTTTCATCAATAATATTTCATACTTGTTTTTAAATGTAATTTTTTTATTCCTTTAAGATAAATTTATGTAAGTCGAAACATAAATGTTGACCAATACATTAAGTGTTTTTTTAACATATTAACCATTATAAGGAATCATCACGGAAAACAATTAGCCTTATAAAAAATTCTACGTAGATCAAAATTAAACAATTTTCCCTTAAAATACAATCCGAAGTAGATAGTTGTTTCAAGTGGTACTTTTCTCGGGGACTTCTGCTTGAGAAAAATCTAAGATTAAAAGACGCCACTGCAAAAAAAAAAAATTAATAATGGGATGTTTTACTGCCCGTTTAATAGAAATGAACCTTAATATCGGAAAATGGAATAGTAATAAAATGAAAAGTGGAACTTTGAAAAAGGTGATGCTTACGCGACATATTATGATTCAAAATCACGAGCAAAAGAGCAAATGATACAATAAATTAAATCCAAGGTTCATTTTAATTCCCAATCAATAAACTCAACAGTTTATGAATTAAAATCGAATCAATGATGTGATTTTACATAAATTCTAACAACAATTTAAATATAGTGTGAATATAAATCGCTTAATTAACTAGAATCTAACTACAATGCTTAAGCAATCATGGAAAAGAAAACATCGAGAATTTTATAAGAATGAAAAAATGTTAATTTTCTTTTCTAATTTTCCATCTCTCAGTGTACAGCATTTGTTCAAATAACGTAATAATATTATCACTTTAAACCAGTAGACATTAAACCAGGGTTGCTAAAAAAGAAAAAAATAAAAGATAAAAAATGAAAAAAAGAATGGACAATTCTTTGTATTTTTCCCATTTAGTACATAACACTTGTTTATTATTCCGGAAAATCTCAAAGCCCAGGAGCTAAGTTGATAACTGAAATAAAAAGATCTGACAACTTTTGATCTCTTTGCCGAAGAAAAGGAATTCAATCACAATCAAAGCGCAGTTACAAGAGCAGTGAAAATAGAGGAAAGTGTTTCGTCCACTAGAAAGGAGAGATTAAGAAAACGTCTCAGAAATTCGTGAAAAGAAAAGAAAAAACTTTTATCGATGAACAAAAGAGCTTCCTTTCGCCAGAAGAAAATACTCGCATTTAAGTAATGATCCGTTAACACTTGAGAAATTTTTCTATCTTTTGTACTTTGAATATATTTCTCTTTGAAAACAAAACAAAAAAAAAAAAAAAAAAAGAAACAATTTCGGCATAGTTTGTTTGGTTTTAGTGGAAGGAATGCACTAAATGTTACGTTTATTCAAAAGAATTCTCAAACAAATAATATTAATGGGTAAGAAGGAAATTATGTGTAGAATAAAAATTTGCCATTCGATCTCCGTGTAATATTTAATTACAATTCTTTAAGGAATTAAAATAAAGTAAAATTTAAATACTCTAAGGACAAATTTTGTTAATAGAACATTCTTCTCTAAAACTATTCGAAGCGTTTTAATTCATATTCGGTTAAAAAGAACTGATTTAAAGAAGAAAGTACACGTTAATGATAATTAGCACAAAATCAATTTAAAATAGACGAAAACCCTTATTTTTGTTTACATTACTTGTATTTATATCAATCGGAAATCTATGTTTATAAACCCATCCCTTCAGGAATAAATTGAAGTAGCTAAAATATTGAAATTTTTCCACTTTTAAAATTTCTATTATATTTTGTTAAAACCAAACGTGAAAGCTTTTTTATCTTTTCAGTGAATGTTAGCTAAAATTTCCAATATTGAAATGATTGTTCACTTATGCAAGCATTCTGATTTCTTATCTGCATTCACATAGCTCGTTTGCTAAAGATTCTTTTGTTTACTAAATTTTACAGAGAATTTTGCACAGTTGATAAATTTCCATGAAAACCACAAATAGAAAAATTAGTATTTCTTTTAGGAATCACATTTCTCTTCTAAAATTCCTGAACCAATTTCACTATCAATTTAGATAGTGATTGCTTCTAAATTATTAAGCTCATAGATAAATAATTTACAGAATACAATATTTAATTATCTAGAATTATTTAATACATTTCTAAAAGAAATATTTGCCTTCATTACATAATATTCTCCTCAAAATAGATTAGAAATACATTTAGAAAATAAGGATATCTTTTCAAAGGGAATAAGCTAATTGCTTTTTTCTATATATTTTCCCATACCAAATTACAAATCTAATTCCTAAAATTTCCAATAATGAAGCTGAAAAAATTATTCTAATATTATTTCTTTTTACGTTCTACTGAATTGATATTAATAATGAAAAATAAATAATCACAAACTCTGTAATTTATTACTTATAGAAATGTGTACAAGGATTTTTCCATTTCTGCTTTTCGTGTTCTACGCTGGATTGCCAAATTTTAATTGCTTATTAACGTTGTACTCAAAGCAGCACGAGGGCTATTGGCGACGGAACGAGAATTTGGACCTATGTTAAGTGAAGAGGACGACATACCATCTAGAAACTTTCCTCATCTCGCCAAGGGTCGGCTTAGGTATCAGAAGATTTAACCTGAATTACAAGAAAATATTTTTAAAAAATATTTGTGCATATGTCTTCTGATAAATATTTTTAAAATATTGCTACAGGTTTCCCATTTAATTAGCCAAACTATGAATAATTTTTAGAATAAAAATAGGTCAAAAACAGGATTGAATTTATTTTCTAGTATTTCCAGTAATTTAACAAACATTCAAAACTTTTATCTTTCATTTACACTCGATTAAATTAAATACTTTTTATAAAGGAACTTCATAATAAATTAATTACAATGTGAAGGCTTAAAGTAATTCTTCCTAACATATAAAGTTAAGTATCTCCCTTTTCGATATATCATTAGTCAAATGATATTTCAAAGATTATATTTCTTAAAATTTATAAACACTAGATTAATTCGAAGGAACAGTACGTTGCATACCTTAAAGATTTCGAACAATATTCTATAACTAATTTGTTCACTCAAAATCTAGAATTTTAACTAATAATTAATTAAAATACAAGATGCAATAAAAAATATGTAATAGCGTCTTTGTGACCGTGGTGTTGTAGTGGTTAGCATGTGGACTGCGAGAACTACTTCTCGGAGGCTTTGGCTTTGGGTCCGGTGTTGGGCTAGCCACTCGGCCCGGATTTTAGATTATAATAAGCGCCCCAGTTTTAACGGCGACAGAAATGAAGATAGTTAATACTTAATGTGACTTGTTAGGCCCGAGCAGACTTAATATTATCCATAGCAGCTCCAAAATTCATCCAAAGGTTACATCTTAAAAAGTAGGTTGTTTATATACTATATTTCTAAAACACATATTAATTCTCCATTTTATTAATATTTCTATCGACTGAGTCTATTTACTATCGCTTTAATTATTTCTAATTGAGTTTTGACAAATGGCTATAATTTATAACCACAATAACATTTTACATAGTATGTCATCTCCATATTTATCCGTAATATCATTCTTGATTAGATCCTTATTGAGTCTCTGTTGGAGTTAAAGTGCATGAATCTGTTTAACTTCCAAAGATGATTTTCAATGGAAATTGAAACTCTTACTACTATCTACTGCTACGATGTATCGTGTGCCTTGAAAAGCTAATATTACTTTTTTTTTTTTTTTTAAAAAAAATAATATTAGCTTAATAATAAAAAAAAATATGAATAATTAAAAAAATATGTATAATTGTATCCAAAGCAATTTTGATGAATAATTTATCCAAGTTCAATTAAAATATCTATAAAAATTGTGATACAAAAAATACATATTTTTGTAATCGTAGCAATGTAAAATTAAACGAAACGTTTACGAAAAAATTCGTTTCTTAACCTTCCTTAACCAGATATTTCTAACATAATTATTCTTTAAAAATTATCAGGAAGTTCAAGAAAGAATCTTACTTAACTGTTTTTAAACTCAAGATCATGTTTCATAAGAATTATGTTCATTTCCTTTCTGTCTTATTATTTTGTTGATTTGTTTGTTGTAGAATACTTTTGTTCGCACAAAAACCACTTCCCTAATTCTTTTTTCTTCAGAAAGTTTTAGTTCAAGAACCATAAAAGTAAAAGAGAGGAAAGCAATTATTTTAATTTGTGACTGAAAACTTTGTCCAGTTTCTAATGTGACTTTCTAACTAATGTCTCCATTTAAGAAATTAGAGAAGTTCCTTCTGAAAAAAGAAAATTCTTTAAACGTTGAAGGAAAGAAGCATATATTCAAAGAAATATTTAGGCTTTTTATGATAGTTAAATGATTCATGTAAAACTATAAACATACTTCCTATTAAAATTTAATTAGTTAATCTGAATTTATATAATGTCTCAAAAAATCATAAAAATTTCAACATTCCTTTTTCAGTGAAGAATAATAAAAAAACTAATTTTTACAAGCAAGCAAATTCATAATATAAATGCAAAGAATAATTATCGTGATATAGCTTGGAGGAATAGAGAAAAATTTTAAAAACACTTTATGTTACCTAACAAAATATGATCCCGTATATTGCCAAAACATTCATATCTTTTTGAACTTTTGTATTCTTTTTATGAAACAAGATAACCATATATAATAAATCCGTTTCAATAATTAATTCCAGTACGATTTTTATTCAATTAAATCAAAATTCTTTTCTCAAAACAAATATTGATATTTATATCTGTCGACCATTATATGTCCTTTCCTCACAAAATTACTCCAAAATTCTGATCGTAAACTAATGTGATACTCGTAATAATTATTTGCTCTAAACACAGAAATTTCAAACATTTTAATTTTTCTGTCTTTATGTTTCAAATAAGGATAAATTAAATAAAGTTCTACAACGAATATTAAATCATCTATAAAAAACAAAGTATAGTCCATTTATTAGTCATTTTACCTTTTTCAAAATATACTTTGATGCTTTTTATCATCTTTTGTGATAAACTTTAAACTTCGTATTCATTAAATGCAATCGTGAAATTTTAGATTTTGTCTCTAATTATACAGAGAAATATTAAATTTTATGGCTAACATTTATTATTTACGTAGTAATTAAAAGGGTTTCAATATTTAATATATATGATTCTTTTACATTCAGTTCTCTATTAATAAATAGACATAAAATTATACATAACAGCGAAATCATTTAGTTCATGGTACCATTAAAATGTTCTCCATTCCACGGAAATCAATTTATTTTTTTAAATTTTATTATATACCATAAAATAAAATGTATACAATGCATTAACGTTAAATGTATAATTTGCTTTTACGACTCTAATTCTTTCTTATTTCAAGAAATGATTTAATGTTGAGAGCAATAAATTTGCTTGCTTAATAAGACCTTTGCAATGGTTTCCATTCATATGTTTTTCCTCTTAAACTAAATTTTACAACTTTTTCTAAGCAAATAGTGAAACAAACATAGCTGCTTTAAATGACCAGTTATTAAAAAAATCAGATTTTATGAGTAATTAAATTCTTTTTTTTAAAAAAAAAACTGTAATAAAATCAGTCAGTAAAAGTTACAGTATATATGATGAGTGAAATATGGAAGATATTTGTTCATTTTCGTACTTATCATTTGTAAAGCAATTTTTCCCCTTTGCAGCAAAAATAATTTTCAGGTAATAATACATCATTTTACCTTATACTTACATTTAATAAAAAAAAAACAATAATAATAAAGAATGAATGGTAAAATTATACATTTAGAAAGAAATAAGAAAGATTTATTTATTATAGCTGGCAAATGATGATTAATGTAAGCTATTAGTAATTTTAAAAAAGATCACCATTATCCTTCGATGAACAATTAATGAAATCTTTGGTGAATATTTCTTTTTTTTTTAGCTAACGTTTCACATTTTCTTAAAATATTTCCCCCCTTTGATACGTTACATGCTTTTCAAAATGGTTCCTACTAACCCGAACTGATTTTGTTACTTAAGATATTGACAAGGTTATTGAAACATTATGCATTATCAATTTGTTGAGTATCTTACCCTTAGTGCTTATTTAATTACTAATTTAACAGTTTTCGATAATCACTTCATCGTAATACAACTAGTTGAAATAAATAATTTTTTTTTCTATTTTCATAAGTGTGTGGAGCTGAAATTTCAGTCCATGATAATATAATACAAAAAGATAAAATCTTCCATTCAACAAAAGTTTTATATTTTTAACAACGAAATTATTTCGGACTTTTTTAACGATTATGGAATCAAACGAAGTTCTAAAATAACATAAGATTCTAATATTGTAAACTAATATTCTAAATAATATTAATATTCTAAATCTGTCTAATATTTAAATAACATAAACTAGAAGAAAATGCAAGATTGAGTCTCTCTAATTATACTTAATTACAAAAAATATGCTGAAACTAAATTTTATGTATTCAAAAAAATCAGGTACAATAGTAGTTATCAATAAACATATCTTTTAAATAGCCCCAAACAGGAAAGAATCTTTTACAAAAAGTACAGAATTTTCCTTCATATACTCATATGATGTTGTGGGTTAAAGGAATAGAAATAGGCAAACAACTTTCATGGAAGAATTACGTTTAAAACTGAAACATGGCGTATCTGCCATGAACAAGCTGATCACCCCACATAAAAAGCTTTGTTATGTATTATCCGTAAGGCAATCTTGGGTAAGGCGTAAGGAATCGAAATACATTGAAGGTCTTTCATAATTTAGAAATTTTGTGCACAGTAACACTTTGGATGTAGCCTTATGCTCCTGAGGCCCGATAAAAAAAATTATACAATCTAGCAAAGAGTAAATGTCAAAATATCACAAATGATTTGAAACAAATTAATTAATAAATGAAAAAAGTATTATCTTTGGTTGCTATAAAACGAATGAGAGAGATCATTCATATGTTTTTTTTTTAAATTTATTGAAATGGATTCAAATCGTGTGATTTTTTCAATTTTTTTCAGCACAAATCGTCGAAAAGAAATTACTTTTAAAAATATTTTTTTGGCATTGATATCTTTGTGACAAGTTTTGTTTTTTTCGCTGTGAAACACATTAAGATATGTCATGAAGGAACGATCTGCATTCAAATGAATTTTTTTAAAAAAAAAATGTTAAGTAAACTTACAAATAAAAGTGTCCTTTAGAAATAAAAATAGTTTTAAAATGAAAACTGGATAATAAAAACAGAAGAAAAAAATCCGAATATGGGTGCATAAAATTATTTTAATTTCCTTTTCCATTTGATAAGACATATCAGGAGGTATTTTTTCCCCCGGAATTATTTCTTCAAAATATTTTTCTAAACGATTTACGTTCGGACATTACTTTACATTGAAATTTAATTCAATTTCCCATTTCAGAGAAAACTCGAACACTTTTTATTCCTTTTAGATGCTAACAGAAAAAAAAACCATTCTATTTCAAGAAAAGCTCTCAACCGAAGGAAATTTTATTAAACTAAATTGAGCGTAAATTTTGACACTCTTCTTTATTGTGTTTCTAACTAGGAACGTTTAAAGGGGTATAAAAATCTAAACTTTTGCAGCCGCTGCAGAATCTGTCTTTTGATTGATCTTAATATTGAAAACATTTATGTATAATATGATTGGGAATTTATTAGATGATATCCCAAGCATTGTTGCTGTTGCAGACAAGGATAATTCCAAATTAAATATCCACATCAGGCTGTAAAAATTTGTTATTTATCACTACGCAACATCTTCCTGCGTTATTTAAAGAAAATACTTACTCCAAGAATTAATTCAGAAATTTTTATGCATCTTTCTTGTAAGCTATTGATCTCATTTAGGTATTGCAATAGATCTGAATATATAAATTGCAGCACTGGTCTTCAGAAGAATTATTGTTTCTCCATAAGTGTACCGGTATTCTTTTTAATTTGTCGATCGAATTCACGATTAGTTTGTTGGTTTTATTAAAGTCACACTAAAAGCAACTCGAGGGCAACTGGAGACGGACCTCATAATTGTGAACGTCGGTCAAGTGATGAGGACAACACTTAAGTTGCCCCCCCCCTCTCTTCGAATTTTTGATCACGTCATATAAGTTTATAACTACTCATATCAATTGAGATATAATTCTTAATTTTCTGTTTTCTTCAGAGAGAAACGCAGATCATTTAACAAATAATTTTCCTTTTCATTTTATTTTTAAAATATTAGATATCTCAATATCAATAATTTTAAAGGTTTAATAGGGTTTCCGATAACGTACAACGATTAGGAAATTAAGTTCAGAAGAGAGAAGTAATTTTTTTCTCTAATTCTCATAACGTTATAGAGGAGCTCTTTCAAATTGAAGGATTCTAAAGCAACTAATATAATACATCTTATTACAACTTGTTAAATTATTGTAAACATAAAAACCACAATTTAAGTTACATCAGCCAGATGTACTAATCTCTTAAAACAATAATATTGATTTACAAAATACTCAAATATATTTCATCGAAAAACTGTTATTGCGAGTAAAATCTTATTTTAAATTATTTTTATATATGGATTAAGCTATTTACTTCAGATAGAAGGTTTCAAAATTTTTCCTAGTTGTTTAATCTTCCAATACTCTTGTGTGATTGTAATCGAATGTGAGACCCTCACTGATATTAATCCGTACATCAGTTTATTCTTTAAATCAGTTTATATCAAATTATTCCTCGTAATTTAGAATTAAAGATGAAGATGATTAATTAGACATGTATATTTGTGCATGTGGGTGTCAGTATAACACCCCAACATTCACTTAAACAGGAAATGGAAATTTATAAATCAAATAAAATTGCAGTATCCCGCTTTTCACTAGATGTCACATGTAAATGAAATAACAAATACTCATCATCTTCTCTATATTAAGAATGTGTGTGTATATGAGGTATATGACCACCCTGCTTTCAAGAATGTCACTTACCTGCCACCAGAGGAGTGATGGTGACTGGAGTGCTAATCACCAGCGATATATATATACACTCTATAACAAAAAATACGCCGCACCAAGGAGGATTTGTCCGATGGAGACAAAATTTAGCGGATAGGAAAATTATGTACAGAATAGAAAATGAATAAAATTTCAGGAAAATTGAATGATTTATTTCCGAGTTACATAGTTACAAAGTAAATAGCCCAATAAGGTGTTGACCCACTTCTAACCTAGATGCAAGCTGTCACATGATGTGGTATAGAGTGATAAAGCTCCCTGATAGTATCCGGCGTATTTCTTGCCAAATTTGCTCTAATTGTCGGGCAAAGTCATCAACATTTCCTGGTAGATGCAGTCACCTTCCCAACATATCCCAGACACGCTCGATTGGAGAGACATCTGGCAGGCCAAGGAAGTGTGTGACTAGATTTAAGACAGTTCATAGCAGCATGTGTGCCGTATGTGGTTTGGCATTATCTTGCAGAAAAATAAGGCCAGGGTACTGAAAAGGAACGGTAGCAAAACAGGTCTCAGAATGTCGTTGATGTACCGCTGTGCTGTAAGTGTGCCTCTAATAATGACCAAAGGGGTCCGGCTATCAAGTGAAATGGCACCCCAGACCATAACTCCTGGTTGAGGGCCTGTGTGGCATGCAATAGTGAAAACCGGATCGGCGCGCTGCCCTGGGCGTCTCGAGACAGGTCTTCAATGATCGTCAGGATAAAGTTGGAAGTGATATTCGTAGCTACACACTATACGTCCCCAGTCAGAATCTTTCCAACCTGATCGAGCCTAGAACCGCTGTAATATGGCTCAACAGTGTGCAGGAGTGAGTTGCAGGTGGTGTAGCGGTCGGTGCGAGCATAGATTTTGCTCTTTCAGCTGTCTGTGAACTGTTATGATGGACACACTTATGCGGATCGCACGTCTGATGGTTAATAACGATGAATCAGGCGCTGTGACAGCTGATCTGACAATCACTCTGTCCTCCTGATCTGCTGTGACATTTTTTCAGTCGTTGAAATGTATCCTAAATCGCAATGCACACAGAAAATTTGACCACCAGATTGAGAATCGCTTCTTATATACACCTGCTGAATGCGCAGTTCCGATGCACTGTAGCTCCCGCTATTCATTCATTGGACACTAAGTCTTAACCATTTGCTTGTTCGGTCTAAATATTTTTGCATACGAAATTTCATTACAATCGAGCAATTCCTTCTATGAGCGTCGTTTTTATTGTTGTTGTTAGAGAATGTATATTTATGAAATGCAACATTTTGAAACATGGCTGTAAATCAATCTTAAATCTTTGCGTATTTTCGTTATCGATATCCAAATAGAAAATACTAATTAGTATTCAAAAAACAAAATATTTCTGAAAATATACACATAAAAATCTCTGATATGAATTCATACTTTATTTATAAAGGAGAATTTCCATCAATAAATTTTAAACCCATAATTTCTAAAGCTTTTAAATTTATTTATTTTAAGATTCCCAATTTGTTCAAAGAAACAAATTTTTGGCTAATTATATTTTTGGAAATGTATATGAATCAAAAGACAACTTTGGCATCTTAAGGGTTCTGTCCACTTTCACTGAACTCATGAAATTATTGTTATTCTTTTGGAATTTCATAGTTGTTGTTTTTTAAATCAAGATTATCATTTTTAACGCAAAACAGTATATCAAGAAGAGAAAAAATAATGAAGGGGTACTGCAGAATTGTAGTTTTCTCAGATTTTTGAAAGGGCTTTATGCCTATTTTAGTTATATTTTTCACATTTTTAAAAGAGTTGTTTAAAAATGATTTTTAAAACATATAATTCTACTGAAACCCTTTCCATATTAAAACGTTTTTCTGAATTTCACTTGGTGTGTGTGTGTGTGTGTAATCAAATTTTCGATCGTTAATTTAACCAACTTCCCACCAAACTAGAACTTTGAAACTTTGGGAATCATTTTTACTTGAATAACAATGCAATATTTAGACATTTGCAACAAGTTTTAACTAATATTTCAATAATTTTAATAAGTCAAATATCCCTTCCACTCGGCGCTTTGAGGAAAAAATTTCTTTCCCCCTCGGGGAATATCGGGAATTCCCCCATACGCCGCATGAGGTATCGTAAAACTTTTCTACTCACAAAGGGGAGATACTATCTCCCCTTTACTATCTCCGAGATAGTAAGGGTTGCTGACTGTTAGTCAGTAATCATTCACAAGAAAGAAAGTTTCCAATATTTGGCACCATATCATATCACAATAATTTTTTCTGAATTCTGGTTCCCAGTTTTAATAGAATGACTTACACACTTTCAAATGCCTGTTTTGATTTTATATTATGAATTTTTTAATACATTCACAAATGTGTCTTTTTAAGTAAATTTTAAAATTAAAAATTATGTTTTCTAGAATTTGATGTACAGCATTTCAGAAGTACTAAGAAAGTAGAATTTAAATGATTGACATGCCGACTCTAAATCATGAATTAGTAAAAGTTATTAGATGCATAACTTTTATTTGCTCCATTCGTAATTTTTTAGTAAAATTCTTTTGTGTTTTGTCCACGTTTTTGGATCTAGAAGAGTATGACGTGTAATACATGTACTACACTTAGCCAATCATACTCAAATTAGCCTCACCTCACCTCCACGCTGTTAGATCTAGTAATCCAAAAATATTTGGAAACTAAGAAGGAAAGGCTTGTATGTGCTGTAAAATTTGTCAGTAAAAAATATTCAGTAAATGATTGATTAAATTGAAATTATAATTAAATTTTTTTATGTGTTTATCACGTGTTTTTTTTTTAATTTAATGTATAATAATTAACATAATTATTCATTATATAAAAATGTTGTTTTTAAAAACGTTGGTTTTTATCTCGAATTATTTTTTCTGTCTATTGTATTCCTTATACATTATGGACTATATTCGAGAAGTTAAATTGAAACTCCATAAGATGAAACAACACTTGCGAACTCAAAATGGCTGGTAGACTAGATCCTCAAGCATTAAAACTTCTTCAGAAAGTTATCTTCGAGCAATTTAAGCTAAGACGTCTGACAAATTGTTTCTTTACAATAAAATGACACCGAAGCCAATGAAATGTTTCAAATCCCATCACTCCTTTAATACTGTCGTCCCATTCGTCAAAGGGATCCCAGCTAACAGAAGCCATGGAAATGGATTTGAAAGACGACCATCCAGGGAACAAAATCCCGCGAGATAAAGTCAACTTGTTCAATTAATGATCCGTCTCAAGTGCAGCTCTCAGATCGATTTATTTTTCTTCTTGAAAAATGTGAAGCAACCTCTTTCTATCGGGTGTTGAAACCGTTTATCAAATTTGTCTCAAAACATCTTGATTTATAAAGGTCATTCGATAAAATGACTGGTTTACAAACTTGTTCGGAAGCTTTCATATTTTTAGTCAAGTTTTATATAAAATAAGCGATGATATAAATGTTCGAGAAGTGTAAAATAAAGTGTATCGTGTATTGATTCAATAGTTTACTAAAATGCATTCATTCATAGCTTGACAAAATAAACGTTTCGGTAAAGAAATATATATTCCGTATTTCAAAATCTGTGAAAATTTAAGAAAACTTAGAAACAAATTAAATCAAAAATTGCTGAAATGCGAGGTATGGCCATTATAATGAGATTCTCGCTTTAAAAGTATTTTATTTAAATTTCATATAACACATCAATCAATAACTCCCGAGACTAACCCTGAGATGGCGCTCGTAGTAAACCAGTAACCAAGTCTTTCTAGAGTACTAACCTTTGCTTGAAACGTGTCAAAATTTTAAGTCGATCGGACCAGAAACAGCTGAGTTATCGGGGTTGGAGTAAAGTCGTTTTGTAGTTTGTTTAAAAAATGGAAAAAACCGAGTTTCGTGTTCTGATAAAACAATGTTTTTTAATGGGTAAAAACACCGTGCAAGCGAAACAATGGATTGAAAAATGTTACCCGGACTCTTGTCCATCAAAAGCAACGATTTGTCGGTGGTTTGCCGAGTTTAAACGTGGTCGTACCGACACAAATGACGCGGAACGCTCGGGTAGACCTGTGGAAGCCGTTACACCGGAAAATGTGAGTGAAGTGACAAAAATTATAATGAAAGATCGTAAAGTGAAGCTCCGTGAGATTGCTGAGATGACACAGATATCATGTGGAAGTGTATTTACTGAAAAAGGTTTTTTGAAGTGAAGTGAAAAAGGTTTTTTCCAAGTGGGTGCCGCGATTGCTTTCGATGGAACAAAAATAGCAACGAGTCGATGATTCAGAAAGCTGTTTATCGCTATTTACTCGCAACAAAAAAGATTTCTTGCGGGAAAAAAAAAGATTTTTGGAAAAGCGTTGGAACGATTGTATCACCCTAAAAGGTGATTAACAAAAGGTGTTATGTTGATGAAAAAAAAAAATTTGGCAAAAAAATGTTGTTTTCAATGTTACACGCGGGAGTTATTGATCGATGTGTTATATTTACTTATCACCTTCAATATACATCCCTCTTCTATCCCTACAACGCTTCATTGGAATATTCTATCGTTCGAAACAGTGCTGGAAGTCTTCTTTTGTCAACTCTTTCAGGAAGCGAAACACTTTCTCTTCCATAGCTTTAAAGGACTCAAATCTTATTCTTCTTAATGCAGATTTATCCTTAGGAAACAGATAAAATTTACATGGTTCAAGATCCGGCGTATGAGATGAATGGTCTTACACTGGGATGCTGTACTTGCCTAGAAACCTCTTGACAGCCAATGTGGAATGAGGAAGCGCATTGTCTTTGTGGGAAAATTTACCGTACGGATTCTTTCTCAATTCCTACAGTCTCAGCAATCACACGAATACTTAACTGACAGTCAAATCTAACCAGATCAATAATTGTTTCGATATTGTCATCCATGTTTGACGTTGAAGTATGACGCGGGCGTGAATCCTCTTCATTGTCTTCCCGGCCACCTTGAAAACGCTTCAACCACTCAGAAACACGATCACGCAATTAACATGCATTGTCGTACTCTTCTTTCAATAAATTATAAGTTTCAGTAGCGGCTTTTCCAAGTCTCATGTGAAATTTCACAACAATTCGTTGTTCACTTATCATTTTTCCGGCAAACAAAACATGACTTTAATGTGAATGAACGCTACGTGTGTACAGACTTGTTTACAGAAACGATAGGCACTGCTTTCGAATGAATAGGCTTCACGCCAAACATCTGTCAGTCGCTGGCGTTTGGTGCTTGCGTACTTCTTCTGTAGCAGCGTCAGTCTTGTTATTTAATAGCCAAATCTCATCCATGTCGCAGGTTGCTAATTTATAATGTATATTAATATTTAGCTGTTACTACTTTTACCATCCATTACAAGACAAATAAGAGAATCTTCATTTCACTGCCAAACATCTCTTCATAATTTCTGATTGTACATCAACCAGTACAGTATTAGTTCCATAAGTCGTTTTATAAAGCGAATATCAATTTTTTTAGCAATTTTCTCAGTTAAATATCTTCTTTAACATTGTTCGTAACCTTGTAAATTTCAAAATACTTTTCTCCATTATACATATAATTTACTTAAATAATGATAATATTTTAAATAATTGATCAAATGATTACTTTTCTGATTAAAAGGAGTTATTTGAGACTTTCATTTTATGAAAAGAAATGTTATTCAAGATTTGTAAAAGATAAGTGTTTAACATGTTTTTACAAAATTACATTTAAGAAAGGGATATTAATACATACTCATATTTGGTATTTTAAAAACTTAATTTTATACTAAGTAAATAATTTAAAATCAGACTCTTCCTCCTTTACACCTATTATTTCTTGTATTCTATTATGAGTTTCACAACTATTATAAATGATTTTCTGGATGTAAAAATATTTAATTTTTAAAAATGATTTTATTCTTTTGGAAACAATACTTGTACAATAATTTTTCATACTCAATGAAAAATGAAATTCATTCAAAATTTTCCTAGCATGTTACAAATGCTCCATTTCTCAGGTCTTACCATACTTATGTATATTGTAGTTAAGTTCCAAATACACATTTCGACCTAATTTCCTAAAAGTGGCCCTCGAAATAGATCGGTGTGTATTTTGAGCTTTTTAGATGTTTCCAGCAAAAGTAAATGTAAATACAGTCTCAAATGAAGAAATAACTCAGAGTGAGATTGAGAAATCTAAATGATTAAATAATTAAAATAAAGTGATTTCATTTCACAGCATCTAATCTAGAAATACGAAATATCATCGGACGTGCAGCAACTAATGTAGAAGATGGAATGGGTGATGCACTTTATGTATTGTGGCTAAAGCCCTTATATGAATTTTCTTTATTTGTTAATGATAATTTAAATTATTTTGATGAAGGATATATTGGAAGTATTTCTTCTATTCAAACACGTATTTCATAATGGAATAACATTTAAATTAAAAGAACCATTTTGAAGTGAAATAATTTTCCAAACTTTTGGTGCAAACTGTATTCAGTGACGGCTATGCAAAATGCAACAAGGACTAGAGATATCGAAGCCATGTTTATTAGAGAGGCAATACACAGTTCAAAGGGGAAATTAAAAATACAGCCTTCTGCGAGGTGAGGAAAATGCTGAAATGAGTTTAATTGTTGCGTCCACGGATAGAAATAACCGCTTCTAAACTCTGCGACATTGAATGAAAGAGGCTTTTGATGTCTTGTTGGGATATTGCATGACCTGCTGCCTCTACACGTCGCCGAAATAAATCTGGTATAGTAGCGGGTGGTTTATATAGGGCCAGTCATTTTCTAATAATCGACCACACATGTTTGATCGGCGATAGATCGAAAGAATAGGCAGCTCCAGGCAGTAATGCTATCTGGTGAGAGAATTCTTCAACATTGAATGGCACATGTAGTTGCACATCGTCTCGGAATGTGACCGTAACTAAGCTCAGAATTTAAGAGAAGATAACAGGCTCCAAACCCTCAAAAATATAGGGATGGTTAGTCATTCTAACAGCAATGTGTACTCTAAGGGTGCATGAATGGATTACAATACCTCCCTCAAACTTAATACCAGGTCCCTGACCAATATGGCAATGCATACGGCAACAATAAAGCAACCTTTTGTCTCTGGCTTTAAATTCGAATCCTATCATAGTGATGTTGCAGACGCAAGGTCGACTCGTCAGTAAAGACAAAATCGGGCCATTCGGTTGTTCATGTCAGCCATTCGATGCATTATTGCAAAAGCAAACACTTGAAGTCTTGAGGTAAAGGTAATCGCAGTAGAGGACACCTTGCGAACATTCCTCTGTACTGCAGACAGCATCTAATAGTACATGCGGACACAAAATGTTTAGATATGATTCCCGCTGTGGTTTGGCCATTTATCACTGCCACCCACACAATATTCCTGTCATCACATGTAGTGGTGCGAAGAGACGGGTAAGAATGTTTTGTCAATCAATCGTTCCCTACTGCATCCGTCGATTAGGTATCCGTATTTAAGTTACTTGGTTATGTCCGATATGATCATCGGGGGCGCGGTAGCCTAGTGGTCAAGGTCGTGGACTCGCGGCTGGCAGTTTTCGTTCAGTAGCGGGTTCGATCCTTGGCCGCTAAAGACCCGCCGTGTAGCCGGGGCTGATGCACGTTAAATCTGTTCGGGGCCCAAAGTACTCTCTTTGGCGGGGTGTGGATGTTAGGAGGGGGGTGCCAGCTCAGGTGTCGTCCTCGTCACTTGACCGTGGTTCAAAATTATGAGGTCCGTCGCCAATAGCCCTCGTGTTGCTTCTAGTGCGACGTTAATAAAAACTAAACTAAAACTAAACTAAACTAAACCAATATGATCATCGATTTATCAGAAAGGTAATCCACATTAACAGTAGGCAACAATTCCTTCTCAATCGAACTCAGTAACTCACTCGAATGATACTCGCGTTCTTCGAGGTATTCTACCTTGAAACAAGTGCACCAAAAAGCAATTCCAGTACAAAACAGCATTTTCTTTTCCCTTTATAGAGGGCCTTTTGGTGGCACTACTGGCGCCCATGATGAGCTTCCGAGCTGAAATGCTGAGATATTGTACATTCTAAAGCGATGAACGCATAGTGAAAATATCAAGCAGTTTGGATTTTTTTTTTTTTTTTTTTTTTATCATGATAGCATTTGGGTGGACAACAATGTATATACGATTATATGGTTTTAACGCGAATTCTCATTAACAATTCCTACGTTTATTTATACTGCTTTTTAAAAGGTATTAAAGTTTTTCATTACATTTTATTCAATTTCTACTTTTTCGATTTGAAAGCTGTTTTATATGAATTCATATACTTATTTTCCCCAAAATATTCCACACGTTGTTAAAAGTATAAAGAAATTTATAGTTTTCTGGTACTTAAAAGTTAGATGAATACAGTTGGTGAATTTCGATGTGATAAATTCTATCATACCGAACTATCTTGATGTATTTTGTTTTATTCTCAACAGTTTTGTACCAATCTTTGTTCAAGATTCTCACAATTCATGAAGAAAATATGATAAGCTTGTTTTATTTTTTAACAAAATATTTGTTCACAACTTGATTTTCTTAGCTAAAATCGAAATATTTTTTTAAAAATATCAGTATATTAATATTTATTGCACAATCCATGAAAATACATTGTAGGTCAAAAATTAATTTAAGCAAGACATCGTAGAATAGAAAGAAAAATAAACGTTTTGTTTAATACAGAATGAAAACGTTCAGTAATACGGATTTATATATTTTTACAAAATATTGATACAAATGAGTATTTTATAAAATCTTTTAAATAGTCTAGCATTTATCAGAAATGAGACAGATATACTTAAAAACTATTTGTACAGAACTAATATCAAATGAATTATTAACAGAAACAATTAATTGATTCCCATTATCTATATCCATTAGTTTATTATTCATTTAACGTAACTATTTTAAGAATATAAGAAAACATGATAAGCAGTTCATAAGAAAAGGTAAACAATATATTATATGCAACATGCTCTAATTAATTATACAATACTAAATTTAAAAAAAGGAAAAGACGAAAGGAACATCGAATTTTCAAATCATCTTAGAAATAATTAATGCTTCATATAAGAAATAAATTCCATTAAATAATAAGTAATGCACAGCTGATTTATTGATTGTTTTCAAAAGTGCGTGCCTCAGATCATCACTAATTTTCTGAAACGGGGTGAACTTTCAAGTTTAATAAATTGGTATAAATGTGATTAATTTTCACTATAGAATACAAATGATTCTCTAGAAAAACTTAGTTTTGCAGAGTTTCTTTAAGATCAATTCCATTAATGGAGGTTGAAATGACTAATGGAAAAAAGGAAAAAAATTGATCAAATGACCTATTTTTTTGGTTATATCCATGAATTATGCTTCATATTCAAAACTCTTACTGGAACGGTTGTTTAACGATTGTGTTGTTAAGAGATCTAATTAATGATTTTGGTAATGTCTTGGAAGGTGTAGCTTGAATCGCATAGCTTAAAAAAAAAAAGAATAATCTGAAAACGACAAGAAAAAGAAAATGGAAATCAATTTTATCGAATTTGAAATCAATAAAGGCTTTCATATAATTTGGGTCTTTATGGGAGAAAAGTTCTTGTGGTTTACTTTAAGAATAAATTCATGTTAAAGAAAATTGAAGATTTCGACATGAATAATTATTACAAAAAAGATTCATTCGCGTGTGGAAATCTACAAAAGCCTCCTTTAAAAGCTCTGAATTTGTTATAAATATAGAATTCTGTAATTTAATCGTGATTACTTATAATGCATTTGTTATATTTATGCATTATATAGTTTTGGTCAAAACATCGTTATTAAAACGTTTTTCTGAATTTCACTTGGTGTGTGTGTGTGTGTCATCAAATTTTCGATCGTTAATTTAACCAACTTCCCATCAATCTAGAGTTCTGAAACCTTGGGAATTGTTCTCACTCGCCTAACAATGCGATATTTAGACATTTGCGACAAGTTTTAGCTAGTATTTTCTTCAATAATGCAGTTTATCCCAACCACTTGGCGCGATTTCAAAAATTGGCACCAAAATTGGCGATTTTTTTTGTTTGGCTGAACGTTAAGTCCGTAAAACGGACCAGGGTAGCCACATTTGGCAAAATATTGCCAAATAATTCTTGTCGCCAAGAGTGATTGGGTTAAACTGCATTTCAACCATTTAATTTACCGGATGAATTAATTAATTTTAGTTACTTTTAACGTTTTTATGTATTTCACTTGGTGTGTTTTTCTGTGTGTGTGTATCAGTGTGTCATCCAATTTTCTATCGTTAAATTAACCAACTTCCCATCAAGCTAGAGCTCTGAAATTTCGGGAACCGTTCTTACTTGCCTAACAATGCAATATTTAGATATTTGCGACCAGTTTTTACTAATATTTCAATAATTTTTCTTAATAAACTTTGCCACTATATAAAAACGTTGTTTTTAAAAACGTTGGTTTTTATCTCGAATTATTTTTTACTTGAATCTCATCACGAGAGACAAGATAAACTAATAATTTCTTTGAAGCATCAAGTTACTGTAAGAAATCGAAATCCTAAAAGCTATATTCCTATAGTGACAGTTCATTTTAAATTTTTCTTTGGGTAGTAAAAGTTATTGTTATCATTCTTTTGCATTGTTTTCTTATTTTTAACCCTTTTATACTCGTTTATCATATTACTCGCCCTTATTACATATATATCCTTCATTATTTACATAATTAACAATTATGCTTAAATTTTGGACACCGATGAATATATGAAAGCAATTTAAATAAAAGCTCGTAAGAATTAAATGCGCGTCAGAACAGAATTTTATCTATCGCGTTTTTAAATCGACTTAAAGATGCTTTCTTCGCTTTACTTCAAATCGAACAATATAATTGTAAATCAACTAATGTTATGGTTGCAGTTATTTTCATGTGTCCAGTCATGTAGGGGTACTAATGCACATTGAATATTCAGGACAAAGTCCTTACGTTGGTATGGAAGTTAGGAAAGTGGGGTGCCAGTTCATGCGATCGCACTCATCACTAGACCGAGGTTCAAATTTATGAGATTCATTTCCGTTTGCCGTCGAGTTGCTTCGAAATGTGACGTAAACAAACAATTAATCAATAAGAAAAGAATATTAAGATGATTTAAATTAATATCGCTGTGGGTATTATGCACTTAAGATTATATAGAAGTAATAATTCATGAAAACGCTAAACAATAAACTAAAAAGGTTAATAAACAGTTAACTTTTCAAAACCGAGGACAATTTTAAACATACTTGTTATAAGAATGTAAAATGGATAATGGGAATGGAGTAAATCACTGTATTATTGTAAACTTAGCTTTTTTTTTCTCTTTTCTTTAGAAGTTTATATTTCTGGCTCCTTTCCCATTCAAAACATCGTCATCATAAATTGTGTAAGTGGTGTGAGACCTTCTCCGCCTTCTTTGGAGGAGATTCACGAAATGTAAAACATTGTTTTGGTTGTTGTTTAGTTTCTAGTGTATAATCATGAAAAAAGATCTCTTGGATGATGACAGCTCAACGAGACAGCAATCAAATTTCGATTGGCTGTAAATGGTTGCCGAATCGAAACTGACCTTCGAATCACGCATCCGTTTCACACATAAAAGCAAGGAATTGCCTACTAAATGTTCCTCTAGTTTTAATTTATATTATTTACTTATATTTAATTCAAATCATAAAAAAAGAAGCCTTCCGTTATCATAAAATTAATTACAAATTAGTGCAATTGTTTTACCTCTCTAAATTTGTTCAACTAATCTTATCTCTTTAATGTTTTATATTAATATTTCTTTAGCTCATGTTTTTTCATATAAAATTGTTATGTATTTATAAAAATATAAATTTGATACAGTGCGTTTTTCAGTTATTTAATTACGATGCACTATTTATTATAGATGTTAACTAAAGTGAATTTATTATATAAAAAAATATTCAACTGCAACATTAATAAAAAAAAATAATCATATTGCTTTTGTAATTGATAGATTTAAATTATGTACTCAAATTTCTTTTCATTTATAAACAACTACTAGTATATCATCAAAATTTAACTCATTACTCCCAACATCATTACCTAACAATTAATACAATATGCTAGTTTGAAAGCTATATATACTTGGATATCATTTTGCATTATACGGAAATACAAAGTGAACCATATTTACTAAGTAGTGTCATCATTTTATTCAAATTTGTTTTTGATATAACGACTGGAAACGATCTTTTAAAAATTATCGAACCTCAGAATCAAACATCCCGCAATTGTATTTCAGATTTTTTCGTATTTGACTATTTTCAATTTCTTAAGCATTTAAACAATGAAAAAAAAAATTACTTTGAAAAGCAATCCGTTTCTGCGACGCAGGTGTTATGCATATAGCTTATTTTTAAAAGTTATCCATGGTATACTGCTTTTTTTTCTCATTATAGGCAAAAAAAAAAAAAAAAAAAAAAATAACCACTTGGGGGATTTCAATTATTAAAGAAGGATAGTGGAAGACGTTTTATAAAAAGTAAGCAATAGTCCACGTGTATTCTCAAAAAAGTAAATAAAAGGATAAACAAAATTTCTAATAAGATTTATTTGTCGTCCATTCATTTAGCTATTGAAAATATACATAAATTATCAATCTTTTATCTAATATACAGATTATTCATGGTGTCACTTAGTCATTTTTACACCTTTTCATTCATCGTCTAAAAAATGAAAAAAATTCAACCATCATTGCAAGTCATTCTTGCAGTTTAAAATAAAACCATTATTTAGTTAATCTACAACAATTAAGTGCTTTAATAAATTCATGTCGAATCAGAACTTTAAAGCAAAACTAATTAAAGTACAAAAAATAAGAGATATTTTTATTAGAAGAAAAATCATTTATTTATTAAAGTGTTATATGTAGAATTGCATAATATACATCATAATAAAATAAAATAATAATATAAACTATTACATGCAGTTTCTTATTTCTTAAAAAGCGGGAATAATAACAAACACCATAATATACAGAAGTTTTCGAAGTTGTTCAAATATAATTGAGCATTATACAAAGCTATTAATTTATGTTATGAATATTATAGCAGGCTCTATAGCTATACCCCTTCAACTACCCTTTGGGAACTTTAATAAGTTGTTGGTTGAATTGAGAAACTCTCAATGAATGAAACGTGACTTTAGTAGATAAGAATAGAATTAAGAAAAAGGACTTTGGAGATACATTTGGAGACATTTTGTAGTTGGTGATAGAGGGAGCAGAAGTTATCAACGAAGACATCAGAATAATATCGAAGTTGAAAAACGATACATAGAATCAAAGAAAATGAAGATCTACAAAGGGTCAGTGATACGAACTTTCGTTTAAAGTCCTTCCAGACACTTAGACCCGATTGGTCCGTACGATTGAGTACCTAGTGATAACTAATATTAATTTTTAGATCCAAGAGTGGATATGAATTAACTCACGAGCTTGATTATAAATATCTTGTGTTTTGATTGCTTTGCGACCCTAATAAACTCAAGTTGAATTACTGCCGGGTATAATTAATTAGCTGTAGCTGAGTTGATCAGTGACGCATTAAATATCGATTAATATTGGAGAGAGAAGGTAGTAATACCGGAATATTAAAATTTAAATTAAGAATTACCATATGAGTCAAAGACAGAATAATCTCTAGTCGATCTCTGAATAGAAGCAAATGAAAGCTTTTATCGTAGCTTAGAATAATTTCAAGAGAAATGAGAAAGCTTACGAGTGCTGAGGTAAGGAGATAGAACAAAACATATTCTATTACGGTCAGTTGATCATATTACCTTGATCATTCTCAAAATAGGCTTAATTACAGGAAACAACCCGTGATTCGTAGAGCATTATTAAATTAATTAAAATGAGAAATGCCTCTTTGTGTTTTGAAACGAGAAGTCTAGCATCATAATATTATCCAGATGGCATATTAAGGCTCTTATCTGCTGAATGCTTTCTCTAGAGAGTAACCATAATATAGTGGTTTAAATTGTTTGAACACTACTTTTAAATAAATATATGATAAGCAAAACATTTTACTAAAATAACTTTCTCGGATAACAAATGAGGTCGGAAGGGTTTCTTTATTTAGAATTGTTTTCCAAAGAAATGTATTTTAAGATATATTTTCAAAATTTCCTTTTATTATTTGAATGTTTAACCATACAAATTCGCAACGAAATAAAATTAATCACTGTTTTACGTCTAACATAATAAAATTCTGATAAATAACTACCTCGAAACATCAAAGGAAAAAGCATTTCTTCAAAAACATGAGAAAAAATTAAAATCATTCATAAATATTTGAAAATTCGATAGATTTCATTTGATAAAGAGACTATATAATGCCACTTTACATATTTTTCCAGTATTTACTTTGATAATATATGAAGCTATTTAACTTATGCACAATAATCTTCAACAGATGGCTCCATAATTTAATTTATTAGCACACTAAGAGCACAGCTTAAAACAATTAAACACGAAAATGACAATACAACTAACAAAGGGATTACGGAAATAAATCCACGCCATGTCCCAACTCCTTGGAAACTGGAAATTAATTGTTTAAGTATTTCGAACGCCACCCAAGAGGGGGATCCGTTGTTCTTTTTAACTTGCGTCAAAAGCTATAATATATTCAAAGTATGGTTAATAAATAATATTTTGAACCGATTAATTTAAAATTTAATACTGAGATTTGCGAAATTGCGAAAACATACTACTGAAACTTTAAAGAAATAGTTTAATTTAATCTAAAATTAAAATCTTTTACAACGACTCAGTACTAAGATTAAGTGGTTTTTATTTATAATACAGTACTTTCATGGTAATCCAGCAGAAATCGAAGCGAAACATAGTCGGATTGCTGGAAAAAATCACTAATAATAACACATTTCAACAACAAAAACTATATATTACTATATAAAATTGAATACAGTACATGTAAATGAGATTGTCAAATAACTGAAATAACTAAAATTACAAAAAATAACATGTTTTGTATTGATAACCTTCATTATTCTATTGAAGTAGAAGACGCGAAATAATTTTTTTTGACTTACCATCCAGCGTAAAAATGACGGATTATGAAAATACAAATATTCACTCGAGCGCATTAGACTTCACAATTACCAATTTATGAGGTAATAAAATATGAAAACAAAAATAATAAAAACAGTGAAATAACTTGACGCATAACTGTAAAATATACAATAGAGTGAATTACTTTGTGTGTGTGTGTGTCTTGATAACACGAATTTCTGGTAGCAGATTTTTCGTTTAGCTGCAGAGTATTTACTTTACTTTTGTAGAACAGAAAATCATTAGCAATTTTTTTCAGCAAAATAGACATTGTTCAACAGTCATAAGAATTATGTCATAAGAACCAGAACTGTATATGCTACAATGGTGTTTATATAGAGAGTCAAGAATAATATATATAAAAACTAAGTTTCTATCTCTTAATTGTTAAGTTTTCTATTGGTTTTTAGAAAAAGTTTAAGTTTTCTAAGAGCCAGTACAAAAAAAGGGGATTACGTTCAAAAAACTTATTAAAGCAAACATTTCTTTTATTCCGTGTAAGCAACACACACACACACACACACACACACACACACACACACACAACACACACACACACACACACACACACACACACACACGTTTCTTGCTTATCAATACTCAGTACAAACAAACGGAAACAATCTTTTGGTTGAACAATATCACTTTCACTTACAGAACCTTTATCTGAAATGAAAGCAATATCGTTTTTCATTTTTTTTGCACCTTCCTCCCTTTTTAAGAAAACCTGTAATTTTGGTTTGTTCGCTTGTTCTTACGCGGTCACTGTAGGTTTCATGGTACAGAGATAGACATTTTTATTGCTCCTTGTCGAATTTTTGGTTTTTTTACCTCAGAGGACCCCAGATTCAAGAAATAACACATCGATCAATAACTCCCGAGTCTAAAATTGAAAACAACACTTTTTTTGCAAAATTTTTTTTTATTCATCAACATAACACCTTTTGTTAATCACCTTTTAGGGTGATACAATTGTTCCAACGCTTTTCCAAATCTTTTTTGTTTTTTTTTTGTTTGTTTTTTTTCCAAATTTTTCTTTTTTTTTTTTTTTCGCAAGAAATCTTTTTTGTTGCGAGTAAATAGCGATAAACAGCTTTCTGAATCATCGACTCGTTGCTGTTTTTGTTCCATCGAAAGCAATCGCGGCACCCACTAGGAAAAAACTTTTTCACTTCACTTCAAAAAACCTTTTTCCTGGTCCGATCGACTTAAAATTTTGACACGTTTCAAGCAAAGGTTAGTACTCTAGAAAGACCTGGTTACTGGTTTACTACGAGCGCCATCTCTGGGTTAGTCTTTGGAGTTATTGATCGATGTGTTATTATTCCAGTTATGCTTAGATAAACTTTTTGTCCCAAGGCCATGGAAATAAAAAGAAACAAAAAAAGGGCCTTCCATTCACCGGTCCTTGACTGCGATCAAATTTTGCAACTGATCGATATGATATGTACATCTGTGAAATTCAGCTACAATTTTCTCAGGTGCATAATGCCTCTTGAAAGGTTACAATCCATTTGATTGTACAAAATTTGTGAGATTTGAAGCATTAATATCTCTTTTGTTAAAATAAACGTTAATTTTTTTTCACAAATCTATCATTTATTATCATAGCATTTCCCATTCGAGTTGCTCAACATTAGTCACATGACAGCATATACCCATTTGTATGAAATAAATATAGATTTAAAAAAAAACCAAAATTATAACAAAAACTTAGATGAAAAGCAATCCAGAGATTTTATTACGAAATTTTATTGTTTTTATTTCAAATTGTATTATAATTGTTTTTAAGAATAAAATGAGATTTTTTTTCAGTCTTATTTAAGAGCATTGTTTCACTTCAAATAAAGTTTCTATTCCACTACAATTCTAGAATTTAATGTATAGAGTACTAATAAAGTAAAATTGTAAAAGGTAATTTATATTTCATAGATTTTAACTTATATTACTGGCAATTATCTTGTTACTTATGTCTTGACAAATTCCTTTATGGACATTCCGCCATAGAAGAAATATATATCTTTGAATTGCTTTTAATTTGCTTTTAAAATACACAGCCACTTGGTTATGGTAATTTAAGAAACATTGGATGGAGTCACGAAGAAAAAAAAGTCAACCCTCCTTATTCTGAAGTATTTATGGGTTGTACGCTGAGGACTCTGTTCTTCTTATAAAGCGGGAAAACTCTCTTCTGTATTGTATCTTTTGTAATACCTTTATTCAATGATTACATCTCAGATTATTTGATAAAGCTCACCGCTAGATGCAATGAACCCCTACTGTCGTCCCTCAATTGTCTACTTTTTGGGAGCTTATAGTCTACTTTTATTTCATTCTAATACTATAAATCAATTATCGTCTGCAAACCTCATGTCTATGAACAAAAAGTACCTAATCTACTGCCTTCAGCCAGTTCTACCTTAGATACCAGCGAAGACTTTACCTCCGTTTTGCTTTGTTAGATGTTTTTGCAAAAGTTTTGGTTTTGAGAAATCCTTTCTTCCCCTGAGCTTTTGTTTGTTGTCTTTTCGTGGGCACGCACAGCTTTGATAAATTTTCATTAGTCATCCAAGGGGCTATTTTGTTAGATGAAGCGTTTTGGCATTCCAGATCACTTTTAAATTTTTCTATCGTTTGCTTCAATTTTAATTACATTTATCTTCTATTTATTCATTTTAATAATTTTTCGTTTGCATTTATCTTAAAGATATTCAATTTTATAATTTATCGTTTCCTTTAGTTTTAATATCGGAAAAGTTTACAATTGTCTATTTTCTAAATTTTATCGTTTATTTTTAATTCTTTTATTTAAATGAATAATTGAATAATAATCATGAAAAAAAAGATCACCGTAGGTGGCTATATCTGTTCTTTGCAAAACTTTTTTTCCTGCTTTAAATTTCCTTTCTTCGGAGAATAAGTCTGATTTTTTCCTCACTGGGACTTTATAACATATTTACGACCACTATATTTCACTGTAATAAAATGAACAATCACATATCAGTCTGATTCGAAAATTTTAGTGCTGCCATGCATTGCTCTCTAACCCTCTGTGTTGGAGGTGGTATAAATTTTATATCACTTATTTTGAAATATGAAACGAATACTTTAATATATATTGTTTTGAGTAATTAGCAATATTTACATAAATTTTCAAACATGTAGATTGTTTAACTGATAAAATTGAAGTTTTCAATTCTTTTCAGAATCATTTCTGTAAGGGATAAAACAACGACATGTAAGGAACTTTCCTTAGATTCAAAGCTATAAATTTTTAAATCATTCATATTGTTTATGCCATCGAATTTAAGTAAATAACACTATAAGCCACCATTTGAAGATAAATTTGTGGGGAATAAAAGTATTTTACAGATATTTTTAGGTTGCTAAATATGTGGTATAAAAATATTCCACCTACCTGAAAGGGCTAAGACTAACTCGAAAGTAATGAAGAATGTGGTAGCCACGTTATGTATTATTGATGTTTGCTTATATTTTAATTTCAAGTATCTAAGAACTTTTACAGTTATGAATGATTAAAACAGCGAACCAAGAAAGTATTTCATTAAGTAATATATTCTTTTAAAAATCATAAATAATATGTTTCATATGCAGTACTACATTGAAAGATGAGATTTTTGATTGGATCTTAACGTAATCGTTTGCCTGCACACCTAGTGATATATAACCAGATAATTAGAATATGAATATTGATAACGGGTCCAACACTCGGTTATATATACTTCATTGTTCAATGAGAATAATTGAATAAAGTTTTTGTACAATATGACAAAAATAGTTTATATATTATGACATAAGAAAGAGATAATAATTTCATTAATTCCTCATACAGATTTTTTGCTGAGATTGTTCAACATAATATAACTAAACGTTTCATTTATCAGAATTATCTAAATTAAGTCAATATTTATATTTGTTTAATCAATCAATGTAAGTACTTTAGAAAGATTTTTTTAAAAAATATTTCTAATTGCATAAATGAACACATCGATGTACCCCCTCTCTTACTTTATTATTATTTGACAACAAGCTGAAGCATTTTCATTGCCGCAATTTCAAGACGTCTTCATCCCTAAGATCTGTATGCAGAAAGATCAACTGGTTCGTCTTATTAAGCTGAATTATTTAATTCATCCTTCATTTCCATTAACGTTCTAATATTGATTACCAAATCTTTATAACCACAGGAAAGAAATCGCCGATCCATTTAATTTCGTAGTAAATCACTTTGTAACAAATTTCAGTAACAATTGAAAGAAGTCTTTATGGTCAAGGTGTATATGCAGAAATAACAACAGTTTAATCTCTTTCTGCACCATTCAGAGAATTATTATTGAAATGGAGCTATAAAGCATATCTGTTGAACAAATAAATTAATGGCTATGCTTATATTTTACGTGTTTCTCCAGAATTTATTTAGAAAGTTATTCCATTTGGGATATGGTTCTAAGAAACATTTTTACATTTGTTAAATACGAGTATTCAAAGAACACGTGATACTCTAGGGTGGTACAATAACGGTACTATCTACGATGGATTGAATTATATGGATGCTCAATACTTAGCGACAATAAACTTGGGAAATTCTATTGATTCCTTTCCTTAGGAATTACGATGAGTTGTTTGACAAATAAGTTATTTGCAGCGAGAGAAGTCTTATAACATTGTAATGCAATAAAGTCGTGAATATGATTGCGTAACAGTGAATGTGATTATGTAACATATAAATTGATACCTTAGAGATCGAAAATCCTTCGTAAATTCTTTCAAATATTTAATATTTTTGATTCACTAAAATATAATTGTTTTATTTTCCTATTATTCCATTTTTTGTTCTTAATATTAGTTTCAAATTATAAATTCAAATTATTTAATCAAATTATTTAATTAAATTAATATTAGTACGTAATATTAGTTTAATTAATTTCAAAATGTTTTCTTTTTGCGAACTTCTTTTTGTTTCATAAACGTTTTTAATTTCTTTACAAATTATTAGAAATTTTCTGTATTAAAAAAATCTTTTGTTTCGGTGGCAAACATTATGAGTTGCATGGGAAAAGAAGTGTTAGTTAGAGAAGAGTTTCATAATGTGTATCTAATATAAAGCAACTCAAGTTGTATTAAGAAATGATAGTTTTATATCAAAATGAAAATGATGAGGATCATAAAAGCATAAATGTTCATACGGGTTTTAATTACTTTCATCTTTTGAAATCTAATATCGTAGACCCAAAAGAAAGAAACAGGCTACAATAAGTTAAAACAAAATCTATAATTTGCTTTTATTTTTATTTTCCAAATGCGAAGATAAATAGGCAGTAGAACTTTTTTTACAAAAAATAAAGTATTTTTATAACTCAATTTTTAACTTCGTATTTTACTAAGCTTTTATGAATCAATGACAAGTATTTTAAAGTTTATTCTAACATTAAAACAACAACACCACAACAGCGTAGAAACAAAATTCTACTAAAGTTAGAGTTCTTAAAGATGGATTTTGAATACGCTCTTTTAAACTACATGCATAAAGTCTGAGTTAAAAACGTATTTCTTTGCGTTATTGTAATAAATACATATTAAAGTAGTTTACTTTTAATTTTTGTATTTTGGTGTATATCACGCCTAAACTTTTAAATGAGCAAACCTGCTTCTTTATACGTGGTACCGTACTCATATGTCATTTAGAATTAAAATATATTGTTTGAAAAAAGCTACACATTTAATATTTACATGAAAATAAACATTCCAATAAATTATCAAAAATTAATTATAAAAATTAAATGTTATCAAAGTATATATTTGTACTTTAATCCTTAAACCATGTAAGCATAGTTATTCATGCTGCCAATTTGTATTCTTTTGTTATTGTTCATAAATAACATTCGATAAACTCATTTTGTGTTTCGTTGTTCAAATTGGTGCAAATTATTTCTATCATTGTTAATGTGTCAACACGTTACAGTAATTATAAATATGTGCTACCTAATATCGGGATATTTTTCCAGTTCTAAAACTCTTTTCAGTATTACAAAAATGGAATTAAAAAGTTAGTAACTACACATATTTCTAAATACTTATTATGAATTGAATTGACGGAATCTATTTTATTCAAAGGACAGAAAGAATAAAAAAAAAAAAAACATGAAAACTCTATCTCTGTACATGTTACATTTTTAAAACATTTTTATAAAGGAATACGGAATTAAGTTTCTTTTAAAATTTATTTTAAAATTTGTAACAGTGTAAAGCATACTTCTCTTTTACGACCCCTTCAACATTTTTTAAAATCTATTTAATTCAAACAATTGAATTTCCATTTATGCAAAGCAAAAGTTATAAACAAATTAAGGTGTAGTGAGAAAGATTAGAAGAGACGGAAAGAAAACAGACTTATATAAGGCCAGATAAAGAGCAGAACAAGGAATTATATTATTGATAATATTTATTTGATTCTGACTCGCATCTACTTGTAACAGTGGTAAGTAAAAACTCTTAATATTCTTTAGTTGATTACGCATGAAAATTCATCCAACAGGCATAGTAGATGTAGTGATTGTTTTATCAGATATTCAGTTAAAACTTTATTCGTGTTTTTTATTTGAAATTTAATTGTACTGTAGTTATTAGTGATATTTAGTAACGATCAAACAAGGGAACATAAACTATGAGCGAGGAGCAACGCATTTGCCGCAAGTTTACACTTCACTAAGTATTTTCATTTCATTATATTAAGTGACCGTTAAATTGAATAGTATTCAAAGAATTTAAGAGAAAGATATATGTGACGTAAAAATATTTGTCAAGCGTAACATTCCAAAATAAATTGGAATGTGGGATTTGTTTCTTTGCTTCTATTGAAATATTATTTTCGTCTTTATTTTCTAAAATATTCCTTTTTCGAATGCTAAATTATAATATCAAAGCTAAATTAGCAATATATCACAATCTACTGCACAACACTCGTATTATATAATAAGAATAAGAAAAGCTTGTATTGGAAAAAAACTGTTTTATTCCCTTCTTTATTTGAGAGAGGCCAATTTTCGAAGACTCGTTGATCTGAAACTGATTGAGTTAATACGTAAATGATTCAGGGATGAAGATGTGAGGTATTTAAATATTTCCTCTAAAAAAAAGGGAACAATATTGAAAAAGTAATAACCTATTCGTGATAGTTATATTCTCAAATAAAAAAAGCAACAAATTGTCTGCTTAATATAAGACGAAGACAATACTATGAAATGAAAAAAAGCTTATGAGAGATGTCACCTTTTTGAGTGAATGCTTTCAAATATGCTAGATGTTAATATCATTTGTACTCTAAGAAAAGAAAAAACGAAGCATAAGAAACAGGTTTGTAGATATAATGAAAATCAGTTGGTGTGATCTTTATATACGAAAAGAGCAACAAAAATGACAAATATTTGAGATTAAAGGAAAGTCTTGTTTTATTGAAGGAACTATGAAAGAGAAACCAATCAAAAAAGGCATCAGGTTTCTCTGGCCTTTATGTGTAGCATTATTAGGGTTAACATTGAACCGTATTGCTTATGCATTTCCTAATGCGGGATTTTTTTCCAAACCCTAACCAATTATCGGCTTAGATCGATATCATAGACACTCCTCAAAAGTGAAATTGCAACATCAAGAAATAATGCACGTAGCGTCAAGCAAATTTCAGGAGCGATAGTGGTGAGATGGATATGCAAATGATTAAAAAAAAAAAAGACAAATAAAATCGTTATTAACCAATGTTTTCAGTATCTAACGTGCCCACTTCGGGGGTCTATACAGGCCTGAATTAGGTATGACATTCTATCAATTAGTGCATTGATGGTTGCCTCAATCAACCGTTGCCAAGCCATATCTACTGCTAAGCGCAGATCATTCACGGTTTGCGCTAGTGGTCTTTGGTTCCTGTCACGTTCAATGAAATCCCACAGGTAATCGAGGGGATTCAGATCTGGAGAGTTTTCCGTATTGTCAATTCCAGTCAGGGAGGATGTCAAATCCAGTCAGGCTTTTAAGAGTTCGTTGGGCGACATGCGGCCTGGAATTGTTTTGCTGAAATACAGTATAAGATACACTTTGCAACAAGGGCAAAACAACAGGTTCCAAAACTTGTGTGACGTCGATATCCGCTGTGGAAGATGTCAATGTGTACCAGAGGCATCCTGTGAGGAAATATTATGTAACCCCAAACCATTAAGCCCGGTTAAGGACCGGTTTGATGTTGTGCGAAATGGGTTGGTTCGTAGCGTTCTCCGGGTTGACTTCGTACTCATCGGCAGCCGTCATTCCTGCATAGACAAAAACGACATTCATCCGTGAACAATACCCAATGCCATTCGATGGTCCAGGTACTATGAAGATGAAACCACACTAGGCGTCCTGCCCTGTGTGGAGAGGTTAATGGTAAACGTGTTGCTGGAGCTCGTGCACGTAATTGTTCAGATCGATTGAGTGCTTTAATATGTGAAAAAAAAAACCTTTTAAATTTTCAACCAGACAAATTTACAATGTGAGTTAAAGAAAGTCCATTAAAAAGTGGGGGGAGGGGTAAAAAGAAGGAGATTACTTTTCCAAAACTGTGAGCCTACTTTAATTGCGAATTTGAGCTTGTCTGATAAAACTAGTCAATTCTCTGTCTTATTTCTAAGACGCATGGTTCAAAATATAAACATTTTTGTATTCAATATAATTTTTTTAAAATTGCCCCTGTGACACTGACATATTTCCCCCTCGTAAAGGACTGGCTTTTGCGATAATAAATTACCCAAACGCACTCAGGCAGCAGTTGTTTTTGATAATCAATAATCCAAAGTATGTAGTATTTTTCAACTAATTATCGATTAATTGCATTTTCAATGATATTGTAAAACTAGTTCCTAATATGCTCGACAGATGGCAAAACGAATCAGCATCATGTGCCTTCTATTTTTTTACAAAACTGCGGAGTTCCTCACTCTCTGTCTCTTCTCTCCGCTCGTCTCCTATCTTCGCTCTCTTCCGAATTTGAGCCCGTTAGTTCTCTTCCCTCAGCAACGCTAGATTGCGGTTTCACTCTTGATGTGAATAACAGAAAAACCCTTCTGGAACGCCCAAGCTTGTTCGTAATTGAGGTAATGAAACTAAGATAAACTGTCACCAACAGAATTTGAAAAGCTAGTTCCCTAAAGAGAAATGTCACTGTAAATAGTAAATCTGTACATAGAATTAATTTAATCACTAGTAAATAATTTATATGATTTCCTAAGATGATTTCCATATACTACTTCCTTTGCTTACACAAAAGTCAATATCGCCATGGAAACCGGTGAAAAAAACCACAACCCCTAATCTAAAGAGCATCAGTGGACCATCTTTAGACATCTACAGATAGAAACTACAAGTATTAGCAAAGGTCTTTTTTACTCCACAATAAAGCTCTAACTTACTTCAGTTCTGAAAGGAAGATATTTTCTTCAGATATATTTTTATTATATATATGTGTTTTTAATTCAATATAATTTTTTCAAATTGATACAATGACAGTGATACCCCTTCTCCTCCATAATTAATCCGTTATACGAAAATCCATTCCCCGAACACACCCAGTCCCCAGTTGTTTTGAATAATTGATGATCACCCTCTTGATGTACGATGGCAGGAGACGCCAAACTCTCATGATCATCGACCAACATAAATTTTATAATTCTCTTATAGACCCATTCTATAAAAATAATGAAAAAGAAAGAAAAACTTTACAGTTTCTTAAATGATTAATTTTCTTTTGACTAAATCAAATTTTTACGTAAATCAATGAAAATGATGTTCTTGATGATGTTAGCTAGATTAGCAAAGTTTGGCTCCACATTTGTTAGTTTCAGTCTTAAATCGCCTCGGAGTTCCACATTCAGTTTATTCCTCTACTTTGTTAAAATAGAACTATAATGAATGAAAGTCAACTAATAATTTATTGATTTCAACTTGCTGTCGATATTTTCAAACTGGATAGAAAGTGGCGCGATAACTTATTCTGGGATATCCATATTTTTAAAATCTCCAAAACATAATTTATAATCATCGCTTAATTTATGAAGAAGATTTATGAAGTATATATTTACAATTCTACGTAGGTTATATCCAAATGTCAAAAATTTGAAAAGTATTGAAAATTTGTTCTAACAATGAAGACATAAACAAGTTAAATATATCTTGATAGTTTAAAATAACTGTTCGTGTTCGAATTGATGTAATATCCTTTCGTTGGTATCATTCGTTGAATATCATTGAACTTTGCAAATACGTTATATATATATATATATATATATATATATATATATATATATATATATTGTTACAATTTGTTTCTCAAGGCTAGATTAATTTCTGTAAGAAATTCTGAACTATTTGAAACAATTCAACAAATTTTTATAAACATGCATTTCTTGACAACCATTATCTTTCGGCGTGTAATAATAATTGGTTTGATGTTTCATCATTTTTTTTTATCAAAGTTAGCACACAGTCCTGATTTGAAAGGTTGTGCACTATTATGATGAATTGATTTAATAAACAACTTTAATGTATTATGAAGTTCGTTACTGAGATATTTCGCTTCTAGATGAACTCTATGTAACACACAATGAATGGTTCGTATACCAGGTACTTTTTCCTCAGTAAGGTTGCAAAACCACGGATACGGCCTGCCATAGCAGGCGCCCTACCTGTAACTACTACAGTTATATTATATATTGAAATATCATGCTTATTCAAGTATTCTTTTAAGCACTGATATATTGTTTTTCTTTTTGTGTCAATTTCAAGATATTTAGGAAATAAAAATAGGCTGACAATTTTTTTACTAAAATATTTTACATATGCGTTAAGAAGAGAGCTTCCAACAGTGGCTTTTTCAAGCTGGATAGAAAACTTGAAATTTCTTAGATCCGAAACCACAACAAATTGCACATCTTCGCTTATTTCATCTATTTGCTTTCAATGGTAGGCTTCTTAAAACAGGTGCAGAATCTTTTTTATTGCAGTTTCAATTATATTTTTAATAGCAGGTATAATTATATGTACTGCGTTTGAATAAGGGTTTCTCTTTTTTGCAATATTGAAAGCAATATTGTCCGAAACTTTTAACCTGCCTTCATTATCAACTTCAGTTTATGATTCAGTTCAATTAATTCTACTACGGTTAGTTGCATTGCAAATGTTTCTCTAAGTTTTTCTTAAAATAATCCAAATTTCATTCTTTTTATGCGAATGCATTCTTCGAAGTTCTTTTAATTTGTCTGATTCCATGGCCTCATTGCTAAAGGGTTTCTCTCAAAGAAGGCACCACGGTTTTCTTTCGTACATTGGTGATCTTCAACAATATAACCAAATTTTAAATATTCCACTCAATATTTTCGGCATTTTCCCTTAGAAGTCGACGCTGCCGGGTCGGTATTAGTAGAATCCTGATAAGACAATTCTACAACCAAATAGAATCTCTTTCCTCGAAAAAAAAATATATAAAAGTGCTTATGAAAAAAGAACAATACTTGCGTTGAAGACATCAATGTTTAGAGTCGAAATCGTTATGCAAAATAGGTGAGTAACGAAACGATGTGGCGATGTGGACATCTCGGACATCTTGGAACAAAATGGAGCAAGAATAACTTCTCACAAGTATGATAATGGGTAACACATCGGAAACGCGCAAAATTTTAGCAGTGAAAGATCTTGAAAAAGAGAAATTAAACAAGGTATAATATATTATAAAATCTTTACTTACTATATTGTAATTACAAATGGCCTTCCAAACTAAAATGGCTAAACTGTGTTTCTGTCATTAAATTTGCGATTAAATAACATTGATATTCATCCATCGATTCCTATCCAACCCCCTAGATAGGTTCGATCTCCAATTACAGCATATCGACCCCCTGGGGTCGATATGGATCACTTTGCCGACCCCTGGACTAATGTATTATCAAAGAGCTTTAAATACTTCATAATAAAGCTCTAGATAACAGTTCTGAAAGGAATCATATCTTTTCTTTACGAAAAGAGGGCTTATTTAACTATCCTTCATATTTAAAGCAAATAATATTATTAATAAAAGAAACCAAATGTTTTATTTTTTTTACCGTGTTTTATACTGCTATAACTAAATCTGGTTTTAAAATAACTAATCTGTTGAAGCGAATCTCAAACATAGAAAGAAAGAATTCAAACCCACTAAACAAGCAACAATAAAATAATATAAATAATATAATTTATTTCTTAACTCAAGAAAGCTATGAAAGAGTTATTTTAGAAACAACAATAACTCCCTCAAAAAAATAAAATTGGAAAATGGTAAATGAACACCTTGAGATAGTAATTAAATTATTACTGTACCATTTGAAGATAATTTATTGTTATTCAGAAAATAGGTAAATTCTGATTTTTAAGTTTAAAATATTTAATATAACTATGTACAGCTATTATACAAAAATATGTGACAGGAGATACCAAGACGTCCGTTTGGACCAGGAACCAAGAAAGGACTGACACTCTTTGAGGGCCATCGACCTCCAACGGCTTCTCGTCGGCGAATCTCCCCAAATCTTCACAAGCTGCCGGAATAGCTTCGATCCCCCAACTGTTGACATCCCGGAGATCAGGTGTCGCTCGGGCAGTCCAGATGCATAAGTGTCAAAGTTGGTAGCTCGACCAACAAACATTAAAGAAGGCCGAGGAAAGTGGATATGTCACAGACGTTACACTACCTGTAAATTCCTAGGAACTTATTTCAGGGAAAAAAATACGCCTGTATAAAAACATAACAAGATAAATACACATTCATAATGAAAATTGGAAGTGAATGGACAAAGTTCTGATGAGAAGTGTAGTTTTTTCAGTATTTTATTTGAAAACAGTTTCTCCTTGAGAATAGTTACATCAAGTTAATAAGCATGTAACTTTTTTTGTCCCTTTTCTCGTAAAATTTTTAAGAAAATAATAAAAAATGTAGGAATGGCATTTCTGGATCCCATAATTTCTTTGCTTAATTCTATAACATTGGTCCATTTCTCGTTCTTCTATTGGCTACCTTGGAAACTCTTTATCAAGCAGAAAAACACGATACAATGAATTGAAACGTAGTTATGCAACTTTGTTGGAACGAAGAAATGTAATGAAATGATAACATATAAAATGGATATATAAGTCAAGCTGTAGTTAGCTTAAAGTTAGTAGAAGTGAAAAGGAATTGAATTATTCTCGGAATATACTTGTAAGTGAGGAAAACTTAATTTGATGTTATAAGAATACTGATTCGACCCTTCTTGTTTGGAGCGGAAGACATTTTGGTTTAATGCTTCGTTTCGGATCCGAGAATACGGATAAACGTGATATTTCGTTTTTTAGTAAAACTTATTGGAAAGCGCTTTGAGGGACTTTGATTTGGTTGAGAGCATTTCTCTTATATAGTATAAATAAATAAGTGTTTTGACGAATACGCTGAATATTTTATTTTATTGAATGCATCAGCTATTATACTTTGGAATTTAGTACAAATTTAAGATTCGGGACATAGTATAAATAGAACGGCTTCAGAGTTTTACACTTAAGTATCTTTCAGTGTATCGTAATTACTTATGAGATTCGATTAAAATATACCACTTTTAACACCATTATTAAATTATGAAGTATAAACTAAAAATTACTTATTATAAAACATTAATATATTTCTTAGATTACTTATGTTATCAGTGATAAAAATAACTAATCTTGCCCGATTCAATAATTACTAACATTTAGAAGTAAAAGGAAATATAGAAGTTTTTATTGACTTTTAAATTTCTAAATTTTTTTTAATTTTTATCTCTCTTACACAATTATATGAGTATTATTTGTTCTTTAAAAATTTGTACTCTTGAATTTTGTACTAAGAACAATTCAAACATTTAAAATACCATTGTTCCAAAATGTAAAGATTTATATGCATGTTTCTACAGTTCTCTCTTTATAAATGACAAGCAAAGCTTTACAGAATTTTCTAAATATATATTAGGAATATATATTTTATCTTTTATCTTCTTAATAGTTTCAGAATTTTTCAGAAATACCATTACATTCTTAGTTTTGTTTACCATAATGATTTTTAAGTTAATGGTTGTATCTTAATTTTAATGCATATGCATTTATTTAGCAAGTGTTATTAATTCATACTGCTAATTTATTTTGAAGAAATTCATCAATTTTACATTTAAGTATAATATAAAGAAGCATGTATAAGTATATAAATGTTTGTTCAGTATTCTTGTGGTTATTGTCACGGACTCGCGGCCGATGTCGATTTCGTTGAGTCGTGGGTTCGATCTCTTTTAACTAAAGTCTCGTCGAGCAGCGAGGCTGATGCCCGAAAATCTAGTTTAAATTCCAAGTCCATCCTTTGGTGTGGTGTGGAAGTTTGGAGTGGGAGGTGCCAGCTTAGGTATCATATTCGTGACTTGATCGAGGCTTAAAATTACGAGATTCACCGCCAATGTCCCTCGTGTTGATTCTGCGCGAATATAAAACCAATAAATCAATTAAATATCTCGAAAGTAAAGTTACATTTTTTGTCTTTAGACCGAGTTAATTTAACCGCGTTCTGATTTAACGTGTATCAACCCTGGCTACACGACGGTTGGTAAGCGACGACGCATCTTGAATCAACAACTCGACGAAAACATCATCGGCCACTAGTTCACGACGATGACCTCCAGGCTACTACGGCACAATGCTCGCTTCAATAGAATGGAACACAATGAAATTTTGAAGCAGGCATAAACATTTCTAAAATATATTTATAAATTTATTAAAAACAGATTTATTCATAACATACAAAGAAATTTAACAATTAATTAGTTTTTATTTAACAATTCATTACTGCATGCAAAATTGTATGAAAAAAATAAAGATTAATACGAATTTCCATACAAGAAAGTTCAAGAGATATCAAAAAGAATGAAATGTTTTAGCAGAGCTTAGTATCATTTGGAATAGGATACAAAATTTTGTAATTATGTTATGGATTATTATTATTTTGGACGAAAAGCTTTTCGTATGATCTTATTTTCTTCAAAAAAATTAAACAGATTCGAAAAGCGATAATTATTTAAATTAAAATTATTCGAAATATACTATTATTTCATGAAATATGCGATTGACGTTACAATCAGAGGAATTCAAATCGCATTATTATATTTTAAATTATTTGTAAAATGAATATTGAGAGAGAGAGAGAGAGAGAGAGATTGAAACACAAATAGAGGTAATGATTGCCAAAAACATTTTTACTGTGATTCAACTCTCTGA
>BMAW01016674.1:5414-25835 GCA_019974015.1 Nephila pilipes | reverse complement strand
GAGTATACTTCGTTCAGTACGTATTGCTAAGCTCTGCGTGCGAAGAATTTTTTTTAATCCTGTGGGAAAGTGTATAACAAATTGAGAAAAAGAGGTTTGTTTACATTGCATTACATAGAACAAGCCACTTTAGACATTTATTTTTTGTTGCACAGGGCGTAATAAGTGTCGGATTTTGCAGTTTGTTATAAAATGCTCCTAATATTCAGTACTATTTTTTAAATCAAATTTGAAAAAAATCGAACTTTTGAAGGTGCAAAGGTACTAGTCCCTTAAGACTGTGATGCAAATATTTAAACTGATTCGCATATATTCATCTTAATCTTAATTGTTTTTATTAAAAAAAACCTACAAATTTGAAGAACATTTATACATTTAATAATTTGTATTTTCGCTGTATAAGTTATGTGTTGCGATGGATGTTGAGAGGTCACCAATTGTAAGGAGTAACGCAACAGGCTCCCATTCAGAAGGAAATAAGCATCATTTAACCTCCTCAGTCCCAGCGTCGTAGTCTGGAACACTAAAGCAGGCACTTTCAAAAATGCCGCCAAAGTTAAATAAAAGCATTATTGGTATCCGATTAGTTAATTTTCTTGTTAACAGATGGTGTTCTGAAGAAAAATGATTTAATTGAACATTTTTGCATTCGTAGCTTATTTATGGTGAGAAATGAAAATGTGTTTTCCAAGAGGAAGAAAATTACATGCTTGAGCATCTCTAAGTGTTCATATTTTTTATTGTTGTGTAAAAATATTAAACCACACTGTTGAATCCTTAAACTTATTGTTTATATATAATATTATTAATTTCCACTTCTTATTTAGAAAGCTGTTATTTCGGTGTCGCCTGTAGGAGACGTTGCTCAATGGATATCAAAATCACTCGATTTGAAACTATTACTATGGAATTTATTTCAGCTTGGAATGATATTCTTTAATTGTTAGCTGAAATCACCAAATGCAGATATTTAAAGGATACAGGCAGAATCTGTCGAAAATGAAATCAAACGTAAATTAGTGATCACTGTATTTATGTCTAATTTAAAATTTCCCAGAATTCGAAAGTATTGGGTCAAAGCTGTAACACCCGTACTCGCAGACAACAGTTTTTTGAAAATTGCGAGTTTTTTATAAGGAACAACTCAAAATTGATTAATTATTTAATATTATAGATAAAGAGAAAAATAAAGAAAGCAGATGTGATAACTTTTTTAAATTCTTCTGCAAACAGTTCGGACAGAATATTTTGTGATTCAAATTTTTATATTATTCTCATTATACTATTATTATGAATTACTCATTAAATTAAGATCAAGAAATATTTTAACCGTATATTACGATGTCACTTTATCCAATGTCTCCTCAGGAACCTTAATTCTCAAAATAATAATTAAAATAATTTTCTTAGCATTTTTCGATACTTTTACTTCAATACTTGCTGTTTATATATATATTAATTTCTCATAATTCTTCCCTTCTGATTTAGAAAGCTGTTATTTCGGTGTGTCGCCTGCTTAAGAACATTTGGTCATCAGATATCAAAATCACTCCATCTGAAACAATTATGGAATTTATTTCAGCTTGGAATGATATTCTTCAATTGTTAACTGAACTCACCAAATGCAGATATTTAAAGGACTCCACGAGGCAAGAATCTATATCTGTCCAGAAAATGAAACGTAATTAGTGATCCTGTATTTATGTCTAATTTAAAATTTCCCAAATTCGAAAGTATTGTGACAGAAAAAACTATAACTCAATAATCGCAGACAACATTTTTGGAAATCATTAGTTTCATTAATAAACAACTTAAAATTTTGAAATTATTTAATAGGATAAGATTAAAAAAAAAAAAGAGAAAAAAAAAGCGAATTTGATAAATTTTGGAAATTAGAGGATTCTTCTGCAAAACAGTTTGAAAGGAATATTTTGTGATTCAAATTTTTACACTATACTAATTATTATGAATTACTCATTAAATTAAGATTAAAGAAATATTTTAAATTAACATTACGATGTCGCTTTTTTGACCTCCTCAGGAACACTTAATTTCTTAAAGCAAAAAATTAAAATAGAGATTTTAACATTTTTCAGTATATTTTCATGTATTTAGAGAACCGATTGATACAAATTATTCTAAAATTTATGGTTCAAGTTACTGGGTCTGAGGAGAATAAATATTAAACATGCCTACATACCAACTGTAATGATTTATAAAACATTTGAGAAATGGTTAAATTAAGGTATTTCAAACATAAGCTAATAGAAATATAAAATAGAAGACATAACTTATTGAAATTCCAATGCGATTTCCTCTCGATTGCTTTTCATTGCTATCTTATATTTGGTCGCTGAAGGTATTTAGTTCACTTTAGAGTCACGTGCACATGCTTGCCTTGCCAAGAATAACCGGCTCGTCCTCTTAGAGGTAGAATTAGCAGTCGTCTGAACTGTGATGGATCACCAGTCACACTATAGTTATTTAGAACATAATTTACCTTTATCTCGTTTTTTTTTTGGAACTTGAGTATTCGTTTTTAGTTTAAAATGAAAATTTAGAAGATTCAAAACGTTTAGTCTGTTTTAACTAATATTTTAGTTTCTTCTTGTGATCAATAGAATGCGTTCAAATCTGAACATGTAATTGATTTGTGATGGGTTAACATAATTACTCTCTTAAATAAGTTGTAATAACAGCGGTAATTATATCACTTCTTCACATGTGATTGCCCACTTTTAAAATAAGTTAATTATTTAATATGTTTAATATTTCCTGCGGCAGTTAGTTGGTTTTATTAACGTCGCACTAGAAACAACTACGAAGGCTATTGGCATATCGGACAATTTTTTAGTCTCGATTAAATAATGAGGATGAAATTCAGGTGACACTTCTTCTCCTTACTTCCACACCACATTGAAAGTATTTAAAAATCGACAAGATTCACAGCTAGCCCATGTTACACACGGCAGGTCTTTTGTAACATCAGAATTCGAATTCCCGACTCGACAACTGTCTGTCGTAGTCTGTCACTCTAACCGTGACCTCTGTGGTTTGATGGACACACTCTTCAATGGGATTTTGTATAATATTTCTTAAATGCGTACCTGCTTCTGTACTTTTCTCTATCAACAATTTTTCCCTTATTCAATATTTTTTTAATACTCCCAATGGCAAGACAAATGCAAATATACGACAAAATTTAAAACGTTCTACGCAAAAGAAACAGTTGCTCCCCAAGGTGCAGTTTTTATAACTATTATTAAATTACTCAATTAAATATAAGAATTAAATTAGACTGATGAATTATAAATGTACAATCATGAAGCTTTTCCGATGTACAAAATTAAAACAATAAATTATTAAATTGAATATTATATATCAGGCACATGTAATTAAAATTAAAACAATCGATAAATTTTTAAATTAAAATACAGCTAAATATAGGTAAATTAAAAAGCAGATGATACATTATTAAATTGAATATATTTAAACTACATGTAATTAGTAGCAAAACGATAAATTCATTGATGAAGACATATATTTATTCATCATAATTAAAATTGATGTAAACAGATTAGAAATTGAAAAGTGATTTGAGTACACCAAAAGTGGTCAACTAAATCAGCCGTCGCTAATTGGCTAATAATACATAATTCAATTGTGTTTTGGCTATATAATTCAAAATTAAGAGGTTTGTCATCTATACATGTGTATCTTCCAGGTGGACGTTAATTAATAATCAGCATATGCATCTTTATTTTGAATATAACGTATTACAAATGAAATAAATAGCTAATGGAGGTAAAGACATTCATTTTTCTCAGGCACTAGAATAAAAGTTTATTAGAGCAAAAAATGCCTTTTTGGTAACTTCTAACGAATTGGTGATTTCATTTTAGTAAAAATAATCTATGATCTATCTATCTCGAAAATAAATGTCTCCATTATGAAATATAATGTTCTCATACAAAACTCATAGAAAATACAGAAGAAACTAAAGGAAAATATATTATCCGTAAGATAATGCATAATCTACTGAATTGTGGCTAATTTGGGAAGCATCCACAAGTAAGTATTTTTTGTAACGAGGTTTAATGTTCTTTCCTTTTGGATTCCCCAAAATGCATTTTTTTAACTCTAAATGATTAATTAATGTTTAGCTAAGCCTTTCAGATTTGTGAATAAGTAATCTTGAAACACAATAAATCACTGAAAAAATGTTTTAACTACTATAGTTACTTTTAATATTTAATGATGTTTAAAGTTTAAATCGAAAAAAGTGAAGTTTCTCAGATAATAATGAGTATTTTATTTGATAAAACCCATCTGGTTATTTATCAGTATGGAAAATGATTAGAATTTAAGACTTTGGAAGAATTAGAAATGCAGCTTAAATAGTTAGATATATTGAAAAAATGTTTTCGAAATATTGTGGTGGAAAAGTGTAAACAAAAAAATAGATACATGGAATTTTTTTTTTTTTTTTTCCTTGCGCTACTCAGTGTATTACTATTTCAACCTTAATCTTTCTTTTCTAGCACTTTTTTTGCCGTGAATATTTAAGGAAAAAAATTAATCAAATCAAGTAAATAAATGAAAAATACAAAATCAATCGAGTTCGAAATAAAAAAAATGTAGTAAAAGTAAAATTTATCTTATAGTTTTTTTCTAGAATTTATTATTTATTTTTAAAAAATAAATTGTAAAATATATTTTGATGAAGTGTTGAGAAATCTAAATACTCAGCCTTTGCTCACTCATGAAATTTATGTTTTCTTAAAATTCTCTATGTGCTTACGCTTGGGTATAGATGTTGGAAGAATTTGTTTTATTTAGATTTTAATGTAGCAAATTTATAACCCAATAACCCGGGCGTCTTCTTCATCACTAAATTCAAATGTTAAATGCCACGACACAAATAATTACAGACCCACCAAAACAACTTTCTGAATTTATTAGTATATATTTACTGACTTCAAATGGCTACGCTCTCCAGTGGCTTTCTAATATCTTAGTTCAACCCACCAATAATAATCTAACAGATACACCAACAGTCTTTCATCGGCTGCAACTCAGATTCTGGAACCTTTACTTTGAAAACACTTGGCCAAATCTTTCTCAGTAACCCTTACTCGAACCTTCAATACTAGTTTATAATTCCTCTCCTTTCTCTTTATATAGCACTTAGGCTTCCTCATCTCACACAACGCCTCTCTGATCCTCCTTCAGACTCTACTCCTTCAGACAGGTTTATATAGTCTTAATTCTACCGCTTCACTTCGGCTCTAACTTACTTTACATACTAACATTATGCACATCACGTTTCATTTTGGTTGGGCAAAGGTTGTTTTGAGTGAAAACAATCAATCTCAATTGAAAGTCCACAAGGTTAGTGAAAACCGAGAATAGCCCAATGTCAGAACTAATAGCTACAGTTTTTTAATTATTGATGTTAAATTATCTATCGTAAAGACAGATTTTTTAAAGGGAAAAACAAGCATTAAAATTATGAGTACTCTCCTTTCAATATTAGCAAATTATTCGACATTTTCTCCATGCTTTTTTAATTGTTTTGCGGGGTAAATTATCAATATAAGTAAAAAGATTTTATGAACTGTTTGAAAACATTTCAGTTGACTTCAAAGAAAGCAATAACAAAATTATATCTGTTTGATTACATCCATATAATTTTGTATTGGTCCCTACTGCTGCATTCATTTAAAATAATATTGGGAGAAACCGCTGTTTATTTTATAAATAATTATGTTAAAGTAACCATATCTAAAAATAAAAAATTGTTGTTTTTTGATTTAAATTTAACTGGTTCTCAAGGTGTGTTGTGGAAGATAAGATAAAAAGAGTCTTCCCTTTACAGGATCATCCAGTCACTTCTTTCGAAACTAAAAAAAAAGTTTATATCAAAAAACTTCTTATTACTCTAGTGCGACAATGAGAATTAAGACATACAAAATTTACATTTGTAAACAATTTTAATTATGTATATTAATAAGTATTAATTAATCTTTTGAGTTCGAAATCATAATTTTAAAAAAAATTAATTAAAGTTCAATATTTACAAAAGAGTCTATGCCTAAATTTCTTTTAAATTTGTAATATTTTATTTAAAAGTACGACTTTCAAACCGCCTAGCGATAAACAATCACATATTTTCCATATTGTCATTCCTCTCTTTTCTTCAGATGTGAAGATAATGAAGATTTGAATTACCAAGTATATATTCACCTCTAATTAAGATAGTATAAACAGTACAAGAACTTTTTTTCTATTGTAAATAAAGGAAACATTTTTTAATGTAATGATGTCAAAGTACTTAGAAAATTTTTCAGTCGCGTTTATCATACATGGGAAAGAAAACAGCATTTTTTAATTATAATGGGTTGTTAACATCTTAACTGAAATGATAGGCAAGTAATTTAAAAGTAGTCTAATTTAAACTTTTATAAAAGTATTTTAGACAAGCCTTACCACTATGTATGTACATAACAAAGTAAAAATGTGGAAACCCTAAAACAATCAGATTGAATGAATGAATACCTGCTTGTTGTTTTAGATAATCGATCTTAAAATCAGAAGGGTTTAACTTTCTAGCGGAAAAATGAGCAAAAATAAATGAAATGTTGTGCAATATGTTAGTTCCTCAGACAGGTTAATGGAAAAGTTTTCGCAAAAATTGCTCCTTTTTCTTTCTGTTAGAAGCATAAAATATTCATGTCTGATTTCTAAAATATCTCTGTTTTACTTGGAAAAATAAATAATATTTAAGACATATAAATAATTTTTTAAAAAAAAGCTAATAGTTTATTTCTTGATAAGTTTGTGACTAAAACAAAACTTATAAAATAATTGCCAAATTTCTTTACTATAACAGGTGCATATTCACAAGGGAAATATAACGATTAAAATTGCTAAATATCGGAGAGACGATATGGCAATTAATTAGTAGACATGAGAATCTAAGAGTACATTTGTTTTCTTAAAAGATATACTTACTAAATTAAAATAAAATATTATTTTTTGAAAGACCGATATACGATAATGGCTATACATGTTAGAAGCATTCAATGCATGCAATTTCAATAGTTTTATCTTAAAATTGATATATACGAACCTGCAATATAACAAAAAGAATTAGCTTGCAAAAATATTTATCGTTGTAAAGAGCTTCTGATAATATTTAAATAAGTTGATTAATTACAATGTCTTTATTTTGAAGAAAAATTCAAGAAACAAGATAATGTTATAATTTACTCAGGAGTAACTTTACAAAAAAAATAATTATTGGTCTTTTAAATGCTTTAAAGATATAATATATATTCATATTATTTTAATCTTTTTATTAGTTTTATATTTATATAATGATTAAAATGAAAAATAATAGTTTTGCAATTCATGAAAGATTAATTAAATAATAAAATAAATTAGTGATATTAGTACTCTAATATTATAAACCAGTCTTATTAAAGTAAAAATACTTGTATTAATAAAATTAAAGGAAAAGAAGCAAAAATATGAAAAAAAATTTGATTGTGTACAAATTATGTTTAATATAACATTTATCGTTTTTTTTTAAATTGTCCCTTTAATTTTGAAAAGAGACAAATAGTCAATAAATATGATATAAAAAAATCAATTCTTTCAAAGAAAATAATAATTACGTACTTTATAGATTGGAAACTAACAGAGCGGACCTAAAACCACTAAAAGAGTTTGAATATAATTTTCAATGTTTTATAATAGAATATGTTTATTTAAAATTTAATAAAACAGCAATGTCACCACTGTCAACAGCATTGTCACCAACTTTCGGTACATTTTTTGATCTAAGTTTCGTAATATCTCTTAAAACTTAAGCCTACTGTCAGTTCCTCCCAAAAAGAAACATTTTTTATTACATTATCTTAACAGCTTTCAATGTGTCTCGATGTACCCCTTGTGAATATATAAAACATTTAAGGTACGGCCCTACGGAAAAATGAGGACTAATTTCGCCAAGAGTTGATTATTAACGTCCCGCGAAAGCAATATAGAAAGCTATTGGTTTCTACTTTATATTTTTAATACGTTCAAGTGTAACGAGAACGAGACCTGAGCTGGCACCTCTCTACAAGCTTCCTCCACCATGCCAACAGTTTGACTTGGGATCACATAACCAAATGCTAAAATCAGTTCCATTACAAGGAAGGATTTGGAACCAACTGGGCTCAGGCCTTGACTCAATAAAGAAAACAACGCCGATTAGTGAGTCTGTCATGACCTCTAGAATAATGTGGCCATGAGTCCTAGAAGTTCTCAAAAGATGTAAGTCGATGTTTAGGGCTTTCAGTAAAAAAAAAAATCTTTAACACGATTAGAACTAACTTTGTGGGAGGAGTTTTCGTGGAGTACAGCAACTCTTGTCTAGATATGATGAACTCCTGATTTATAACAAAGATTCGAAATAGGGCCTTTTAATGAAAATGAAGTACTTAAGCCTATGTGTGTTGGGTTTACTATAACAAAAAAACAACGACGCACCAGAGCAGTTGTTCGATGGAAACAAATTGGCGGATAGGAAAATATGTACAAAATGAAAAGATTAAAATTTCAGAAAAAATTAGTTTATTTCAGGTTACGTGGTTAAGTAACGAGCTCAATAAGGTGTTGACCACCTCTAGCCTGGATGCAAGCGCTGCTGCACACGAAGTGGCATAGAGTGATAAAGCTCAGTGGTCTCAGCAATATTTCTTGCCAAATTTGTTCCAATTGTCAGACTCAACATTTCTTGGTACATGCAGTCGACTTCCCATCATATCCCAAACATGCTCGGTGGAGAGAACCTGGATGGCTAAGGAAGTGTTTGACAAGCTGTAAGACAGTTCATAGTAACATGGGCCGTATCTTTGGTCTGGCATTTTCTTGTTGAAAAATAAGACGGTACTACAAAAGGTACGGTAGCAAAACGGGTCTCAGAATGTCCTTGACGTACCGCTGTGCTGTAAGTGTCACTAATGACGCTGACCAAAGGAGGCCGGCTATCAAATGAAATAACAGACCATAACTCGTGGTTGAAGGTCTGAAGGTCAATAGTAAAAGCAGGATTCGCACGTTACTCTGTCTCCAGACACGTCTCGTTGATCGTCAGGACCAGTGAAGCAGGATTCATCGCGCTATACACTATACGTCTCCGAAGTCAGCATCATTCTAACCTAATCAAAGTTAAAGCACCACAGTAATGGCTCGAGCAGTGTGTGAGCATTATTGAGGACAGGAGGCGTAACGATCGAAACACGAAACTGGCAGATTTCGCTATATCAGCCGTCTGTGATTGGTCTTGGTGGGCACTCCTGGCAAATCACTTGTCTGATGGGTGATAACGATAAATCAGGCACCTGTCAGCTGTTCTGACAATCCTCTGTCTCCCGATCTGCTGTGGCCCCTAGGTCGACCCGCTACTATCGCTGACTGAAATCTGTTATTGTCCACCCATTCTTGCCACCATCTTCTAATCGCCGCATCATTTCGACCCATTTGAGGAGCGATTTTCCGATTGCCCATCCTGCTTCTTTTTAATCGATACGACCTCTTTCCAAACTCGACGGTTACTCGTAATGACTCGGAATCTTGCAGTATTTTATAGTTTTTTGTATGCTTCCTCCACCAATGCAACAGAAAATTTGACCATCAGATTGAAATCCTTCTTATATACATCTGCTGAGTGTACGGTTGATGAGCTGTAGCTCCAGCTATTTATTCATTAACACCAAATTCTAAACATTTGCATGTTAGGTTCAAATGTCTTTGCATACGAAATTTCATTACAATCAGGCAAATTCTTCTTGGTACTTCGTTTTTTTTTTTTTTTTCTTTTGTTATAGGGTAATGTTCTTTGCATTAGTAACATTAGTTAGTTTTCACACACTTTTGCACAGTAGTATATTTTCCATGATTTGATCCACCCAGGCTTTGATTTTCTAATGCTAATAGAAAAAAAAAAAATAATTAAAATAATAATGCTAATATTTTTTCATAGAATTTATTCAGATCTAAGGTGTAAAATGAATCTGATCCACTTTGTATTTAAGCAAATCTTATACTCAAATGCATGTTTTGGATGCACATAAGCTGAAAAATTCTCATAATAATACTCTTTCACATTTATTAGTTTTAAATATTAAAAGAACTATATCAAAATTTGGAGTTACTATGTTAATGTACTCATAGTTTGAATTTGAAGAGTAAAATATTGAACTTTTAAGTATTTTTAAGTAAAAGATAACAAAAATCTTATTCTTCGAATCCTATTTAGCACTATATCCTTTTAAACTTCTTATCATAAATAAAAATATAGATTCATAGATTACATACTATAATTTTTCAATTTGCAAAAGAAATTTATAATTATAAATCCAGGAAAAAAGTCACATTATTCTGAAATGCTAAAGCAAATTTTTATTTTTTAGCAACAAGACTAAATTTAAAACTTGGGTTTAATTAGCTAGCGATGTACAACCCTTCTACATACCTTATAGATATATCTTCTATTCTAATAAAATCTTCTATACAATTAAATAAAAATTTAAAATACATTTCATTACACGCATTTTTTACTAATATTTTGTCTTTTATACGTAGGAAGAAAAAAAAAATAGTACACCACCTCCATTCGAACATATTTTCATGTTCTTTCCGAAACAGATAAAATATTTGTCTCCGCATACATACATGTGTCATATACTGAAGGTACAGGCTCTTCTATTGAATGCATAATTTGAATCTTAATTCAGATGTATGTTTTCAAAGCTTTCATCTTACTGTTTGCTTCAATTTGTTCTTTATCTTTTTCAGCGACAGAGGTTCAATGTCCTTTTTTCTGATGCCAGTCAAACAGCTAGTATAAGATAGTTAAGAGAATCTATGATACATATATCTGTTGACGCGTAGGCTCCATAGAATGTATTTTATACATAGATTCAATGAAAAATATGCATAAAACCAAGTGATTACTAAAAGGCGTTTTTGATGAGTGGTAACCAAACAGATTTTGTACATATTTTTATATTTTTGGATTATTAAAAAAAAACTATATATTTATAAAACATAATACTTTTGAAAAGTATACAAATTGAAAGCGAAATCATAAGAAATATTTAGATAAAAGATTGTTCTGTGGTATTAACAAAACCATATAATTTGTAGCTTATATATCTACCACATCAGGTAATTTCCACCTCCACTTCAAATAAACATTTTTTAAAAATACTATGCATCATTTTAAGATTGGAAATAAACAAAAAATTAAAAATAAATAAATATATTTTAAATAGCATTTATTATATGATGGCTCGTGTTTCTGTTTATATTTTTTTTTTTTTTTGTTCTTCTGAAAATTTTTTTCATACTAATTCAGCATATTTTGACATAAATAAGTTAATTATAACAGATAAAATTAAATTCTTCTAAAAATAATGGTATAAATGAATAATCATTTTACTGATTACAAAGATTCTTCAATAATTTCTGAGAAATTCACTTAAAATAATATACAAATAAGTAAGTAATATCTATTTTTTTAAGGAAAAAAATACTATTTTTTGTGTAGTTCTTAAATATTTGTAAGCTGTGTTCAGTTGAAGTCAATTTGACCGTCAAAAAATGGAAAAAAAATAAAAGGAAAACATTTATTATTCAAAATAAATAAAGATATAAATTGTTTTTTAACTTTTCATTCATCAACAGACATGTTTTAAAGTACATTTGTCAAAAAAAAAAAAAAAGAAAAACCGTTATATTCAGAAATTAATGCTGAAAAATATGACTTAAAAAACTTTTCATTAAAAAATTAACCACTTTCACATAATAAAAGAATGAAGAAAAAAAATTAATAACCAAACATATTTTTTGAAAAACTTTATAGAAATAGAGATAAAATCATTCTTCAAGAAACAAGTTTCGTTTCAGAAATTATAAAAGGAGATCTAAAATAATTTTTATGACAAAACACAGCTAAATTGATTCCGCTACTCTTTCATTAAATCATGCAAAAATTTTTAAAAAAAAATGTACAATTCTTATTAAAAGTTATTTGAAAAGTTCTTCCATCAGTCTTTTCACATGAAAGAAACTTATAAAAGAGATTTAAAATATTTTTTACTGAGAAATCAGTTGACTGAGAAACTACAGTAATTGTTTATTAGCATTGAGAAACAATAGCAAGAATTATTGGTGATGGACCTCTAGAATTTTTCATCCCTCGTCTCTTGACCTAGGTCAAAGAGACGATGGAATATAATTTACAACTCCCTCAAAACTACATCATACCAATGGTAGAATTGGTTACTACACCGGCTCTTCAGGGGCATCGGGATCGAACCCATGATTTGACGAAAGGCAGAGTCCGCATCGTACTTGAACTATCGCGCCGACTACAGTCAAAGGTATATGATTAGACATTCTATTTAATGTTTTTTGAATAATGGATAAATGGGATGAAGATTTTTTTTACTTAAGGTTCCATTGTAATTCTTTCATTCCTACACACAGTTAATTTGTTAAAATTGGTTACATACAACAGAATCAAACAGGTGGGTTTTATATTTAAATATGTTTTGTAGTGCCCTGCTATTAATTCCCTCTTTTGTGAATGAAAAAACACATACAGATGATAGTAAAAAATGATTTTATTCCATATCTGCAGTAATCAATACTTAGCAACTTCTCTATATGTAGTAGAGTCATATATCATCTGATCAGATACTTAATATGACAATCCTGTTCTTTCCCTTATCCTTTCTTGGTTCGAATTCTTAGAAAGATTAAACGATGTGGGTTCAAGTCATCGAATTTCAGTAGATTTTCATAGCCATGGTAGAAGATAACTTCTCACGCTTAGAAAGTTACCATGTCTTCAATATCAACCCCTGTACCACTAGCAACTTATGGTTCCAGAAAAAAAGTTTATTTGCTGTTTATAAATTCAATTTTACAAATATATTCACTTTTACTTCTCTAATTTCCAATTGCACAGAACACGTTTTCATCGAATGGGAGAGATGTTCGAGTTTTAAAACAAGGTGAGGCGACTCTCTTCTACAACAGCGCCAGAAGTTTAGAACATACTCTCAACTCATGATGAGACGTCTTTTAGCTCAGGGTTGAAGGCATGATAAAATTGATCAACTTTTCTTCAGACCCTCTGGTCCGGGGTTCCGATCAACTTCTTTTACTTCGCGAATGCCATCTCTTCTGGCAAGCGCAAAGAGGATTCACTTACTCAACTAGCCAAATGAGATGTCTTTTTCAGCCTGGATTTGGTAAGAGCACAGCAAAAAAGTGAGCAGATCACTCTGGACCCACTGGACCAGGGTTCCAGAAAAAACCGCTGCTACCATCAAAATCAATCATCTCTCCCCTCCACGAGATTCAAGGGAAAATACAAGTACCTAAGAAGTGAGCTCTGACTTTGGCATAGATGGCAGCACAGCCTGCCTATTGTTTTAGCCCCGACACCAAAACAATTGCCTCTGTATGTCTAACTAAGACAAATGCACATAAATCAAGACTAGTAATAATTCCGGCTCTGGCGCACGTGTCGAGACCCGCCATTCAACACGAGACAGCCGATGACTCAAATGGAAAGTATACAGATTTAGTTTGGTTTAGTTTTATTAGCATTGCTCTAGAAGCAACACGAGTTGACCCTGAACATTTCTGAACTAGGTCAAGTGACGGATGACACCTGATAACACTCCTCTCTTCTAGCTTCCACACCACACCTACAGAGTTCAGACTTGGGGCGGACAGATTTAACGATGCATCAGACCGGTTATATGGCAGTCTTTAATGACATCAAGGCTCGAACCCGCGACTTGAACGAAAACCGCAGACCACAGAATCCGAAACCATGATACTAGACTACCAAAATTATCCTAAACAAAACTGCGTTACCAACGGGAGGATGCTTATCAGAATTTCAGTAATGCCCTGAAAAAAATCAAAAACAACCTTGTGTACAAAAATACCATTTTCTCTCTTCGTATCTTTGATGATACTGGAGGAAGAGTAAATACGGCGACTCTATTCTACAACAGCGCAAGAATTAAACGCCAAACTGAGCTCTTCGTTATGACGTATTTTCAGACAGGTTGGTAAGAGCACTTAGCAAAAAAATGGTCAACTTCCCTTTTGACTACTGGTTCAGAGTTCGAAATAAGATTCAACAGTACTCTCTCCCCCTCTTTGGTCGGAAAACTATCATTACCAGAAAAGTTTGACAGGGCTCAGACAAGGTCTTTTTAAAAATCGCTACAGAAAAGGACCAACTTGATTGAATTTATGAGTAATTTTCCTCTTAATGTTTCTCTGAACTTGTGACAATTGAAATACATCCGATAATCCGATGTATCTGATGCATCATATTTTAGGATTAATAATCTTCATGAACAATCAAACACATTTCAATTATTTACCACAGTAGCTGTTTCAAATGTAAAATGCTGGATAGCAGTTTCCAAATTGGTTGAATACAATACAAATCACATAGGCAAAATTTTTTCAACGTAACAGCCATTTTTTTAAATCTACTGTAACTATCCTACAACTAGTGATCATTTTCAATGTATCAATTCAATTATTTATAATCCATGTATGTGGATACAGAAATTACAAAAATATCCCAAACAATAAAATGCAGTTCTCATTATTTTTTTAAAGTCAAATATAGTGAAATATTTCAAATATATGAGGGTTTTTTAGAGATGCATGGAGGAAATATTAAGGAAGAACAAATATTAAGAATGTACAACAAAAATTAAATATTTACTTATATTATTGTCCACTTCAATATTTCATACATTTTACTTTAATTCTAATATTTAATCAATTAATTAATTTTAAGAAAATGTAATTTCTAAAAGTTCTATGCACAAAGTTTTGCAAAAAACAGATTTAATAACCAAGGTGCCTTTTCAATAGTATTATTAAATTACTCAATTAAATCTAAAATTAAACAAACGATGAAAAATCAAAATGGACAGTAATAAATTTTTCCGATATTAAAATTAAAGGAATAGATGGTTTATTAAATTGAATATATTTAAGCTGCATTTAATTAAAAATTAAACAAACGATAAATATTATTTATTGAATATATTTGAGCTATATAATTGTAATTAAAACTGGAAGTGAACGATAAGAAATTAAAAAGTGATCCAATTACGACAAAATGGCCACCTGAAACAATATCCTTGGGGGCTAAAAATTTAAATTGTGTGGCATTTAAAGTGAACCAGGAGGTTGCGACTCAACACAACAGTAATAAATCATTGAAGTTAAACATAGTTAAAGAGACGAATCAGGTACGACACAGTTTCGCTTTATTATTCGGAGTTGAATTGTAATTATTTTTTGAATATACGTGAAAATAAATATTTAATTTTTCTCATCATGAATCCTTTTATATAGATTATAATTAAAATGTTCAACACGCGTGCATAAGTGTAAGATTACCATTGAAACACAAGCTACAAGACATCGATATAGATGAAAATATTAACTTACATCATGTTTGGATTCACTAATTAGTTTTACTAATGTCACACTAGAAGACAGAGGTTATTGGCGACGGATCTCGGGGGGTGGAGCCTCGGTCAAGTGATGAGGACGATTCCCTGAGTGAACACCTCCTCTCTAACTTCCACATTACGCCAGGGAAGCACTTTGGGTTTCGATAGACTTAACGTCATCAGCTCCGGCATGCGGGTCCTTAGTGGCAGCAAGGCTCGAACCCACCACCCGATATGAAAACCGCAGCCCCGGGGCCGCGACCGCAGTATTAGTCTACCGTGGTCATCGTCTGTTCTTGTGCTTAAGTTGAAAGTTTAAAGATCTTGTGATTAAACTTCAAAATATGAGAGGATAATAGGATGTCGTCATACAAGTACATTTAAAATATGAAAAATTTTAATACTTAATTTTTTATAAGCTTTGAAAATTGCATAAAATACGAAATATTTCTAGATTAACTATATTTCCTAATAATTTATTAGCATTATGGAAATTAAAATTATATATTATGAAACCCATACAATTATTCTAGCAAATCTATATAGCATTAAGTAATATGAAATGGGCGTTATTATTAAATAATATTTTGTGAATTATTTAAGGGTTTTTATGTATATCTAAGAATTAGCTTATCTAAGAATTTACAAATTATAGGCATTACATAAAAAAATGTTTCTTTTCATTTATATTTTTACAAAAGATATGAAGTCTCAAAGAATGTGCGAAAAGTGTTCATTTAACGTGTTTAACAGTCGTGTGAGCAGATCTTTGATATAAAATATAAATAAAATAAAAGCAAAAAGTTATTGAAATTTCAAACTTTGGAATTTAAAATCTTTTTCAATCCGATTCCCATTTATACCTCAGAATTACATTCAGTAAAGCATTATACATACAAAGTTAAAAAAAAATAAAAGATATGACTGGCACTTATTTTCCTAATAAATTCAATTGGAAATCTTTTAGCAATCTATCTACCCTCCTCTACCCCGTTCAGCGGCTTCGGAACAATCCCCTTACGAAACCATGATCCTTGGGTGGCTCTCTTCATTAAAGGGATGGTGTCTCATTCATGACCAGTCCGGAGAAAATAAATTCAATTTTCGACTTGCATTTTTTTCAATCCCCCTTCCTTTTTTGTTTCTTCCTCTTTTCGGCGGAGAGCAGGCTTTTAAAAGCGGAATGCCTAAAGGTAAATTCAGTCAAAAGCATTTCTCCTCTTTTTCTTTCTTTCGTCTCCATCCCCTCCGATGAGAGAGGGGGGGGGTTGAATAAATTCATTTTCACACAGCTATCCTCTTTCTCAAATACGAATGACATTTCGGGGAAAGGTTTTTATTATTTTTTTTTTATTTCACCCCTCTCTGTGGTCTTTTTTCTATCCGTTCCTCTCCTTTTCCTCCTCTTTTTCTATCTCTTATCTTGGAAAAGTTGAGATTCTTCCAAGATTTTTCCTTTCTAGTGTTCTGACAGAATAGAAAGAGTTACTTATCAAATATGCTAGCTCACGTTGTGTGTGGCGAAAAATGGGGTATTTGTAATTTGATGTCATTTTTTGTGTTTAATGAAATATTCTTTCCGTATGAAATAGGTGACCTTTTTGCATAAACTTTTTGAATCTAAATAAGTGTTCAATTAAAAATAATGAAAATCATAATATGCGTTAATATGTTGTTGTTTTCAGAAAATGGCGTCAACAAAATGTTTGGTCAAAAAAAGAATGCGTTTTTGTAAGATAGAAAGGGTTGATATTATAATACATTTATGATATATAAATAATTAATTTGCTTTTTAAGGTATATTTATATGTTTTTTGAGATGTATTTAATTTAATATTTTATCTTCTAGTTTTATTTGATATCCTAACAGAATATCATTTTTGCTTTAATAAAGTATCGTTTGCTCTTATCTTAATATTTAATATAATAGATTGGTTACATGGCTGAATCGTCTGTTTTATTCTTTAGCTCTTTATATTGGCAACGTTTTTGTATTTAGAATATTTCAGTAAAAAATACATTAGAATTTGAAAGAGGGTGTTTTATTTTATTGGGGTCCATGCTTCAGGCAGCCTTAAAAAATGCAGCACTTAATTTATGTTTATTAATATTCATTTTCAATAATTCTACTTCGAGAACTTAACAAAAAGTAGAAAAATATTTTAGTGTACGTTAAAATGAAATTATAACAACTCCAATATTTCAATATTTCTTACATTTTAACCCCCCCCCCCGCTCCTACCTTAATTTCAGGGTATGAGTATAATCTGTAAGAACGATACAACGATACGAGTTTAATACGTATATATTATTATATACACATTGCTTTTTATTCAATTTTTAATATTATTCAATGTTTCATGGAAAGCATTAATGTGTTTTTCGGTACAAGTAATAAATTTTAGGAATTTATTTTGAGACCGAAGCGTTGTGTTTTTTCAGCTGAGGCAATTTATGATCATCTCCCCCAGCAGCCTGCATAATGCATTCCAAGGCTTGCTGCAAAGAACCATTATTTAATCTTCTTTTTTCGTAAAATGAGCATTATTTAAAGTTCAACGAGAGAGGAGCATTTTTTAATGTTTCTTTTCGAAAAATGAGCGTTATTTAAAGTTCAAAGTCTCTCAGAGGAGTATTATTTAATATTTCGATAAACTTGAATAAGGTGGTATATGTTGGTAAGCCCAAATTGATATTATAATATTTTACAAGGAATTAACAAATTCCAAGTCCAAAATATAAAAGTCAGAGTTTTTGGGAAGTTGACTAGCCAATTGAGTTTGCTATGAGCTTTTGATTCCTCGGTGGTTCCTTTTGATCTCTAGTTTTGGCAACCACATCATTTTATTTAATCATATTAGCAGCTCTTTCATTTTATGAGGTTTCAAGATCCTTAGTCAACAAAACTTTCAATTTTTTTAAAAATAATTATATGGTATAACTCATATTTTTCTGAACATTTTGGTTCCAAAGAGGGTTTTAATGATACTATTAAATCTTCCATAACGGTACTGTAGAGAAAAAAGCTAAACCTTTTTTTTTTCATTTATCCCCCCCCACACACACTTTTGTATTTTCATTTCTCTCAAAACTATAAATATTTGCTAATTTCAAGGTTTATCAGAAACTATATATCACATTTGTTTGAAATTTCACTCACATATTCGAAATTTTTGTTTGTGGTTCATGTTTTAAATTTTTAGACAAAATATTAACAGAAAGAATTTTAAATGAATTTTAACTGGATTTTTTTTCATTAAATTTCATAATTTTCTAAAAAAACTGTATTTAAAAAAATTCTTTGCTCTACTATGTGTACAAAGTATGTATGATTTCAAAGCTGAACATTTGTTCTACTATTTAAAATTATTTTATAAATTTTGATAAATGCACTTCAGAATACTACACGTAACACAATATTTGTTTTCGCAATTTTAAAAAAGTTTACAATTTGTATTTCTTCATAACTTTTAAAAAGTTTTGAAATTACACAAAAATATGAGAATTGTAGTAAATATACATGAATATTATGTGGTAAAAGTGTCGAATTCCTCTGCTTCGTTTCATTGAGAAATTATATCAGGTTGATTAAAGACAATTTTTAGCATACACGGATAGCAGTTAAGAATACTGAGAACCGTTAAACATTTCAAAAGAGTTCCTGCAGATTCTCATTTTTCTCTTCAGAATATAAGGCTCCCGTCTACCCGCCATTTTGATTTCGTTAGCTTAATGTTAATCCTATGGAATTTTGACTTTAATTTTCAAATCTTTATTGTTCGACCTATTTAGATGCAATAAAGTGCATCTGAAAGAGCAAAAAATAACGAAGGCTACTGTGGAACTACTTTTTCCCTCAGAGTTTTAAAAATATTAAAAAATATTTTTAAAAACCAGAAAACTCGCAAACTTATCATTAAAATAGAGGTGAAAATATTTTTAATAATCGGAGGTAAAAAGTAATTCCACAGAAGCATGCACTATTTTTTGCGCTTTGTGATGCACTAAATTGCGCTCAAATAGATCAAATAGTAAAGAAATGAGGATTAAAGTCGAAATCCCATAGGATTAACATTATATTCTCGAAATCAAAATGGTGGGTATACGTGAGCCTCAATTTGTTTTTGTTTTTTTTACCCAAGGAAAGTTGTTTTTTCAAACTTTTTGCTGTAAAAAATGCATCCGATATTTATTTCTAATCTTCCATGCTATATAGTATGTTACAAAAATCTCTCGTACTGGTGTATGAAGGAAATCAGTCCAACATGAAAGATATTGGTGAATGGCATTTTATTCTTAAATATTTAGGACAAGAAATACACAAGCAACAAAACTTGGACATATTAACAGCACAATCAGGAAACACAACACCTGTTCATATTAGCAGCACAAAATCGGAAAGTTTAATTTAGTTTTTATTAATGTCACATTAGTAGCAACACGGGAGCTATTGTCGACGGATCTCGTAATTTTGAACCTCGGTCAAGTGACGAAGATGACACCTGAGCTGGCACCTCCCACTTTTAACTTCCACGACACGTCAATGGGAGGACTTAAGCCCCTGACAGATTTAACGTGCATCAGCCCCGGCTACATGGCGGGTCTTCAGTGGCCAAAGATTGAACCCGCGACTGAACAAAAACCGCCGGCCACGAATCCGAAACCATGACCATTAGGTTATCTCTGCCACATAGATACAGGAAAAGAAGCAATAATTGAAATGACACCTTTCAATAATATTCAGCTGGTGACTAGGGGTTGCTACGGATTAATCTCAATACTACAACTGCTACTACTACTACTACTATTATTACTACTACTACTACTATTATTATTACTACTATTACTACTACTACTA
>BMAW01016661.1:0-11179 GCA_019974015.1 Nephila pilipes | reverse complement strand
ATGTGTTTGAAACATTTAATCCTTCTCATCTCTCAAAAAGCAATCAAACTTTGTGTGATATAATGAATACAAAATTTATGATTTAACATTAATAAAATCGTTCAAAGGGTAACTGCGGTTTTTTTCAAAAAGAAAATATTAGCAAATATATTAAAATTAAGCACAATTCTTTAATCGTAATTAAGGCAACAAGCGTGGGAAGAATATATTTCATTTTGAAAAAAACTGAATCTTATAAAAACCATGAGAAAAATTCAAAGTTCCTTTAAATAAAAAAAACTTTAAATAACCGAAAAATTAGCTCAATTGATTAGTTTCGTTGTTAGTAAGAAATAATACCTTATAATTATCTTAACCGATTTTTTCGGATAATGTTAGATATGATTGCTGTTTTTGTACAGCCTGTTAAAACCATGTTGCAGTGATTTATTGAAAGGTTTGTTATTAATGTCACAGTTTTTGAAGCGAAGGACTTCTAATTTTGAATCTCCATCAAGTGACGAGTACGGCACCTGATCGAATACCTCTATCTCCAAACTTCCTCACTACACCACGTGATGGCTTTGGAACTCCGCAATATTTAACGAACACTATCCCCATTACACGGTGATGTTTAGTGGCATGAAGGCTCAAACTCACATTTCGACACCGCTACGCTAGCACGGCCACAGGGTGCCTTGGGGTCGTGATGCATTAAATAAGCAAGCTCCTAAGGGGACTCCGTGGGGTTGAAGAAGAACTCTAGAATACTTCCATGTCACGATACCCGTACTTACCTAAAGAATTTAAGTCCCTGAAGGGAACTCAACCTGTATCTATAGTCAAAGAAAAGGGAAAAAATTAAATCATATTCTCATCGAAATACTTGTAACAATTAGATAAAACGATTATACCTTTGTCGATGGGAGCAAAATTTTTTTTAAAAGAAAGATATTTTCGCAATCTCCACGCTAACCTGACAAATATCTTCAATTATTGTGTGGCCATTAAATAACAAAACTGACGCTACGGCAGAAGTATATATGAGCGAAACGCCACTGACCGACAGTTGTTTAGAGTGAAGCTTTCTCTTTCGAAAATACAGTGCTTCTCTTTTCTGTAAACACGAATCCGTAAACCGCACCCTCATTCGCATAAGATTTATTGTTTTGTTTCTCCGGGAAAATGATAAAAGAGCAAGGAGTTGTCTATGGCACAGAATGTTTATCGCGTGCACGTGTTTTTGAGTGGATTAAGCGTTTTCAAGATAGCCAAAAAGAACGTTGTAGATGATTCATGCCCGGGTCACAGTTCAATGTCAAAAACGTATGTCAATATCGAAGAAATCGGTAATCTGGTTCAATCAGACCCGTCGGTTAAGTATTCGTGCGATTGCTGAAACTGTAGAAATTTCAACGGAATCCATACGACACGTTTTCCCACCAAGACAATGCGCCGGCTCATTCGACATTTCCTATCAAGAGGTGTCTCGCCATTTACGGGATTCCAGAATTAGACCACCCGTCTTATTCACCGGATCTTGCGTCTTGCAAATTATATCTGTTTTCTAAGCGGAAATTAGAATTAAATGGAAGAATATTTGAGTTAGTTGAAGCTGTGATAGAGAAAGTGGCACTCGTCCTGATGCAGATGACAGAAGACTTCCACCTCGGCTTCGAACAATGGAAGATGCGTATGGAGATGGTGGAGGGATGGAGGATGGATGTGTATTAAAAGTGATAATAAATAGACACACCATGTATGACTTGCTAATATACAAATGAGAAACATCCAAGAGGAGACCTCGAAAGAGATTTGAAGTAACAAAGACTCCACCGAACGAATCAGGTCAATAGTGTGTTGACATTTGAATGATGATTTTGTTTGGATGTTTTAAGCGAGTGAAACATATTCTATTGTAAAATGAGTACTATGTACTTCACTGCTGAAAACATGTCTTGATCTACTTAGTTTTACGGAATATAGAGGAACATAAAATATGTCATCCCCAAAATCGTGTTTACACAATGAATTCTATCCCGAGCACCATCGCGCGAAGTAATGGCAGTGGTTAATCGTTAAATCCAACTAAGTGTTAAGATCTGATTTTTGGGTGGTATGCTAGAGGGGTGCCGATGCAGATGTCCTCCTCGTCATCTGAATATATCTTTAAATGAATGAAATATTGTTCGGGTGCAATGTTTTTGAGAGAAATTAATTCATGCGATACATTGATGTTACGATACATTTGTGTAAAGTTTAACCGAAGAATTTCTAATCCATTCTAAGATGGATTTTGAGGAAATGAAAAACTTCCTATCGTCTCAGTTAAACTCCGTGATCCGGTGGGGACTCACAAAGCATTTGTGATGAAATATGGATCCAAAACTCGGTGGATACGAGCATCGCATCTGTTTTATTATTTAATAAAATTTCGAAAATTGTATTTATCATTAATTTTATTTAAGTTAACTATCGCAACATACTTTAAAAAGTGATAGATTCTCATTTTAATAGAAAGATTTGAAAAGACCAAATTACAAGAAGGAAAGTATACCTTTCCTACTTGTATCGGAATATTTTTTAATCCGATTCGACTAAGTGACCGATTTAGACATTTTCGCTAATCGGCAGCCACCAATGCTTCCGTCTGAAGGTGAATTCGAGTGTTGAGTGGATCTGGTGCGTTTCGAATATGTTGATGCTGCTAGTGTTCTTTAGGCGTGATGTGAAAATGTGAAGAGGAGTATGTACAATTCATCTCTAAAGTTATGTAAGATCTAGACAGAAACTTTGCGAATTGATGATTTCTCTGCTCGTAGAAGTTTTAGCGGGACCAGAAAATAACGTCGCTTCCGTGGATGTCTATATCCATTAATCATTTATCAGCTAATTGTGTACTTCAAATACTTCCTAAAGACATTTTAAGGTTAGAGTGTTTTTTTTTTTGCTCGTAAATCATTAAATATTATTACTTATTTTTTTTCTCCAATTTTAGGTGAAATGGTACCAGAAGAAATATATATCCAACTTTATATGCTTTTTGAGTTTCTCAAGGGTAGTGTAATGCAACTGTTGCTATCGAAAACTTTTGCGATGTTTATCCAAAAGTATTATACTCTCTTAAATACCAAAGTTAGCTTTCTAAATTCAAATCTGGTAGTTTCAATCTTTCCGACTCGTACCGATCAGAAAAACCAACAACTTTAAACAATGATATGTTTAGGGGGGGGGAGATTTCTAGTTTAGTTTAGTTTTTATTAACGTTGCACTAAAAGCAACACGAGAGCTATTGGCGACGGTCCTCGTAATTTTGAACCACGGTCAAGTGAAGAGGACGACACCTGAGCTGGCACCCCCTCTCCGAACTTTCACAAGATGCCAACGGGAGGACTTTGGGCCCCGACCATATTTAACGTGCATCAGCCCGGCTACACGGCGGGTCTTTGGCAGCTAAGGAACGAACCGAAACTGAACGAAAACAGCCGGCCGGGAATCCACGATCTTGACCACTAGGTTACCGCGGCCCTAAGGGTGGGGGGAAGATTGGAATCAAATGCGTGTCAGACAATCTAGGAAGGGTCAGTAAACTGATCTTACCAACAGTCTTAACCGATCCACCACATATAATTTATTGCTTCTGCGGCACAATACAGAAACTTTACTTTTTATTCACTTGATCACAGGAGATGAAAAATGGATCCTCTGAGATAATACAAAAACCAAAATAGTAGCTCTCTTCAAATGAATCTCCAAGAAGTACAGAAGAGGCACTGTTCTATGTTTGGTGCAGTATTCAAGGAGTCGTTCATTTTGAAGTGCATAAAATTTTGAGAGTGCACACTTTTGCAGTGAACAATTGGATCGAGTAAATAAATTTTTCATTCAAAACTGCCCAGAGATTGTCCACAGAAAACGTGTTATTCTGCTACATGATATTACCAGACTGCCCTCCGTAAGATGAACCATGGAAAAATTGATGGATTGGAATGGGAGGTATTGCCTGCCCACCATATTCACCGGATATTTCACCATTGGATTTACATTTATTCTGATCCCTACAACATTATCTAAGTGGCAAAAAAATTTGAAAATCCGAATGATGTTCAAATACATGTCCATCTCCAAACATTTAGCATAAAAACCAATTGATGTTCAACGGTTCAACATTAAAAAATTGCAAACTACATGGCAAAAGGATGCTGATAACGACGAAAGTTACATCACTGATTAAAAATAAAAACTTGTTAAAAATTTATCTTTTTTTAATTAAATGTAGAAAATCGACATCATTTTCTAGTTTCCCTAATATTTTTAATGAGATTATAATGCGTCTCGAACCTTGACCAAGATCGTTCAATGCCTTTTTCAGTGGACAATAATCATACAAATTGTAAGTATAAAATAAAAATTAATCATATTATGACATTGATTTGGATATTTGTAAGTCTCAAAAAATATCCTCGTAATGGTATTTTTAAAATATTTTTTTACAAAATACTTCCTCCGTGGTAAACAGTTTTAGATTTTACTGTTGTCTTAATAATTATTATGGATTTATGTATTATTTAATATATTTTCTTGTACTTTCTGCAGAAAACAGCAGCTTAACACAGTTAAAAGATTTTCATAATATTTCTTTTTTCAAACATTTTATGCTGGCAATTTCTTATAAAGTTGTATTTTCGTTTCCATTTCAAACAATAAGTTGAGTTTATCTTTTCTGTTTGAGTATAACGTATTTCCACCTGTCGAAAAAAATATATGTTATAATTATATTCATAATTTACCGAATTACAACAGCAAATAATGCAGAGTTACTGGTAATAAATTAAAGATAACATTTACAATAAACAGGTATTTAAATTACCAAATTATTGGATAAGTGATCCGTTACTGGGCCAAGTACCTTCGCCAACGTGTTTTGTATGAAAGCCATCGAATGTAGCCAAGAATTGTGAGGTATCACAATTAATCCAGAGGCAACTGGTCATTTGATTGGTTTAATTAACGTCGCATTAGAAGCCTCAAAGACTATTGGTGACGGAACTCGAATTTTGAACATCGGTCAAGTGACGAGGATGACACCTAGGCTGAAAACCCCTATCCTAAATTTCATAATATATATACTCCAAAAAGATGATATAATCTAAACTTTTATTACAAAAGACTCATTCAATTTGAAGATAAAATTTCGAAATAAAATGTGCATCTTCTCCAAAGGAAAATTCGGTATTTTTCAACGACAAATGTTTGATTCATTGTTATAAAATTTAAAAAGAATTATAACAAAAAACTTTTCAAAAAATTTCACATCGAAACAAAGGTCTTATATTGGTAAGGCTTTATTTCTTAGTTTGAAATTAATAAGTGTTTTCTTCGTTTCATAGAAAACTAACACGATATACGTATGTAAGAAAAATTATTTAAAGTTATAAAATACAGCAGTCAAATATTATAGACTAGCACAAATCAATATTTGAATGAAACTTTGGGCTTTGTGTCCAAAATATAACAAATATTCAGAATGAATAATAATAATGATGATATTGAAATAGCTTTCGATATTTCTTTGTAATTTAAGTTTAACTAAATATCAGTCTAAAAAAAGGATAAAAATTTATTATTAAGAACACGTTACTTAAAAATGCTTTAAAAAAAATTAAAAATTATATTTTGTGTGAAAAATAATTTTTTAGTAATAAAATGATTTAGATTATGTAAATGGCAATAGAACTGAATTTAATATATATAGTATAAAAAATCATCTAGTCTATCCCCAATAATTTAATTTCATTTAGGAATAATCAAAAGACATTGAAAATATTGTGAAATTATATACAACATATAGAAAGAATTTAAATGTGTACAAATGACTTCTTGTCGTAATGTCTCAAAAATATCAAATGAAGTCATACAGCGAATTATTAAAAAAGAAAATAAACAGATTAATTAAGTATAGAAAAGTTATTTAATTCGTCAAGCATAATAATCCAGTTTTATTTAGAAATCATATGAAAATGAATTTCAAATAGTGTCGGAAGGCAACAAAAATAAGTAATAAAAAAGCTTGAGAATGATGCATGTTTGTCAAATTTAAAAACCATAAATTTAGCTATACACACCAAACTGCAGAAAATTTACTGCAGATGCAAACAAAAGTTTTTAATTCTCTCCGTTTAATTTTCATGTTCACTTTATTTTCATGAATGCATCTCTTTTTCTAGGAACTAAAATTATGCTGCAAATATCGCAAAAGCTCGATTATTCTTTTTTGTGTATAAGGAAATGCAATTTCAGGCTATTAGAACGAGAGAAGGCCTTTTGACAAATATCACAAACATATGGTTTTTCCTCCGTATGGATACGAAAATGTCTTTTTAAAGCACTTTTTAGGCTGAAAGATTTTTTGCAAAATTCACAAACGTGAGGCTTTTCCTTGGTATGAATACGCAAATGTTTTTTAAATTAGACTTTTCAGAAAACACTTTCTCGCATACTTCACAGACATGAGGCCTTTCGTGCGTATGAGTACGCAAATGTATTTTCAAGCTATATTTATTAGAGTAAAATTTCTGGCAAATTTCACAAACGTATGGCTTCTCCTCGGTATGAATACGTAAGTGCCTTTTTAAATTACCTTTTTGAGAAAATCCTTTCCCGCATGATTCGCAAACATAAGGCTTTTCATTGTTGTGAATACGTAAATGTACACTTAAATAAGACCGATAAAGAAAAGTCCTATTGCAAAAATGGCAAGAATACTGTCTTTTATTTGTATGACGGAGTAAATGAATTTTTAAATCAGACTTTCGGCAGAATGGCTTAATGCAAACTTCACAAGAATATGATTCGACCGATAATGCCGTTTTCTCTCTGCATGATTTCTTCAAATGCATGTTTAACTGCCTCTTGGAAAAGAATACTTTAAGACACAAATGGCATTCATTTCTTTTATTTTCACTACGGTGAAGTAAACGCGATTCAAGAATGTCTTGCCGAGCTTCTGTCTTGTCACTTTCTATGTTAACAGATCTCATCTTGACATGAATGCGAAGGTGGCTGAAAAGTTTCCCTTTCGTTTCGAAATCCTTCCTGCAATAACGACATGCGAAGCTCTGATAAGTTTCATCCATGTCTTAAGAACAAAACAAAATTTTTTTTAATATAAACTTAGTTTTACAGCATAAAATACTTTTCCTTATTCGGATTTCCTTTCGGTTCTTTTGTAAGCATTCATGAACATTCTAATCATTGAGATTTTCTTCTAACTCGTTGATTGATTGATTTATGAAGGATTAAAACGGATTACCATGATATTGGGTGGCTCGGTCCTAGCTACCATGTTTATTCACTACGTATCTATAAAATCTTTTATTATAATAAAGTTTTGTGAAACTAGAATGATCAGATACACCTCACTTAAAGAGGAATATTGTCTCTAAGGTTCCAGCCTTGATGTCACAAAGGACCCTCCGTGTAGCCGGGGCTGAAGCACATTATACCTGTTGCGGCCCAAAATCTTTCTGTTGGCGTGGTGGATAAGTCCTTCTATTGGCGTGGAATTTAGGATAGGGAGGGGCCAGCTTGGGTGACGTCCTCCTCACTTGACTATGATTCAAATTACTTATAAAGTCCGTCACCAATAGCCATTGTGTTGTTGGTAGTGCAATGTTATCAAAACCAACCAAACCAACCAACTCTTTGTTTTGTTAATGCGGACTATATGAAATGATGTAATACAAGGGTATATAATATAGTCTTTACTGTGAGGTCTTGTCTAGCATCTACTTTGTAATGGAATACAAAAGCTTTTTTAATTTCTTTGTAGATTACACATGCTTCAAAACATTCAGAATAAATTTGAACATATTTGATATAATTATTAATAACGACTAATTGTCTGCTGTAATAATTTGATGTTACTTGTTACTGTAAATATAGTTAAAAAACATATTTGCTGGTTGTGTTCATTTAATTTGTGTCATAATCTAAAAAATAATCTTTTAAAATTGTGATGGGAAATTTTTCTAAGTCAAATTTTCAAAGATTGCTGTTTAGTTAAGCTGCTTTAGTTGTAGAGATTTTATATAAAATTTTGGTAATTATATGTTTAAAAAAATAATTGGTAAATATTCGAGAAAGCAATTGGTTACTAACTTTGCAATACTTTTTCTTGGTATTCAAAAAATTTATAAAGTATTGTAGAAGGACAAAAAAATTTTATTATTTGAAAAATAGAAACTGTAATATGATTGAATGTTTTCGTCAGGAACTCTCTTAAAACAACACGAAGGATTTTGCTGACCAACTTCGTAATTTTGAATATCCACCTGGAAAGCGAAATTTAACTGAGGTTATAACCGTTCGCCTAACTTCGACATGAGGACTTTAAGCGTAGACAATATCATGATTGCTAAAAATGAAAAAAAAAATGTATCCGGATTTTTTCTCAAAATTCCTAATTTTTATTGGATAAAATCCAAAATAACTCATAAATTATTTTGAAAAATGGGAGCATCCCGAAAATTAGCAATAATTCGAAATACCTAAAATTATGTTCGCTGTATTACTTTAATTGCAAGTAATGTTTAATAGTTTTTCATTGTATTTGCGATATTTTTGAGAATATGAGAAATGTTTTATTTTTGTCAATCGTATTAAAGTTTCATAGAAGATACATCACAAAAAGACTTTTGATGGTTAAAAATCTTAAGCTAAAGAATTTTCAAAAAGGTTGATAGATTTAAATAATAGAAGAATCTGTTATCAATGGGAAAATTTTAATATTATTATTTACAAAGGAAGGTGTATCTTAATATTGATACAACAGATAATATGTAATGAGGTCAAAGTGCCACAAAAGTCTCAAAAGAATTCAGCCCAATCATGGGGTCAAGTTCATGCGATGGACGTGTTTTGAAGATCCAAGAAGATTACTCCTATTTTATTTTTATATGATACTTCGAATTAACTATAGTCCTTTAATAATACTTTAGATATTCCTTTATGTCTTGTTTTTAAGAAATTAGAACATATAATAAATTAAAGTACACAAACAAAATCATGAAAAATAAATTATTCTTTTCAATTTTTCTTGGAACATTTTAGACTTATATGGACAGAGGTTTTTAAAAATAAAAAAATCACATTTAATGTAATGTTTAACATGAATACAATAAAGTTATGATATGAATAGAATAATAAAAAAAATTTAACATGATTAAATTTTTATAATTTTAATAAATAATTTTACTCTGATTTTACTTAATAAACTACAAGTTAAAATTACAGAAGTTATATATATGATTGAGTTTTTTAATTTTTTTTTTTCAAATCTCTGAGATATTGTTACATATTTAATATTTTCTTCGCCGAATGTATATTTTATACATTCACTTAGTATCATGAGGCTAATATTGCAATATGTATCTTCTATAAAATAATATCTATAGAATGTCCACGTAGACTGGTGGACATCGTAGCGGAAAAGCAGCCAGCGACTTTCCTCGAGTCTTTGGTACTTGCTATCAGTAAAGGCGGACCGGGATGATGCATGTTAAATATATATAGACACAAAGTTCTCTGGTTGTCATTTTGTGAAAATGTGGAGAAGGGGATTACAGCTCAGTTGTCGGACTAGAAATTTGACGAACTAAAACTACGAGGTCCGTCGTCAAAAGCCCTCGTCTTGCTTCTAGTGCACGTTAATCTAAACATCTTATCTCTTACATTAGGGAGCGAAAGTAGTAGACAAGTGCTCAAGGATTCTACAACGCTGTGGGCGTTATTTCCAGCAAATCTGGGGTTCGAGTGGGAATTCCATTAAAGAGCCACAAATTGCATTTGAAATCTGAAGAGGTTCAATGTATTAACTTTAGAAAAGTTAATTATCAAGTTTTAATAGTTTGATGCCGATTTGTGGGTGTGGGTTTTCTTTACTTCAATGTGACTCAAACTAATGAAGATCATCGCCTACATATTCCTTTTTAGGATAGACACTGACAAAAATTATAAAAATTAAAATCGGTTGGAGGGATGGAATGTAAGCATTTACGGCTTAATAACTTGGAAAAAGATAAAGTGTTTTTATACAGATTCCAATGAAAGATCTTCCGAAATAAACAGGGGTTCTTCAATTAAATCGCTATTCAACTACCGTATTAGAAAATCATAAAAAAAAAAGAAAAAACATGTCGAAATCATTAGAGATCAATTTTTTTGAAAAAGAATTTGTGTTCCCGTTTTCAAGACTCGTTAAACGTTTTCGGTAATTTGTTTCATCGTTACCAATAACAACATGAAGCATAATCGCGATACATTTTAGGCAAAGAGAATTATTCTCACATGTCTGTCTCATAAGAAAACTTGTGATTGACCATATTTCTGAAGACCTCAGATTTCTAACTTGATGGTAATGGTGTTTTAATTTCTCAAGGGGGAATGCAGAGGTGATTAGAAAGACAATGTGTGTGTGTGTGACATACGAGAGTTATTGTTTACAAAGTTTATTCCCACTCCGGTTTGTGATTAAGATTTTCTCTATAAAATACAACAAAAATGTTATAGTGTGATGCTAAAGCAAACAAGAGAATTCTTATATACAACATATCGTTATAAGGATATTAATATGCATAAAATTGTATGCGATGTATATGATTAATCAGAGATTCGAGCTGATACTATTTTTTTATATTTGAAACATATATATATATATTTATAGTAGATGTTCTTAAAGTTTCATGATCATATCCCACTTCTACAAGTCAAAAAATTATCGCTTCGATATTAAACTTTTAATTATATGCGACTTTCAGAAACAAAGAATTATGTGATTGATTAATTCTATTAGAAATAAGGAAAGATTATCATTTATCGAATCATTGTTTCTTGATCTCCCACTTTGAAGGATAATTTCGAAGCGATTGGCAACGTAAATTTGATCCTCGTTCAAGTGAGAAGGACAGCTACTAAGTTGCTCCTTCATATTCAACTTCAAAACTTGATAAAAAAAAAATCTCAAAATATTTAAGGTGAAGTATACTAGCTAATAGGAGAGTTTTTAGGGAAGCCGGGGTTGAAGAGACGACTTGACAAAAAGAAGGTTGTTGGTATCTTCACTATCATAACCACTATTCTACCGAATCGACAAAGACATTTAAGAGTTTCAGCGGGATGCTAAACCAATCACCAAAAGTCC
>BMAW01016655.1:274506-295487 GCA_019974015.1 Nephila pilipes | reverse complement strand
TTATAATATAATTTTAATTGAAACATTATGCAACCTAATTACAATTTTCATTTATCATTTAATTTAATTATATGATTGTATAATAATAGTGTGAATTAAATAATATTAAAAGAACGTATCTACATCCGCTACTAATAGAATCAAAACATTTTTCTCATCTTGAATATATTTAAAAATACCTAAAGTTCTACTGAGCTAAGAACAAAATCTTATATAGGAGTCTCGTCTCCCATGAGTAATGATTATGACAAACTAAGCTCTTATAATTAATATTTTTATGATGGAAATACTGTCATACATTGTTGCTATTTTGTTAAATTAATGTTTTTAATTTGTATCTGGCATTCTTAACGCAAATATTTCAACTCCATTCTTAAATTGTAGACAAGTGATAGTTAATAGAAAATATGTACATAAGAATTTTTTTCGAACTCAAAATAGAACAATTTCAGAAAGAGTAAGCATTCTCCAGTAATATACATCGAAAACGAATCAGAGAACAGTCCTGCGTGGAGATTGGGGAAACAGTGGCGTATCCGTAGGGGGATGGAAAAGGACATATGCAGACCCCAAGGTTTTTTTTCTCGAAACTGTAATACCTCAGAATAATTATTCTATTTATTATTACAGATGTTAAACTTTAAACATAAGAATCTTTTTCTCCTCATGCTTGATTTTTTTTCATCACAAAGAGAAACTTTTATTTCAACTAAGTCAATTCCCGTGAAAGGAATAAAAAAGTTTTTGCTGTCTCTGAAAGAGTGATTTTGGGTCAGTGTTTGTAGACGAAGAGATGAAAGGGGTGCATCTCTATGGAAAATGCACTTCCAAAAAATGCAGATTTTTTTTTCGCACGGTAACTTAATTATTTTTCTTAAATTATCTTCAATTTGTGATTTTTATTACTTGTTAAAATTATATCAGAACTTGAACAGTTTTAAATAAGAGAAATAAGACTGATACAGTGTATTATTTACTTTTTACCAAGTGGTAATTCTAAACTACAAAAGTGTTACTATCATCTTAATGACAATATGCAATCCACATCTCCCAAAATTAATTTCTAGGTTCACCACTGAGGAGAAAGAAGCTTTAATAATTTTGATTTCCAGAAATTAGGTGAGCAAGTTCATTCGGTAATTTATCCTACACAAAGCAATAGGCGTATTTTTCGTCTTGAATGGTGCACAATTTTTTCGGTTGGAGTATTTTGTCTTAAAAGTTAATACATTGTGTTATATTTGCTTGCCATTTCGGTCTTGTAGAAAGTGACAGTAGAAAGGAAAATGGTTTCAAAAATAGGGGGAATGCCTTAAACAACAAGCTTGTTTTTACCAAACATAAAATGTCGGAAACTCTCATTCGCGCCATGCCAATGTGGAAGAAACGATGAATCGTTCAGGAATCTGTGTTTCAGTGTCAGCGTCAGTCAATGAAACAGCTTTTTACAACGTTTTTCTGAATTTCACTTAGTGTGTGTGTGTGTCATCAAATTTTCGATCGTTAATTTAACCAACTTCCCATCAAGCTAGAGCTTTGAAATTTTGGGAATCGTTCGTACTCGCCTAACAATGCAATATTTAGACGTTTGCGACAAGTTTTAACTCATATATTTTTTAAATAATGCAGTTTAGCCCAATCACTTGGCGCAATTTGAATAATTGCCAAACTTGGCGAAATTTTTTTTTTTTTGGCTGAATGTTAAGTCCGCTTCGCGGACCAATTTAGCAACATTTGGCAAAATACCGCCAAATAATTCCTGTCTCCAAGAGTGGTTTGACTAAACGGTATTCCAACCATTTAATTTACCGGATTAATTAATTTTAGTTAGTTTTAACGTTGTTACGTATTTCACTTGGTGTGTGTCTATGTATGTGTATTAGTGTGTCATCAAATTGTCTATTGTTAATTTAACCAACTTCCCATCAAGCTAGAGCTCTGAAATTTTGGGAACCGTTCTTATTTGCCTAACAATGCAATATTTAGATATTTGCGACCAGTTTTAACTAATATTTTAATATTTTTTAAATAAACTTTGCCACCATATAAAAATGTTGTTTTTAAAAACGTTGGTTTTTATTTCGAATGATTAAATATATTGTTACTATGCTAAAATCAGTATCGGAAGTGATACAGTTTTTAGCAGTGGATGTGTGCTCGCTCTAAGAGGAAATTATAACAAAGACGAGAAGATTGAGTGTTATTTACTCCTAAATCTTACTGGGTACACTTAAGGATAAGCGAAATGTTTAACGTTCATATACACGAATACAACAAACACTTCTCCAGAAATAACAAAGGACAGTATTGATATAATGGTAGAGACTGTGAGGAAAAAGACATCTATTGCACGTAAAGATGGTTTACTCTCATGGATGGTGGGACAAAAGATGGAAATAACAGGGAAAATACCGAGATAGCTATTCTCTGCCTTCTAGAGGTTATACTAGTGTCACGATATGACTTATTTGGGTCTATCTAGCTCTGCGAGTGGCAAATCTTTTTGGGTGAGTGAGTGAGTGAATGTAAAGTTTATTGGCGCAAGAGCCAGATATGGCTATGCAGCGCCAAACAAGATTAAACTGTGGTCTGGACGTGAAGTTGAAAAAAGATAAGAAGTGGTTGACAAGAAGGAGGGTCGAAAATAGAGAATGATCGCTAGGGTATCCCGGGAATGCGTCACCCGTGTTTACAAAAGACAGTAAACCCCATGGGAAAGAAAAAGATCACTAGGGTGCTTCGGGGTCTTGATGCCCGTACTTACCAAGGAAGGCAAGTCCCTGAGGTCCTCTGATATAATCCCCAGGGGCAGGGTGCCCGGCTATACCCCCAGACGCTGGGTACTCATTTTAGTCGCCTCTTATGACATGCATGAGCTACAGTGGGACTATTCTGTCATTCCCGGTCACCACACGGGGCAAACCTTTTTGGGAAAAACCCACTGTCTGGACAAAAAAAAATCACGCTCGCCTCTTCTAACATTTCCAACGTAATGAAATATAAAAAGACGAAAAAAAAAATATATTTATTCGTATAAGTTGTGATTACAAATGTTTTTGCAAACGACACATTTTTTAAATGCAAGTCTGAGCAGTACAGGTGCAAGAAATAATGTAAGAAGTAACGAAGAGTTCTAAGAGCTAGGCTTTATTGCCAACACATTTTGCTTTATAGACAGTTCAGCTAGGTATAAAATAAAAATGAATAACTTGGAACATTTGATCCTAAATAATTATTAAACATTCAATAATTTATTAGTGTGAGTTTTGAATTCGTAGTTTTTTTCTTACCAAGTCATCTATATTAGGATTAGTTTCCAAAGTTGCGAGCCAAATATGATGTTATAATATGTATCAGTTAATCTTGACCGATATTTCGATTTTATTATGGTCATAATAGAAAACATTTGTTTACAAGCATATATGTTGATCCAAATCAACAACAATATCCGACAGAAAAAACGAGTAAAACTCGGAAAATTGCTCGTTGATAAGACTCGATATCATTTGGATCACTTGTAGTAGAAATAATTTCTTTATATTTGCTTTTTAGTGTAATTTAGTTTTTATTAACGTCGAACTAGAAGCAACACGAGGGCTATTGGCGACGGATCTCGTAATTTTGAACCTCGGTCAAGTGACGAGGACGAAACCTGAGCTGGCACCCCCCTCTCCTAACATCCACACCACGCCAACGGGAGGACTTTGGGCCCCGAACAGATTTAACGTGCGTTAGCCCCGACTACACGGCGGGTCTTTGGCAGCCTAGGATCGAACCCGCGACTGAACGAAAACCGCCGGCCGCTAGTCCACGACCTTGACCACTAGGCTACCGCAGCCCTAAAGTGTATCTGAGAGTGAGAGAAAAAAAAATGAATGCCTTTGCTGAATTAGTTTTTTAGATGTGAGAATGAAAGTCGAAATCCCATAAAATTAACATTACGTCCACGAAATCAAAATGGCGGGTAGACGGGAGCCTTAATGATTCGTTTGCGAATTTTGTGATCTTTATAAAATATTCCAAAAATCATACACAATTTGAAAATTCAGCTACAAAATGGTAAGTTTTTGATTCTTGCTGAGCGAATTTGGACAGAGAAGTAAAAGTTGACTGATTCTACCTCTTCACCGTGGGTTGGTTTTAATACTAAGCTGCAGTTACTATTTAGAAAATTTAATTTTCTGTACAATATAACGTTTATCAAAAGAACAATACATACATGCATTACAATTAAATTGAAGCTATCCAAGAAAACAAAAATAATCAATGATTATTTCATAAAAGTATGACTTAATTTAAAAACAAACACCAAATAAAATAATTTGCCAAAATCTAACCAGAGAGTACTGTGGTGTTTTACGAAACAGCTGCGACAATCTAACAACCATGGCGCGATGCACGGCTTTATTTTAATGCATCATGACCCTGAGGCATCCTAGTAATCTTTTTCTTTCCCATGGGATTTGCTGTCTTTAGTAAACACGTGTGACGCGCCTCCAGGATGCCCTAGCGATCCTTCTCTACTTCGGACCCTCCTTCTTGTCAACAAATTTTTATCTTTTCAACTTTTTCAAACGTCTGGATTTTCAGGTTTTTCTTGTTTGTGGCGCAGCATAGCCACATCTGACTTTTGCACCATTAAATTTCACTCGCTCGCACATTGCATGGTATAGCATTTGGTGCACATAAAAATGTTAAGTAAATTTTTAAATAAAGGAATGAAAATAAAGTAATTAGGCAGAGGTAAAACATTAAGATTTATGCAAATGTTTTTTTTTTTTTTTTTTTTTTTTTATTTAAATTTTATTTTGCGGGCGGTGATTTAATTTTAAAATTTAATTTTTCCCCCCCCCCCCCATAAAAAAAGGCCTTCCTACGAATTCCCGTGAAAGCTGAGGATCAGAAACAAGAAAAATGACAATAAAAATTAAATTAAAAATTTTTTTTATTTATCATAGATGTCACTTTGTACATGTGCATAGATAAATAAATTGTCACTCACACAATCTCTTCAAAAATATGCACCATTCCGAAATTCGATGACTCGTGGTTTTTCAAGGCTGGAATTCACACAAGTATGACAAAATACTGATTTTTTTTAAACATTCAGAATACGGTTACAACGGAAGGGAAGAGATTTTTTTTTTTTTTGCAACAAATGTAACATTCAATGCATTCAGAACGTGCCTCCATCGGTTAAGACTTCTGAATTAAAAAAAAAATTGCTTTTTGGAACACATTTATCGCGCGCAAATAATGACCGAGAAAAATATTAACTTTTTTTTTATCAACTAAAAAGGAATTTAAGCAGTGTCTGAAAAGATTCGACTATCTCTCGAGGGGTTTACAGTTAGAAAATTAAAGATAAAATTAATGCTTAAATATTAAACTCATTTAAGCCAGAAAAAAATATTCTCCGCAGAAAAATAGTAGCAATTCTAAAGCATTTAATTTTACTGTGATATTTAACAAAATATCGAAAAATTAGTTTTTTTTTTTGAAAAATTTAAATCGCCTTTCAACTTTTTTGAAAATACAAGAATGGAGAACATTATATTTAATGTTGCAACAGACTTTAGACTGTTAAGCTGGGTTACTCTAGAATTATAGGCCTAACAATCTCCATCAACAAAATATATTATTAAAACATGATTATAACTCCAAACACAGAAATTGAAAAAAAAATAATAAATAAAATAAAATAAAAAATACTGAAAAATTAAAGTGTAAAAAAAAAAAATAAAAAGAATAAAAAATTTAAAAAAAAAAAAAAAAAAAACTTAAGTGAAAAATCAAAATTTCTCCAGGTTTTTTGCAATAATTTTGTTTCTTCATTTTTCTATTACTTTTTCTATAATCTGAAAAAAATTATATGTAAGTTTCATAGTAATAGTTTCAATTTAATTTTTTTGTTTGTTTCTATATTTATTTCAACTATTTTGCTGCATTAATAATAATAACAATAATTAGATATATATGTGTGTGTGTGTGCAGAGTTTCCGTACGTACGATTCCTTTATATTTTGTTCTTCGAGAGCTTCTGCTAACATGAATCATACTCCATTTGTTCAATATAAAGAGGATTTTTTGCACTTACGTTTTATTTTATTTCAATTTTTTCCATAATTCGGTTAACCTGGATTTTCGACAAACCAGGTTGGCTACGGTGACCAATTTAATTCGACTTAACGAGGTTTTACTGTGTGTTATATATATATAATGTTACATATGATTTTAAAAATTAAATAATTTTCTTTCTTAAAACATAAGAAGTGATACAACTATAAACTGGGAGTAAAAAAAAGCATTTGGCAACAGAGTGCTTTAATGTACACATATATTTCAGTCGAGAATCTTTTCAATATCACGCGATTTTTACTATAAATTTATTTCTCATAATCTTACAAAAGATGGCCCAAACGGCAGAATTCATTTCATACACATTTTATGAAAGAAAAGAAATAAATTTTGTGCTGTGCAATGCAATTTTTATTCAGAAGTCTTTACCTCACAAAAACCCAGAGGCAGTGATATATACTCAGATGTGGCAACTGGATTTAACACATTTCAAACACTGAATACTTCACAAAGGTTATAATATCGCTTTTAAGGCCTTGGTTTCGTTTGTACTAAATCTTGCCTTTGTCAATTTACAATTTGGTAGCTTTAACAAAAAGAGACTTAGCATAGGAATAAAATTTTAGAAAACGTTTTGAACGAAAAGTCATTCCACCCCCTCTACATTCATTCGTACCTAACAGTTAAAATAGCGAATGGTGAAATGCATGGCTCAAAATGAAGGCACCCAGATTCGATATAGCACATATACATGCATAAAAAAATAATATAAGGGAACTAATAAAAAATAATTCTGTGAAATTATTTTTTTTTAAATCTCCTATATTATAGTACATTTTTTTATTTCAAATATGAAAATCATACATTTTTTTTATAAAATTCCCAAAATAAAATGCCTTTGGATTTTTTAAAGGTAAAATCCCATTTTTTAGTCCACGCGTTGGAAACTGATTACAAAACAGCGCTAAATCACGCCAAAAGTAGGGTTGCAATAAAATAGGTTCCAATAAGATTGCGTTGCTAGAATTGTCAATTTGGAGTATCTATTGAGATTTTTGGTACCACAAAGGCGAGGACTAAAATAGGATCCAACCCTCTTAAAGATATAAGCAAAGCATAGTAAGTAATTAAGTTAATTCTTTGAAAAGAGACAAATGTTTATTTGAATACATACAATAAATTTACAAAAATTTAATACTATATAAATTCATTTAAATGAAAACACATTTCTCAAGAAAATCACCTTTGACATCTTTTATTTTCCATTTTCTTTAAATAAACAAATTTCCTTTTAAAACAAAAGGTAAGAAAAAAATTTGTACGTTTAGAAATATACATTATAATTCACACAATAATCATTTTTAAAAATGTTTAAACTCATTGAAAAAACTTTAAATATTCTTAAAAATTGCAGAATGTTTAAAGCTTTCTATTCACAATACCCCCTCTCTCCCAAAATAAAGATGTTCAATGATATTAGGATAAAATAAAATTCCCTACTTCATTTAAAAGAGGAAAAAATAGTGCAAATAAGTTTGATCTTACATTTGGCAAGAATGAGTTTTAAAAAATGCAAGTGTACATGAAGTACAATTTTTTATAAACAGCAAAACATATAAATGCAAATCGTGTACACCGAAATATAAACAAAAACATCTTTCCTTAATAAAACGTTTTGTCCCTATCATTCAAAAAGAAAAATGACAGGGTTTCTGATAAGTCATATAATATTTTATTCATTATTATTATAAGTCATTCATTATTATTATAAGTCATATAATATTCATTCATATAATATTTTTAAAAAAAATATTCAAAATATTGCTTAATACTATTTTTAGTAATTTTAAAGGTTATATATATTACACTAAAGATTACATATATCATTGAGTCTTGCCTTACAGGCATTTCAAAGTCCTCTAGAATTTAATTAATTTTTTTTTTTTTTTGATCAACAATAAATAAGAAATTTTGTTCATCTTTCTTCTATTGTTCAGAATATTGTTCTTGTCACTTTGAAGAAAAATTCAAATACTCAGCACTACGATATTAATAAAATTTGATATTAAATCTTTATTCCAAAATATTCTTAAGTTATTTGATGGGAAGGGAAAGATGGATATTTTTACGTGATTTATATTATATTTTAAAAAAGGTAAATATTAAGAACAAAATTAAAGGAATTGAAAATGAAATAAAGCAAGTCCAAACAATTATTTAAAAAAAAAAAAAAACATTAATGTATATTAGTTTATTTAATATAACATACAAAAAATTAAAAATATAAAACAATTCTGATAATACATTTTCTAAACTAAGTTTAAAAATACATTCTAGCAAATTTGAAATGTTTTCATCTATTTTCTTAAAATTTTTTACAGCTTTGTAATTTTACAAAATGTTTTATTTGATTTATATAATTAAGAAAATGACTATTATTTTAATAAAAGTTTTAATATTCATTAGAGTTTCGAAAATAGGGAAGGGTTTTTAAATTTAACAGCTCTTTATAATCTTTGTTCTAATATACATTTGTTCTTGTACACCGGAGTTTTATGTTTGATCAAAAGTTGGATTTAGCAATAAGTTCTCTGAATAACTCGTTATAAATTCAGGAATCCTCAGTTTTAAATAATTTTTTTCTAAATTTAAACATGTAAAGATTAATAAGTAACTTACAACAAAAATACAGGGGGAAAAAATCAAAATTAGCTTTCTTAAAAACATAAATATCAATCGGAAAATCATCAAACTGAATGTAAACATTACATTCAGTTTGATAACATAACACATAATGTTTTCACATATTTCCCTTTTATACCTGAGAGATAGATGCGATTTGAAGCAAAGTAAAATTAAATCAATAGCGGTTAATTTATAATTGCACGCAAATTTAATTCCTTTTTTATACATTTTATAGTGAAGAAAATTATAAAATATCAATGAATTAGAACCAATCAGAATATAATATTAAGAAATAAATTATACTTAAAATACAAAAAATAAAGTCTGTTTTTATTTAAAAAAAAATTAAAATATAAATCAATATACTTGGCCCTTATTATTGAAATCAGTTATCTTAAATTAGAACTCTCACAGAGCACTTAAGATTAATTTAAATCATCAAACACAGAACTACTGACAAATGAATGCAATGATTTCTAGAAATTTATTAGGTTAGTGTTAAAATGCCTTTTAAATGAATCATTTGAAACATTTATCATTCGTGTTTAGTTTCATTAAGTATTTTTCACATGTATATAAAAATAAGTTTTTAATACACCATAAGAAGTGCTCTCAAATGCATATCTAAATACTTGTTACAATGCAGCTTTCCACACAAATAAACTTTTGGTTCTACAATAAAAAAAGTCAACTAATGATTTAACTGATGAAATTGCAGATTATAATTACCCATATTAAAAAACAATACTTCATGTAATGTACATGGAATATTCAAGAATTACCAGAAAAATTACACAATTTATTTCTAATATCCTATTTCCTAAAAGAGCAAACAAACAGAATTTAAATTCTAGCACACCATTTGATCAATATTGTTAAGCATGTGATACCCAAACGAAATATTATTGTGGTTTATTGAGTTACCAAACTACTTAATTTTCAAATATTGCACGCAAAAAACAGTAATAATATTGAAAGCACATTGTTCCACATCAGAAATAGGGCATCACACTTAACAAAGGAGAAAAGTTTTCTAACATTTCTATGATTTTTTTATAGCAAGAATCAGGAAAACTTGTTCCTTTTTAACAAAGCAGAGTAAAATGAAAAGAATCCTACAATATTAAAGAAAACTGTTACAAAATATGATAAAAAATACGAAATTTGTCCTTTCAGCAAGAAAGAATAGATTGATAGAATAAAAAGAAAACTGTAATTACAAAATGGCTACATTGTTACTCATATCAGTACAGAACCAATAAACTTCATTGTCAGTTAACAACTAATTTAATGTCAAGGAAATACATAAATGTAGCATTTTAAAGAAAGGTCAAATGAAATTGTAGCTAAAAGAAATTATATTATTACTTCAGTTCTCAATAAACAACCAACCCAAATCCAAATTACGTAGAAAAAAATTATTTTAAATCAAACATTTCTTATATAAAAATTAATCCAAATATAAGATGTTTATCGACACAAGAACAGCTTCTGACTGATAAACATGAAAATGCACCACAATTTTTCAAACTTCAATATAAAAATTTCATGAAATAGCAAGATCCAAGAAAAATGTTTTGATTAAACAGTTGAGAATTTTTACACTAAAAAGATCTTTTCTTAAATCATTAAAGCAAGAAAAGATTACTTACAAATGCATGTAAGTGTGTTAGCTCAAAGTTTTTAAAAAAAGTTCTACACACAAAAGCACCATACTTTTTAAAAATTAAGAACACTTATAAAATACTCATAATGTTTTAAACAATATTAGAATTGAACTTAAAATAGTTATGGAGATGAGCTCAAAGAATAGTATTATGAGGATGAAAACAAAAATTTCCCACAATGGATTATATTCTTTCATTTTGGAATGCTCAAGTAATAGGAAATCAAAATATAGCATAATTCTAAAATTATTCAATGTTTCAAAACTTCATATTTCGTTTAAAAAAAAGAATTTTTGGTCCACTAATTTAGTAAAGTTTTTCAACTTAATATTTTATAATAAAAACCAGGAGGAAATACTTACATCAAATAGAATTATCCTTTCATATTATTGATTACAGAAAATAAATAGAATATTTAAATTTTCAAATAAAATATGTTCACTAAGTTTTAACATCTATTAAATATTAAAGTATTGAACAAAAGTATTTCTGTGTGCTTTAACTGAAAATATTTTCAATGATTTAACAATATGAAAAATTGATGCATATTTACAAAAGAAATATAATTTACAAGTATATAAATTCTTTCACCAGGGTTTGTAGAACATGAAAATAATGCTTGACTAAAATTAGATAACATGGGCAAGATCCTTCCAAAATCTATACATGAATTCCAAGAAGCGATCCAAACATAACAATAGTGATGAACAATCTTTTATATTAAAAATAAAATCATTAAACATGCAACATACTTAATAATCATTTGAAACAGCTGCATACAAATAACATCAAAACTTAACAAATTGAACATGTACGTCTGCTTCAGAATTACAAAACAATTCTTAAGCATTTCAACAAAAGCTATGGCATTGGAAAAAAAAAACACATTCACACAGAACAAAATGATCACAGGTATGAATCATTAAAATGGATTTCATTCCCAAAGGTAAAAAAAACATAATTATACCATTTAAACATATAGTGTAAGGAGTGTACATATACTATATCTAAGCATAAATCAACAAAAAATATGTAAAAAAGCCAAACCTTTGATTCACAAATGTAACAAAGATCGAAGAGCATTATCAGTAATATTGTTATTAAAACTAACCTTATCATTACTAAGTCTCTTATGATCAGAGGGTTGTTTGCGCACATGTTTTCAACGATAATTTGAAAGCCAACTTCTATGAATGAACTTTTCAAATTGCACACAATATAAAGCTTTCAATACAAAGTAATTTTATGAATACTGATATATAGTTCTACTAATATACAATGTGGCAATTATACAGCTTCAAGAATGTAATTTAAAAAAATTACACAAAATAATTTTTTGTTAAGAAAATATAACAATCTTCCTTTACAATACAAAATTTTTCTAATAAAAGAAAACAATTTTGGCAAAGAGTAAAGTAATTTCAGTAATTTAATTAAAATCACAAAACTCATAGCAAACACTTTTTTAAAACCCACTGATCATACTAAATAATATATGAAAACCATATACAATTTTGAAAAACTACAGAGAAACCTAAAATGACAATGCATTTTAAATTTGATAACATTTAAGTAAAAAAGCTTTCTTTGATACTGTTTCAAATACTTTGATTTTTCTCCTGTTCAGTTAATTTTGAAACATTCCATCATTAAAAAGAAACTGTTGTATCAAGAACTGTTTCACGAGGGAAAAAAACCAAAGAAGCATTGTCATTAATAAGTTATGAACAATAAATAACATAGTTATTAGCATGAAGTTTAAAATAGCCATTATCTAATTATTATAATAAGATTCAAATCTTGAAAAAAGACTCAAAATTCTGTGTATATAAATTACACTTTATATAAGATAAAACACCTTAAACGAAGTCTAATTAACATAAACACCTTACTATAATCATAAATAAATAATATATATATAAACATATTGATAATTTACATCAAAATACACAAAAGTAGGCTCTTTTTAAACATAAGATACTTATAATAATACTGTAATCAAACCATACAGAAATCAACACAAAGATTATAGACACAAAATACTAACAAAGTTCCTGTGTTGAAACAATACATTAAATAAATTCCATATTTTTTTATTCATTTCGTTTGTATTTATATAAGTATTAAAAATAGCATTTGTTTGTAGAGGATGAGCATATAATGATCAGATGATCAAACGATAATTTGAGTTAAGCAGTCAACAATTTGTAATTTTTTCTCTATCATGCAAAGGTAAAATATATATTTATGTTTAATCTTAGAATATTGGCACATACAGGAAAAAGACAAATTTTGGAATTATATTTGTAAAAAAAAAAAAAAATGCTTTTTTTTATCTCTGGAAATAAAAACTCATTCCTTAAAAAAAGTTAATGGTAATTATTTGATCTTAAATACAACCTTCTTGATAAACTAAATACACCAAAGGACCTATTTTCCAGAAGACTTTAACATAATACTCTTTCATTGCTTCTATATAAACTAAACATTTTTTCTAGCTAGAGCTTTTTTTGAAGATTTCTTCACAAAATGAATATTTACTTGAAGAAAAAAAAACACCTGTCAAATAAGCATTTTTTAAGATGCCAAAAAACTTCCGTTTATGACATTTGGAATCAATCTTGCTAATTTTAAAAAGAAATAGCTGTCCCACATTAATTTTTATTTCTGCAAAAAATACTAATTCGAAATAGATATAAAATAAAGCTTCTGGTCTTTGTAGAATCCCTTACTTTTTTAAAATTTTTCATCATTTAATTAAAATGAATACCAATTTCATTAATGATACTTTAAAATATTAATATGCAACAAAGAGCAAATTATCATTAATCTGTTTTTAAAAAATAAACAATTCCTTGCATTACCATTACATCAGATTTCTATATTTTCAAAATATGACTATAATGTGCCTGTTTATGGTAATTGACTGGTATACACTCAAATTAAACAAAATTTGATCACTTTCAATTCCTACTTTTTTTCACTCATCTATATATCTATATATACACAACTCTATGTCTATTATAATATGAAAAAATGTTATTTCAGAGAAGAGTATCTATGTATATTTTATCATAATTTGTAGACTTAAAAACATGTTGTTAAATATATATTTCCTACACACACACACACCATGGTGTCTATATTCTTCTGTTCAACTAAAATAATAAAATTTATTTTTAAATATGTAATTGTACAATTGGAAAAATATTTATATTGTTATTTCTGCAGCCTTCTATTCGAATTGGCACAACAGCTGATTAGGGAAAGAACATCATGGGAATGTATTAGAACATTTCAAAAAAAAAATTATTATATTTCTTATTTTTACAATATTTTCTACACTAAGTAATAAAAAATTTCCATTAACGAAGATCTATAAGCATTCAAAAAATTGTTATAATCAGTATGCCATAATAAAAAGTTTTTCTTAATATAAATTAGACATTCAAGATATTTATAATACAAACAATATTCATAATTAAAAGAAATTAGCTGTTCCTAAATTACAACTGAATACCACTTAGAGCAAATATGATTAGTTATCTATTGCAAATAGTTTATAGATCACTATTTCAAAATTTGATGTTTTATCTTCCAAATCTACAAATGTAATTTATAAATTTCTTGACATAAACTCAGAGTGAAAATATATTTTAAAATGAACATCCAATATATATATGTATATATATATTCATTTTCTTTGGAAACTATAATTATTTTAAAAAGGATTTATTGTAAACATTCTACAAAATAAGATGATTTTTCCCTCTCACTTTAAAAAAATTATTCTAACATTTTTCGGCATACATCAATTATTTTCTACAAAAATAGTCTTCATTTGCTAAAAACATTAATCATCAGTATATTCCAAATTAAAATTACATATATAGCTTTCCTTTCCAACAAGATGAATTAATTTTCATAATATTTAAATATGATTTCCTAAAACTAATGAAAACCAGTGTATTTTTCACTGATTTCTATTCTGTACCATAATTCCTTTTATCTTAATATAATTACACATTCAAATTATACACACACATCTCAATAATTTTTTTTTTTTTTTCAAATTTCATATAATGCTGTTACTATTTATTTTATTAACATTCTAAGAAAATTTCGTGCAGAAAAAACAGATGTCCTCACAGTAATTTCATAAAAGATAATTTAACATAATATATATTCATTTTTTAACCAGCGGCTGCAGAATTGAACTACATTTAGGTGGTTATAGAATACATTTATACGGCATTAACAATTTTGTAGGTGGCTTCTTTGTAAAAAGTGACAGAGAGCATTAAAAAAAAATAAGAAATAAACCAGTTTCATGGATTGTATTTTTTAAGGACATAAGTTAAGCAATAACAAAAAATATCTTACTCATTAATACATAAAAAACTTAACAAAATAAATAATTTTGAAACCTTAATGTATGTAATTAAAAGAAATGTTCTAATAAATCTGCTTCCTGATAAAACTAACAATAATGTTCTTTCCTCAGATTGTTCTAAGAATTGATCTATTGTAGTGTTTCATTAAAATATTCAAAGCCTATCTCTTCTAGAGTCTTCAACTATAATCAAACTCTTATGTCACATACATAGTTTCTCTTATAGTTAAAAACTAACATCAATATCCTCAGCATCAATTTCAAGTAGGTAGGAAAAGGTAGAACTCTAATTAGCCATAGAGTAGGTCGTGGCAAATGCACAATGGTATTCACAAAACAGAATGATAATTAGTCGATACAAAATCTAGGCATCATTATGTCCATAAAATTCATTTGTAAATTTTAACTTTTAAAATGATAGTGCTAATTTTACAAAATAAAATCGATGTAGTCAATTTCATGTTTCACAATTTCATAATCTGACATTTTAAATCATGGTAAAGAAAAAGAAAAAAGTAATGTTCAAAAACAATTAGAACAATGAAAAGCATAGTCAAAATAAATAACATGTATCTGTAATTATTTCATAGCACTAAAAAAATTTAAAAATGGACTTGAATACTATCTTATCAGAAGCAAAATAATAGAAATATTGTCAACACAAAATCACCACTCAAATTTTTTTTAAAAATATATTAAATTTTAATATTTAAGGTATCTTAATAGAAATATTTCTTGGCATATAAAATCTTACTTCACCACAATAAATAAAAAATGTCAAGACTGACACATCAAACCATTATTTTATAATGAAACACACCATAAAGATTTTTAAAAAATTTGTCTCCTTATATGATCCAGTCAATTTGAAAATCCATCAATGGATTTGATAGAATTACAATAATTCTCTGTTGTCTGTAGGAAGTTAATGATGCAAAAAAAATTATTTCCCATTGATGATTAAAAGTTTAAAAATATATATATTAAAATAGTTATATTACAGTATAGAATACACACAAGCCTCAATCAGAAAAGCTTGTACAACAAGACATTCAAATTTAAATTGAAATGGGTTTTTATCGAGTATTTTAAAACAATGGTACAGCAACAATTTTTTTTATATTTCTATATAATTTTATCTATTTTTTAACTAAAACTTCATTTTCATTTTATCATTTCCAAATTCTTATTTCCGGTTTTATTTTGTGCATTGAAAAAAATCTCCATTTCAAAACTTCAGGAATACCAAATGTGCTTTGCCATTTTCAGTATAAAACAATACATATACAAACAAATAAAGTGATTCAAAGCATTATTAATGATGTCAAAGTCAAGTGACAAATGCTAAAAAGAAATAAATTGTGGAAAAAGGGAAAAAAATTAAAATAAACACTATAAACACATGTTTCTACTTTTCACTTCAAAATTGCAATTGCAAAAAGTACACCTAGTGATTAGAAAAAGAGATATTGCTATCTCCTTAGATACCACAACCTAAGTTCTTTTCTATGATACAAGAATGTATGAAAGTAATCTACAAAATAATACCTAAGTTTTCATCATTTTCTTTTAATTTTAAATTCAAGGAACAGTTCATCTTCTGTGCTGATTCCGGAAGAGTGATCGACTGGTAAAACATCTCAGATTATCACAATCAAAAATTCAATATCTACAAATGATTATGGCTTTCCCTCTTCCCATGAAAATAATCAAAATATTTTCACACAAATTTTCAACAAACAGTATCAAATCAATCCTACTTGTAGGTATCAACTTGATTCCATTGATCAACTTGATGCTGATCAGCAAGATAAAGAGTTTTATAATAAATGGAACTTGTAAAAAGAAAAATGAACAAAAAATTGAGGAAAAAAACCACAACCATTGGAAAGAAGCACTGAGGATGTTCGAGAAGAAAGCGTGGTTGTGCCGGTCACCTGGTTCTGTGCTGATGGCCAATATCACACATATCCAGTGGACCTCTGACGGATGGATTGACATCGTAGTGCTGCGGCAATAGCACAAGGCAGGGGAGCTCAGACTCTATCACTCACTAATCCCAACTCCTCCTCTGCTACCTAAAAAAGGCACATTTTCAATCAGCTTATGTCACACATGCACATTCGAAAATGTGTGTACAGTCGATTTTGGTCAAAATTTGCATTTTTTAAATAATTCTTAATTTCGACTTTCACAATAAACAACTTTTATTGTGTTTCAACAATAATGATAAATGGAGATATTAAAGATTCAAAAAAAAAAAAAAAAACCCAAAAGTAAGCATTTAAATTGCTGGAAACAGGCATCTAAATAGCTTTTTGTAACAGTCATTATACTTTTTGAAAACCCTGAAACTATGGTTATTTCCAGAAATTAGGATTACTTAGTTGCTTACAGAAAAAAAAGTTTATTAAATTTAAATGTCTTTATCTCAAAATTTCCTTTTAAAATTTCATTATTTGAAATGTAACTCACTCTTTCTTAAAAAATTATCCTCAAATCATATTGAAACTTTTCTAACTTAAGACTATATATTGCAGCTTAATGCTTGTACCATAAAACCTTTTTTCATAGTCTAATTATTAATCAATTTATATGTATAATATAATGTTCTAAAAAATGTAAAAAGAGTTGAAATTTACTTATTAAGTTTTCAATATCATACATTTTTTTAAAAAAATATCAAATATTTGATTTGCTATAAAAAAAAAAAAAACATCCAACTAAAATATGTTTTTCCCTTGTTGGAAACAATTTCCTACAAAAAAGTTAATTTCTTTTCGCCCAATAATTTTAAAACTTTAAAAATTTCAATAAATAAATGTGCTTTTTCTTTTTTAAAAAATCAGTTTTTCAAGATTTTCTGCACTGCAAATGGATTAAGTTAAGAAAAAAAAGAAACATTAAATTGGTTTTAATAGTAGTTCCTAAAAAAAGTATTCTAAATCTTTTCAGAAATTCTATCGTAGTAAAAAAGTAAGAAATACTTTCTAAATTATCTTTGACTTACAAATCATCGTAAGCACTACTGAATCACCAAAAATGACTTTTTTTTTTCCATTTTATTAAATTCAAATATAAGTAAAACAGCAAAACTTTCAACAAATCCTTTGGAATTTTGAATTCATTTAAATCTTTGTACAAAAAGTCATTCAAATTTTTTCCATTATTTATACATAAAATATGCAAATAAAAATCTTAATACTACTACCTTCTTCTTTCAATTAATGATACTAACCTGTTGAGAAGCTTCATAAAGGCGTCCTCTCAACTGCCTCAGAAACAGGGCTGGTTGCAGAAGAAGGGCCCTCAGTACTCAACAGCTTCGCCACCCTGGACTGGAATTCTTGCTGGAGTCGCTCACGAGCCTGAAGCAGAAGAAAATAATCTTTAATATTACCAAACATTTAGGATCAAATCTATTTAGCTAGTAAAAATGTTGAATTAGGACAACATAATGGCTATTCATCATTTTGAGCTTATGATGATTAGGCAATGAGGACCTCACTCCCAAAACTAATAAAACATGTCACATCCAGATTTTCAGGCCCAATTTAATTTTTAATCCAAATAATAACAGCCATGAATTTTATGAATAAAATAGGGTTATGTTGCTTTAAATTCATGAAATCTTTTAACAAAGATTGATTACTAAGAAAAGGAAACTTGTAGAGTTTATTTATCAAAAGTTATTTTTATAAATTTTTATTTCATAACATTTGAGCAAACAAATACACAAAACCTGAATCATAATAAACTTCACATACTCCTGTGATCCAAGATTCAATAAAAATGTACAATTATTTCTATATCTCCTCTCTATTTCTACAATATTTCATGTTATGATAATGATATTATAAGTTTTTCATGCTCTCCCTTCCTACACAGACATACAACAATTGTGACGGCTCTATCCGCGATCTTGTCACTAACTGTCCTCTTGGGGAATTTTCAGTCCTTAACAATTATTTTTATTAGAAAGCTTCCTCCGAAGAAGAGAGCATGATCATGCAAATTAAGACAGATATATATATATGTATAATATAAGCTTTCAGGTTAAAGAGAAAGGAGAGATAGGATAGACTTCTAACTGAGCAGTAAATAAATTAAGTGTTTTAGAACATGTCAAGTCTTCCTTCCAACCAATCATCCTCACAATGAGCCCCACGTTAGGCGCCATTCTAAGGTTAAGTCAGTCTATCAAATTATGGATACAAAAATGCATTAACTTTGTACTTCTATCAAAAATATTGATAAGTACTTACAGAATTCCTTTCTTCTTCTAACTGCTTCCTTACTTCTTGGTGTTGACGCTCCAGTTCACTTTTTCTTTTGTCTAACAAACTGCTGAACTGCATTGAAAGAATAAGAATTTGTCTTCATTAAACCCAACTACATAACATTTATTTTTAATCCATAATTTTTTATAGCATTTTTTAAACCATTGCATTTTATTAAATATTGAAATATCCTTCTCCAATCTGTAGTTGTAACATTTTGCTATTTTAATTTACAATTTGAAAAATGAATCTAATTTCAAAAGCAAGCAACTAATCTAACTCACAAAGAGAAAGAAAACCTTTTTTGATTTCACATTAAAGAAAAGGGAATGTAACTCATTCTTAAATTAATTCTTTATATAATATATATATTTCTAATGCAGTAGTACCTCTCAATAAGGGACATCCACCAGAACCAGATATTTTGTTCCTCAAATAGAGAGGTATCCTTTAATAAGAGGAAAATACAAATTCTATTCAGATGGAGGCCAACAGAATTGCCCCTTAAATAGAGATGTCACTTATTCAGACATCTTCCTTACGAGAGGTACTGCTGTATTTTCGAATTAATACATTTTCAATTAAAATAATTTGCATAACAAATGATATTCAATGAAATTTAAGTAGGAAAACTTCTCAAGAATTTGAAGGGAGGGGGGAGAGAAGCAGATATTTAAAATAATAATAATAAAACAGAAAAAAAGATTTAAAAATTTATCATAGTTTAAAAATGCCTAAATTTCTATCTTTTTTTTTAATTCTATCAGAAGATAAAAATTATCAGTTTAAGAGCCACTTTTATTATGGCACTATTAAAGTTTACAGCATAATTAACATAAACAGGCAAATGAAAACTGACATTGATGAAAATAAGTGAACTGCTCTCCATTTAAACACCTGCTTATGAATTAAATATTCCAAGTAGAAGTCTACACCTCCCCTTCATTTTTTACCCATAGAATGGTTCTTTTGAATAGAAATTGGATAATATTCTTATTCTGTAAAACTAATTTTAGAAAAATATATATATATATTTATGTATTTGCAATAAAAACAACTAAAATGCACCTCATCTAATATAATAAAAATACTTTTTCTCTGAAGTAGTATAAAACGACATATAATCCACATTATTGCATAAAGTTCATGCAAATATGTACAATAGCTAATTCTGTTAATTAAAAGAAACTCCTCAGCATTTGAAGATTGTTGCACTGAAATCTCAGAGTATAAGAAAAGTGAAAAATAGTATACAAAGAAATTTATCAATAAATTATAGCAAAAAATTTCACTTACACGTTGCCGCTCGGCTACAGCCTGGTCTATTAGCCTTTGGTGGGATTCCCTTTTGATTCTACAAAGTAATTATTAGAATATTAGACAAATTTAATCAAACCAGAGCAAATTGTAATTAAAATTACTGCATACCTTATATCTATGAACATTTGTCAATGATTAAGCCATCAATGACTGAGATTTTATTTACACATGTTACTCACAACATTCTCAAATTTTAATTATACACAGCTATTCTTTTCTTTAAAATGTTTTTATTGAATAACACTTTCTTTTCAGTTTAGAATGAGTGAATTTTGTAGCAATTTTCAATAACAAAATTGTGAATTTTAAAATTTAAAAATAAATTTTAATTTACCTAGCTAATTCATTTTTATCTTTGTGCTTCTTACTGAGGTCTTTCATTTCCTCCTTGTTTTGAGCTTCCAGCCTCTTCATTAATTCAGCAACTTCCCTATTAAAAACATAGAAATCAATCAATAAAAATGGATTAAAATTTAATTTTTTTAAAAAAATTATATTTCAAGTTTTTTCAGGAACATAATCATTTTTCACAAGTAAATGAAGTTTTATTTCTTAACA
>BMAW01016655.1:155275-265711 GCA_019974015.1 Nephila pilipes | reverse complement strand
ATTGAAAAATACCGTCGAATGCAAATTCCGATTCCATCGCCAGATGCGTGAGATGACGTCATATCGGAAAACGTAATTTCACGTGATTACTGCGATATGACAACAATTGTGGCGATCGCGAAACGGCAGCGCAGATTCGAACCCTGGACCAAGGGATCCGAAGGCGACGGGCCTACCAATCAGGCCGAAAAGATATCCCATCGGCCTGGTTGAGTAAGGCCTTTTAACCAGTGGTGCTGCTGTAGAAGGAAGTCGCTACACACTCCCCCTCCAGTATCATCGCAGCGTGATGATACGGAATGGAGATAAACGTGCGCCATTTTATTCAGAAGGGTTTTTTTTTGTCAGAAGGCGCCGAAACGTGCGCCAGAACCGGAATATCACTAGTAGTGAGTCGCACGCACTTGTCCTAAGACACACAGAGACAAGCGTTTTTTGCATCGGAACATATGCAAACACCGTGCTGCCACCTAGTGCTCAAGCCCTGAGTCACCACTAACGGCGATCGTCGGGGCATATGCAATCAGTAGGTACAGGCAGTCGTGCTGCCATCTAGTGTTCTTGTCCGGGGTCACCACTTGTGGCGGTCGCGAAACGGTAGCGCAGATTCGAACCCTGGTCCAAGGGATCCGAAGGCGACGGGCCTACCAACCAGGCCGAAAAGATATCCCCTCGGGCTGGTTGAGTAAGGCCTTTTAATCAGTGGGGCCGATGTAGAAGGAAGTCGCTACACACTCCCCCTCGCCTTCCTTAAATAAATAAATAAATTATATTTATTTAAAACTACATCTTTATTATATTTCCATTAAATTAAATAATTTTCATTACAATAAATACGCTTAAGTATCTCAGAATGATAAAGTATGTTTCCATAAAAAAAAAAAAATTAAAAAAATACTCCTCAGAAATGAATGAAGCATCTTACTTGAGCAATTTCTCTTCCAATACAACAGAAATTAAGAAAACTAATGTTGACTAGGTCAGGTCCAAATACAACAGTTACAGTCTTGTCTTCCAGGGGAATGTCTGGAGGACCCATCGTTACAGAATCTTTCAATTTACCCTCCTAAAAAAAAGTACATATATATAAATATATATTTGTGTGAACTATTTATATCTTTCCAAAGACAAATGATACATTTTATTCACTAAATAAATATTTGAACAGATTTGTATTTCAATAATAATCCTTCATCTTAAAAACAATAAACATAATATTTGACATAAGGATGATTTTGAATACAAAAAAGGTCATTAAAATAATTTAAAGAAAATTTTAAAACATTAAGTTACATAAATTTTTAATTAAATTCAGAAGAACAAATGGATCTTCTATAATGAACAACATTGTGCTATTAAAATTGGTGAGATAGAAAATTATCTCCGAGAAAATAAGACGGTAGGCAAATAAATTTTTTATCACTCAGATATCAAGCAATAACTTTTCTCCTATGACCCTCAATAGTTCTTGGATACTAAATCTAAAAATATTGGAAGAAAACTAAAATAGTATTATAAATATTTTTCACACCTTGAATGTTATTGGAGAACAAATAACATCAATCTCTGGATTGATGTATAACACAAAAGTTCTGTGTGAGATTAATGCCTATGTATTTGGATTTCACAAAAAGAATTTACCAATTTCAATTATAAGTGGATTGTATGATGAAATGGTCAAGCAGATTTTTTCATAATTGGTATGGATGCTTAAAAAAAAAACCAAAATATAACATCTATAGAATCATGAAAAATGCCTCTCTAGCTTACAGAATAAGTCACATTAATTCTATCTTTACAGCAGAAGCATTAACTATATGCCAAGCTTTAGATGATCAAAATGAATTACACAAAAATCTGTTAATTTCATCTGATAGATTTGCTCCGTACTATCTACACTTAAAAATTACAATATTAAATCACTAAGAGTCATTTATAGATTAGACAGTAAGATATTTATGCACTCACATTTTCATAAACAGACAATACTACTTTGGATTCCAGTACACTAGAAAATTTTTTGGAATGAACAGGTGTACAATCTTGCAAATAGGATAATGGAGTTTATTGTATACATTGATTGCATTGCACCAAAAGACTTCAATAACAATATTTCCAGAAACAAAATGAAAAGAACTAATGAAAATTTTTATTCAAGCAAATATTTTGAAATCTTAGAGAATATCCAAATGAACAAAAAGTAGATAAAAGGAAATACTAAGCACTCGAATCATTAGCAAAATGGTCATAACTCCTTAGCTCTCACACAAATTCAATTTAAATGATAATGCACCTGTAACTGTATCAACGATTTGGAACATGTTCTATTGGCTTATAATAAATATACGTCCCATAGAAATCACCTCTGGAACATAGTCAAGATAGATCCAAAGTGCAATACTATTTTCAAAGAGTTATTCAGAAAACGCAGTAGCTAATAAAAAAGTGTTCAAAACATTCTTGCAGATGAATAAATATTTTGATATTTGCTGAATTAAATAAATTGTTTAAAGAGGATAACTTTGCTTCTCTATATTCCATAAACTCAACATGAGAATTAGCAGTGGTAATATTTATTTTTCCATCATGTTTTACTAAAAAGGAAATAGTTGCTAAAAAATTAAATATAATACTAGATCTGTTGTAGATATAAATAAATAATACAAATTATTTTAGTTTTTGCATAATTAACAGAGTAAAAATTTAGAAATAAGATAATTGATTTTGAATTTTCTATAAATAAAAAATAAACTTTTTCCAACATATTTTAGGACAAAATTTAAGCCATTAAAATTTCATAAATAATTATTTATTCATAATATACATTAAAGAGCTAAACCATTATGACTACCCTTGTCTTTGAGAAATGCATATGGTCACTATGGAAAGGTATAAAAATGATGCTAGGAAATGACAGCTATCATTTAGAGCAGGGCTTCTTAAACTATGGGTCGCGACCCCAAATGGGGTCGCGTAGCAAAATTCTGCGGTCGCGAGAGATTTTAATGTCAAATATTTATATATACCATTTTATAACATCACTAGAGTTGGCGGAATACAGTGGACTTTCAGCGTCTAGACACGCGCATTTGTTGAAGGTTTTGAGCTATCTCCACCGACAGCAGTAAACGATCGATGATCGCTATTATTATATTGTGGCTATACATTGTTAGTACGTTTGTCGGTATCATACATGTTGAATAAACCGCGCGCCGCTGACTTCCCACTCTGACCGCCACCTCTAAATATCACACACAAAAGGGAGGAATGCGCGCGCGTACACATGTGCAACCTGCAGCTAAACAATGATTCATGTATGGGGTCGTCAAGAAACTCGCAATCATAAGTGGGGTCGTGAATGACAAAAGTTTAAGAAGCCCTGATTTAGAGCAAGCTTGTCTAAAGTGCGCTCCAAAAGTCTTTAAAATGAGGCCCAAATGCAAATTATGAAAATATTTAAATTTACACATATTTAATAAAAAATAAATGTTTGCAATATATTTCATATATAATTGATTCATTGACATTTATTTTGAAATAAAAATTTAAATAAAAACATCTTAGTATGCCAAACAATTACAGCATTTGAAAGAAAAATGAAATTTTGGTACAATCAAAAGTAAATGATTTGACATATTTCACTACTTTGGCTGCACATAAACCTGTGAGTTGCAATGCAAAAAATGCTGTATTAATTTTTGATTTAATTCAAGAGTTTGAAAGTAGATTTCAAGATTTTCGAAAAATGAAGAGCGTTTCAACATATTTTCTACCCCATTTTCCCATTTTCTCTATAAATAAATAAATTACCTTCAAATCTTCAAATGGAATGCATTGAACTGCAAAGTGACATTAAACTGAAAGAATATTTGGGAATGTTTCTTTACTGGAGTTTTATAAAGATTACCTGCCCTGCGATAAATATTCTAATTTTCACAATCATGCTTTATTAATGTCTTCAACTTTTGGCAGTACCTATATTTGAGAACAATTATTTTCAAGAATGAAGTATACAAAAAACAAAAATGGGACAAATATCACTGAAAAAATATCTTGAAAATGCATTAAGAATTGCAACCTTGTCTATTGAACTCGATATTGATTGTTTGCTCAAAAAAAGCAAATTCATCCATCTCATTAATTTGAATTTTTTCTATCTCTATGAAATCCAAACTAAATGAAACGAAACTTTTACAAATTTAAAATAAATATGTACCTATACATATATAATTCAAATTTTAAAAAAAAATTATAATAAAAAGAAGTTTATATATATAATTTATTTTAATAAAACTACATAGAGTTAATATTCATTTCAATTTGTTGAAAAAATATTGTATGTGTAGCCCAGCAATTTTTTTTTTTTTTTTTTTTTGGCAATGTGGCCCTCAAATGGTCATAATGTAAACATTCATGATTTAGAGTATTTTATGCTCACCTCATGGATAAAGGCTGAGATTTAAGAAAATTTAACAAAGGTCAGATCATCATAGCCATGCAGCCTGGAAAAAGTATTTAAGAAAAAGCACAGTTGTTTGCCTTTTGGATGCTACTACATGCAGTACTTGCAGAAAACAAACAATAAGCACAAAGGTGTTACCATCCACACCTCAAAGAAAGTGCCTACGGTACACTGTACTTGGTAAAGTATAATCAGCACCATTCCATTGCTATGTTAACAGATTTTAATGCAGTGTAAAGCTTAAATATTTCAGGGCACACAATTTAGCAAACACTGTTATATATGGGACTACACTGCCACAGACCTAACAAGGTTTTGTTGTTGATGCCTTGTTATTTGTCTTTATGCCTGAAGTGGATGCAACAGCATTAGACTTTTGAGAAGATACTTTTAACTTGGTCAAATTAATCCCAATTTCTCTAGAATGTTGATGGCAGGATTGGAACTTTTAGGTTGCCAGGTGATCAGCAGCTGGACTAATACACAGCAAGTAGAACTCGGGCTGGTGGCTGCTCAATTATGACATGGGTGACGTTCACATTGTCAGCCTAGACACTGTAGTGGTCATAGATAGAACCATGAAAGCTGTGGATTACATTAATGTCATTGAGGACCATATACACCCATTTATAATACCTGTTTTCCCAAATGGAGATGGAATTTTACAACAGGACAACATTCCTAACAACAAGGCCTAGATTATGTCCAACTGGTCTCAGAAGCACAAATGAATTCAACATCCTATCATAGCTATCTAATTTTTTGAAACTTAATCCAATACAACTACTGTGGGATGTCGTGGAAGGACTCCTCTGAGATCATGATCCATCACTGCATAATTCACTGACCTGAGGGACCTAAGCTTGGAATGATACGTGTTGCCGGTGGACACTGTACTGTATTGCAGACTATTAATAAAAATGACTTGTTTTCAGGACATCACATTTATTTGTACACATCTTTTCAAACATAAATTATACACACAATTTCCACAAGCACAATTTATCAACGTTCGTCTTTACCTCTTGGAGCCAAACTCAATTCTATTATCATGTTCGTTGCCAGTAAATTTTGTAAAAAACAAAAATTCAATCTGGTGTTGCCAATAGCATAATTATATTTCTTTGTAACAACTTTAAACATTTAAAAATATATATATCTTAATAAAGAATATTGAAAAAAGTGTCACTTTAAGTTTAAATCGTTTGCTTTTAAAAGCTGAATAGATAATATTTTTAAAAAAAGTATCACATTAAGATTAAATTGTTTGTTTTTAAAAAATTGAATATATCACAATACATATAAGTTTACAGTGTCCATACCTGTACATATTGATTGTGTTGTGCCAATTAAAAGATGGATTAGCAAGTACTTAGGTTAGAGGTTATATGTTTTAGCTCTTAGGAGTATATTATATATATAACTATTATTTTTAATAATTTATCTCCATATATAAGGAAATTTGTTAATTCTGAATGTTAAAAAAAAGTTTCATTTTTCCCAATACGAAATATTAGATATTGCTTTGTTAATATCTCATGTTCTTAAATTATTCATATTTAGTAAGTTTGCAAAGTGAAATATAATTGCCAGAGGAGAAACCCAATTTTAAGAAAATATAGTGAATCAGAGAGAACCTCAATGTCTGATCACCTATATTTTGTCATAATGTACTAAATGTCTAAGCACACTCAGTGTTGAAAAATACTGTATGTTAAATAAATAAATGCAGTATGAAAACAATTGAGCTCAATGTATTAAAAAAATGCTACCCCCTTTTTTTTAATACATTGAGCTCAATTGTTTTCATACTGCATTTATTGCTCACAAAATAAATTAGCAATGATTAATTTTTAAGAGATACACAACAAGACCAGATCCCCAATCACATATATACAAATAGCTGGTACCTTTTCAATAAATAAACATTTGGCTTCCAAGTGAACTAGATTGTCAAATGATATTTTGTTACTAAATTGTCCAAAAATTTTGTCCAGCTTCAGAAAAAAGCATACAGTTACTCAATGGGACAAGTAGGTTTCAGTATATGTGTGTGGTACCCTAATTTCCAATTAATTTATATGCTGGGGATATGGCAGTGTAATCAAAGTCAGTTCTTTTAAGCTGTTCATAAAATTTTATACATTAGAAAAGCTTTGGGAGCATTGTTATTAAAATACTATTTAATCATATTTCTAATAGAAATCTTTTCCACATAAATTTGAATGCATCTTTTAATCTACAAGGTGTGGATATTAAATAGCAAGATTGGTGCTGTTACAGAAGAAGTAAGCAAACCCCAAATGCCAGCGACAGACAGCTGTTTAGTGTGAAGCCTTCTCTTTCAAATACAGTGCCTCTTGCTTCTGTAAACAAATCTGTATAGCATTATAGCATATCCATTAACATATATCTGTATAGCATATTCATTAACATTAATAATTTTTTTTTCTCCAGAAAAATGACAAGTGTTAGAAAACTGTTAGTGATATAGAGCAACAAATTGTTGTGATACTTCACATGAAACTTGAAAAAACCGCTACTGAAACTTATAATTTATTGCAAGTGTATGGCAATGAATGTTTATTGTATGCACATGTTTTTAAGTGGCGTTTTCAAGATGGCCAAGAAAACATTGAAGATGATTCATGCTGAGTCACCCTTCTACCTCAAAAACGGATAGCAATATTGAAACAATCAGTAATGTGGTTCAAAGTGACCCTCGGTTAAGTATTCATGTGATTGCTAAGATTGTAGAAATTGACAAAGAATCTGTACGACAAATTTTACATAATAATTTTAATATGCAAAAAGTGTGTGCTTAAATTTCTCATATTTAAACAACAAGAAGCTAAAAAAATGTTTGTACTAACACTTTGAATACCATTGAAAATGATCTAAACTTGTTAGAAAGGATAACGTGTGACGAATAAGTTTTTTAATTATGATCCTGAAATGAAGTACCAATTCATGCACTGGAAGAGTCCATCTTCACCATAAGCCAAAAGAGCTCACATGAGCAAATCAAAATCCGACTTTTTTTCTTTTTTTTTTTTGCTTTGATTTTCATGGAATTGTGCCTCTTCACTGAGTTCCTGAAAGTCAAATTACTAATCAACATTACCACCCTAACATTCTTGCTGAACTTCATGAAAGAATAAGGAAAAAATAACTCGATTATAGAGGGACATGTCATTCTGCATTATCTGTCAAAAAGTTTTTAGCGAATACAGCATCTGAGCATTAGACCATCCGCCTTATTCACCAGACCTTGGGCAATGCAACTTTTGTTTCCTAAGGTAAAATCTGCATTAAAAGGAACAAGATTTGAGTCTGTTAAAGGAGTGAAGGAGAAAGAAACATACATCCGAAGACTTCCAGAACTGTTCCGAATAATTGAAGATTCACATGGTGCATTGTAGGAATAGAGAAGGAGTATATATTGAAGATGATCGTAAGTATGAAATCAAAATAAAATGTTTTACAGAGTCAGTCTTGTTATTTAATAGCTACACCTTGTATTTATTAAATATGCTCATTTTGTTCCTTTGTTTTACAAATTTTTTAGTAGTGCCAGTTGATTTATGGATTCTCTAAAATTAATTTAAAATGCAATGTTGTAAATCATGTTGGTTAACTTCCTGTGTGTTAAGTTAAAAAAATTTTAAAATTACAAATACAAAATCATATAAAAAATGCTTCATAACAAATAGTTCGAGATTTTTCACTAAAATTATTTCAGTGTTTGAAATAGTTTGGTAATTATAATTAAAATTTTAAAATACCAATATAAAATACAACAGAAATTAAACAGTGAGTTAATATTTAAGATTATTGCTTCATTATTACCTTAACATTTTTTAAGCAAAAAATGATAAGCTTGCACCTCAAAATTCAATTTTAGAACTTTAAAGGCTATGTTTTTTTTTTATATATATACCATTAATAATGAATAATTAAACTTAAAAAAATAATAATAATTACCTTCGGTACACGAGCATATCGTCCAGTCCTGATATCTCTGACACTTGATATTTCCAGAAATTCAGTTTCCTGAGATGAAAAAAATAGAATAATAGCTGAATTAAAAATTTAAAACCAAATTTTTTTCAATCTCAATCCATCTTTTGTGATAACGAATTTATTTCATTCATAAATAATTTTAAAAAGGCATATATGACATGAAACAAATAATTTGATGAATGCATAAAATAGTACAAATACAAATTAAAATATTTAAAAAGAAATTCCAGTTCATACATTAAAACAATTAACTGAAAATATTTTTTTTATATTTTTGTGATATTAAAACATGCAAATTTTACTTCAATAAACCATACTTAACTAAATAAAAATTTTAAACTTTCTTGAAATATCACTCTTTCTTAAAATATAATGTGGGTTTTCAGTTACTTTAAATTTTTATAAAATGCAAACTTTCTGACTTGGCAGGATAATGGGAACTATGATTAGAATGAACACAATGTGCAACTATTTTTTCCCTTTTAGAAATATAGATTTCTGAACATAAAAATAATTATATTTGTCCTCCATAAATGTAGATTTTAATAAATTTTTATTGATTTCACAGAACTGATCAAGAAATTTGAATTTTATTTAGACAAAGAAACATACATTTTGTAAAATAATTTCTCCTTCTCTTAGTGAAAACAAGCAGTGAATACTCCAAATTAGGTTTAATTTACATTCAGGGTCATTAATTAAAGAAGAAATAAGCTACTACAAAAAAAAATTATTCATATAAAAGTAACACAGCTAACTAAAATATAATTTTTACTTTTTCTCAATCACTTTATTTCTAAACACCTAATTTTAAAAAAAAAAGCCAAAACAATTTTGTTCAAATTTTACAAGTATGTTATTTAGACTTGTAAACACCTTTTCCCAATGGACAGTTGGTTGATTAATTTTACTACCACAAAGGCCATATTTGATTAAGCCTCGCATGCACCAAACACTCATTAATTCCCTATTATTCAAGTGTTACAAATTTATCCGTGATTTGAAAACAAAAGAAAAAAAATGATGGAAGAAAAAGATAAGTAATGTTTTACAAATGGAGGGTTGAAAATAGGGAAAGATTAATGAGGCAAAGTATCCCTCATATTTACTTAAAAGTTAACCACATGGGAAAGAAGAAAGATCCCTTGTGTAACTCAGGGTTGCAAGTCACTAATTTATCAACAAAAGGTAAGCACCTAAAGCCTTCTTTCAAATGAAAAATATCATCCTGATATTACTGATGATTCAAAAAGTACATGAATGTTGACTGTTTATTATCATCGCAATGAGAAACAACACAATGGCTATGAGCAACGGATCTCATAATTTTAAACCTTGATCATGTAATGAAGAGGATACCTGAGCTGGCATCTCCCTCTCCAAAGCACTCTGCCAACAGGATTACAGGGGTCTCAAGAGATTTAAAGTACATCAGACCTACTACATGGCAGGGCTTTAGTAACATCAGGGCTACAACCCATGATTTGAAGAAAACTGGAAGCCACATGTCTGTGACAATAACTACTAAACAACCACGGCCAGGGTCTTAAGTGGCAACAGGACTTGAAACCATGACTCAACAAAAACAATACCAACTTGAATCCCCAGCCTTGACCGATAGGCTACTCTACTGCAGCTACAAAAGGCACAGAAGGGTTATTCTATCAAAGAAAAAAATATGGATGAAACAAAACTTTTCAAAAATATAAAAACAAAGTAAAAATATGGGGTCATTTATTTTCTTCCAATCTTCACACTTAGAATATTATATTTCACATTTGTCTATGTAGTGGTAATATGCTATTCTTTTTTTATATATAAAATATGTCATTATACAGATGTTTTCCATATTAATAAGACTAAAAGATTTTATACCATTTAATCTAATTTTATATTTAATGGTTTCTTATGAATCAATAATTTAGCAAACATTTAATTCTGTATATCATAAGTACCATAAAAAATTCTTTTATACATTATTTTTAATAAATCTCTTTGTTATTTATAAAAATTCTTATCGAAAAAAATAAAGAAGCTACACACTCCAATACATCATTGAGGAAATAAAAATATTTTAACTTGAAGGTTTATTACATTTGGATTCCTCTCTAAAAATCCATGACTTAACATTAAAATAATGATTCAATAAAAATTCGATTTAATCAATTGAGTTTTAGTGTATAGAAGTTAAATAGAAATGTCTAGACAATCCTACATAACATTTAAATACTTTTCGGAGTGGAAATGCTTATTTAATGACTCATTATTTTCAAAATATTATATATTTAAAAATTTTAATTAAGTTCCCACTAATTATAATTAAATTAATTTTAGTTATTACTTAATTTTGTTATTATTTTTATTTAATTATTTCTAAGTAATTTATTGATTTTATTAGATAGCAATGAAAATCACACGACTTTTCTCACAACAATATGCAAATAATACCTGCTTCACAAGAAAAGTCATACTATAGTAACCTACGTAATCAATGGTAGTTAAGGTAATCACACTTAATCAACTTTTCAAATGGTACTTCTCACATTCTGACAAAGAGGCAAGGTAAAATACAACTGGGCTCATTGAGAAATGTCGCACAATATGTTTGATATTTTGCAACACTTCGCACTAGATCTCTCATCCTTGCCAGAGTTACATCCCATCAGAGCATTTAGGGACCAATAGCTGAAATTATTTCAGTTACAGATAATCAACTACAAATATTGTGCTGCATGGCTTTAAGATGTAGGCTAAATTTGTTTACCACAGAAATCTCAAAGTGGAAGGACAAGAGAGACGGCCAAAATGTTCATCAGAAAGGATATTGTAAAAACAGTTATGATTCTTAAGTGCAATTAGTTCAATGTCAATTTTAATTTGCATTGCAAATTTTAAGATCAAAAAGCACTAACGATTTTATTTGAAAATTATCTAAATAGCAAAAGCTAATTTATAAATTATTTGATGTAAATAGTATTACAGTACCAATTTATTCTATGTGTCTGCCCAACCACAGCAATACAAAAACCTTAATGAAATTGAGAGCTACAGAATTATGGAAACTAAAGCAAGACAGTACAAAGTGATAAATTATAAGATACTAAAATAATAAAATTAATAGATACTATTGTGACTATTTGAATAATATTCACTTGTGCTATCTATGAATTAAGTGTTGCAACAAAGAGCAAAGTTTATTATAGACAGGGTTTATAAAGTGATCCACTCTGCCAGTCCTTAGAATTCTAAATAGCACTCAATGTAGAATTGTTTACATGCAAACCATTAATAATAGAATGATTCAAGATGGCAAGATAGATGGCAAGCAAAAACTTTTATTTCCAGAGTGAAAAGGATACTAAGTATCATTTATTTTCATCCAATTTTGTTGCAACCATAAAACACAGAATTAATAATATATGTATTTATCTACTTGCAACACATACAAGAGAACAAAAAAAAAAAAAAAAAAAAACAGTAAATAAGAATCCAGTATCCACTTCAGGTATTTTACCTTCATAATGTATGGAGAATCACTTTTGAATTATCCACATATGAAAAATCAACATTTATTAGCCCTCATTATACCCTTCAACAATAAATATTTACCCAGTTTTTTTGCTTTTGTTTTGTTTTTGCTAAATTAGTTTTAATAAAAATTCAAGATACTACATATATTTTATCCCTTCAATTAGTTTATTCCTTTGCATAACCATTTTGAAAGAGATATTTGTGTGATTATATTAAATCAATTTTGAAAAAATTAGTCAAGTTGCAAAACACATTTTAAGAGATGCACTCAGTATAGTATCACACAAAAGGCACAATATAACATTCAATTCCAAAATACAAGATTTTTATACATCACCAAGGTTACAACTTTATTGAGACTTTTCAGAGATGACTTGTTTTGTCAGAAATTTTATCATACACTAATTTTTTATCAATTTTTCAAATTTCTTTTGAAATCCAAAATTAAAATGCAAAAATTAAAAGCATTCTTCGACATCATTAATATAAATATTTTTGAAATTTATCTTTTTTTACATTTCAAGTTTTTCACATTTTTTAAAAATAATGGTTTACCCAGAAATTTTGCTATAAAAATGACACACATTAAGAAAATTTTCCCCAACATATACAAAAAATGATGAGAATTTTTAAAATAAATTATGAGCATGAATAAAATTAACCTATGTTATTTTTAACAATTTATGTGGAATTGAAAAATAGGCATCAAAATAACACAATTTACAGGGAGCTTAAAGGTACATCATGTTTTTCTTTATTATATAAACTAAGCTGCAGCTTCATTATATACATCCATAATGTCACAATTACTTCATGTTTTCTATTTCTTAAGATAGAACTCCAATAAAGTTTAATTAAAGACTAGATAACTTAATATACACAACACATTAGTATTTTGATGTATCACAAAAATAGGTTTCTTCACAAAATAAAAATAATTCTACTCGCATAAAATCATGTTGACCATTTTTGTAAAACCAAAAAGAAAAAAAAAATGTCACCAAATAATACAATATTCTGTCAAACATGGAATTGGTGGCTAAAAGAAACAATACCCAGCCAAAAAATTGAAAATGTCATTAAACTATGAGATATCCTACTAGACACAATAAATGCTGCAAAGCAATGCGATGCCTCTTAAAAATGGAAAATGTGGTACCAAATGTGATTTTTCCTGTTTAGGTATTTGCCATTAAGATGTGGCCTATTTCACTATATTGCCCACTTGTTTAGTACTTATTTAAACAGCAATTATATCAACAATTTACTATTTTCTAGCAATTTTCACTAGTAGTTATTATTCTGTTTTTAAAAACAGAATTACAATTTGGAGCCTAGGATTGCGATAAAAGATTATCAATAAGGAAAGGGACACATTTAAAGAATTCCAGAATTTTTTTTTCTGATAGCAATCAGATTTATTTACTGTTCGAGTAGAGAATTAACAGTTATTAAGTGAGGAAATGAACAAATTGGCTTGAATACCAAGACTGGGATAGATGGAAAAATTAAGTGAGAGAGGTATGCATAAACAGTCTTTTAGTAAGGTAAAAGAAAAAAAAAACTAGGTTGTAACTACATTGTAGATTCAATAAAAGTTTACTAACAAATGTTAAAAACAAAGCAAGATGAATACTCCCTAAGCAATAGATGTATGGAAATATTTTCAGGAAGAACAATGAGTATTTCATAGTTAAGTTCCAGATAGAAAATTGACAACTCTTTTCCAAGCAATAAATATATATATATAGAAGGTTCCTCCCCTAGGAAAGCTTAAAAGACAGAATTAAGAGCTGTGAAAATCAAACAGTTAAAAGTTAGCCACTATTATAGTTTTCAGGATCCAAAGATTGCTGTGCGTACACAATCCGTGAGTAATTCACATACTAAAAAGTCTAGATCACGAAACTGTGTACAATCACTTTATTCATATATAGATCAATTTATGAGGTGCAGATTCGCAATGAAGAGCACCTGTTCATTACTAAAAATGGAACCACAGACTTTTGGATGTCAAAAAAATTGGAACAAGCTCAGTCAGAATATCAGTAATCTATGTGGTGGATGAAAAATAGTGACAATTTTCATAGGAGAAAGAAAATGTCATCAACTCTCCTGATACATAGAATTGTACATAAGTACCAAAATAAGTATTTTCCAAAAAAGAAAGCTGATGTTTCATGGTTTTTTTTATTAAAGTTACATAAAAAATAAAGTTTCTTCAGAAATTGAGGTTCACATATATTAAAGTAGACTTTCAATAAAATCAATAAACAAAACATGGGATTTATCAAAGCCACTGAAGACATCATACTTTATTTTGATCTGTCCAGTAAAGGAAAAATCCTTTACTGTCCACTTTAAGGGTAACAGGTGTTCCAACTGCTGAATCCTAAAAACAATAAAAAAAAGACAGTATTACAAAACAATTCAAGAATAATAAATAAAATATCATTTTTATTAAATAATTTACATTTTATAACACATATAAAAATTTGCAATATTATTTACCTAACAATCAAAAATATATATATATAAGCATATTTTATGTTTACTTGAACATTTTCTATTTTTACTTTACAACAACAGGATAATTTACAAAAGGAAACAAATATCAAATTGTACAGCTTTATGAAATTATATCCAATTCAATTAACAAGATTTTTAATGAAGCATGATAATTGACAGTGATTGCAAAAAATTTATAATTATTGCTTAAATACCAGCTACAACAATATTCAAAACTTTTACCACTACTTTATGCAATACTACATTCTTTAAAAGGGATAATCTCAAAATTTTTCTGCAATTAAAAATAAATTTTTTGAAATTTTCCTTACTTTTTTTCTATAACTCTAAAACACAAAATAATTTTTTAAATAGATTATATAACAATCATGAAAACGTAATCCTTTGTTACAAAATAAAACATTAATTATGCCAAATTGCAAGGCTAATTCAATTCTAAATTAAGATGTAGATTATTAATTATATGAAATATCCTCTTTATTTTTATTTATAAATGTCAACATCTTTAAAAGAAAATAACAATTATTTCCTTCTTTAGTTGCCAAAAAATAAAACAAATTTTCTTAAAAAAAATATAATTGACATATTAACCCTAGATTCATAAACATGCATGGGAGATACACTATTCATAAATATTCGTCTGTTGGATGAACATATTATATTAATGATTTTTGTTCTATAAAATTCAAGGAGCAACAAAACACCTTTTATATAAATTTACACTTATTTTTTTTTTTAAAAAAAAAAGCATTTATTTTTCATTTAATTTGTAATATGCCTATGAGGAAAGGAAGGGAGAGGAGAAACTCTTTTTTCATTAAAAGCAAAAATTTGCAAGGTAAAAGATTAAAGAAAAATCTTCACAGCCATATAAAGGAGGAAGGTGCATAGAATTTTTAGAATAATAAAATTATTTGACAATTGATAAAATAAACAAATAGCATGAAGGCATTATAAACACTTATTTGAATTTAAAAGGTATGGTGTGATAAATTGCAACTTTCTCTTCTGATTAAAATGAGTGCTTAAAAAGCTCATTGTAAAAATTTATTCAGTAATAAAGAATGGAGGTCACTCAGCCACTTATTTTGTCCAAACAACCAATTGAAAGTGAGGGAAGTCTTTGGTCATAAAACAAAGCTTTTAATTAATTACTTCCCTTGTGCAAACTTCCAGACAATTACAATGGCGGTACAATTTTGAACTTCCAGTCAGACTTTAAAACAAATTAAATTATCCTTTCAATGTTGTGTGCCTTCATGAAATTAATATCTAATGTTTTTAATGAAGATTCAACAAGAAAATAATCAAAATATACACAATAAATATTTTATTACATGTTTAGTTTCAAAAAAATAATTTTAAAAATAAGATTGATAGATATTAAAAAATTCAAATAAACTAAACTTTAAACTAATTTAATATAGAATTTCATCATAAATTATGAAATTCAGTCAAAGAAAAGTATGATAGTGCAAAATATGTTTAACTGGCTTGACATATATATTATATAAACATCTCTTTCTTTCATTAAATACTACATTATTCTAAGAATCTATCAAGATTATTTTCACACACTATATGCTTCAGTTGAATCTTTCAGAAATTTCTTGAAAATTGATTACACATATATTTTCATCATATAATTTTAATATAATAACTTTATAATTATTTAAAAAAAATTTAAATATTTCTTCATTTATCATAATTAATATAACAAAAAATAAAAAAATAACTGAATCAATTTCAAAAGCTTCAACATTTTAAATACTTAAAGGCTATTTCAATTTTTTAATGAAAAAGAGAAACTATTTAATAATGAAAATAAAACAAATATTGAGAATTTCGAAAAAATATAATTTTTTTTCCCTGAGGGAGAAAAAAAGATGTATTTTTCACACATATCCTAATTTAACTATTTCTTAATAAAATAATTATCAAAATATACATAACTTAGCGCTTTCAGCAAATAAAACAAAAATATTTTCAGAAATAGAAAATCATTTAATAATACACACTTAATGCATATTATGTTCTAAAATAAGACAGTATTTCTCTGTTGTGTGTCCTATTTTATAAAGTTATAGTATAATATGATTAAATACATATACCCTTTTAGTAAAAAGTATGAACAATTCAAAACAATTTAAATCTCAATACTTTAAATCTAACACTCATTTCTTAACTCTCTATTAATCAATGGTATATTTTACAAAAACTAAAGAAGGGGAAATTGATACACATAACAAAGAATAGCAGCAGAAAAAATAAACAAAGAGTTAACATGCAAAATTGTTATAAATCTAAAACAAGCAAAAGAAAAACTTTAAAATGACAGAATTTTCTTCAATAAAGAGAAATATTTAAGGAAAAGTATTTTATAATATTCAAAACATAAAAAAAAGTATTTAAATTGCTTTGTAATAAGTAACAACACATATTATGGTAGACAGGTATACAAGATTCTAGCTATAAATTCAATGAGCATTGAAAACTCCAGAATTGACATTGGCACACATATACAAATATTCAATAACCAATTACAAAACCCTTTTTTATGCAATAAAATAATTCTCATTCATAATAAAGTATAAAAAACAGTCATAGCTTTTTTTTTATTTCAAAAGATTACATTATGATCAAAGATCATTAAAATACTTTGTTTTCCAACTTTATTATAAGTAAAATGTTACATCTAACATTAGTTCTTAAAAATCAGCAAAATGCAACTATTAATACTTTTGTCATTGAATAAAAATAATATTTTTGTTAAACATATATTAGTTAAAGTAAGCAAGCTACACAATTCATGAAGAGTCCTCAAAAAAAAAAAAATTAAAAATCTGAATACTAGAAAAAGCCAAAATATAGAGAAGTTCAGCATTTAAACTGAAATTTCAATGAAAAATTTAATCCATATAAAAACAGAATACAACAAAAGGCAATAAAAGATATTAATATACATAGTACATTTACATGCAATAATTTTAATACTCATGAGTACAATTACTTTTAGTGATATAATTTGAAATTATTTTTAAGTGTTCAAAATTAGCTCAACATATGCATTTAGTAATCAATTTTTGTTTTATTTACTATTGGAATCAGAGCTTAAGTATAACCTTATTTTCTTGACATAACTCTAGAAGACTTCAAAGAATGGATAAATTAATTTTAAGTTTGCAATTCTATTAATGTATTATTCCTGATTTAAAATTAATGAACTTTGACCCTATGTAAAAAAAAATATTTTAAAGTTAAAATTTATCAACTTATATAAATATTTAATATATATTAATAAATAATGATAACTGTCATTGAGTTTCATGCATACAATGGATGAAAGAAATATATTTTTACATATCTGCTAAATTAACATGAGAGATGTACAGGTAGATTATTTGCTCTTCAACATAAGTCATATAAATAGAGTTATCCTTGCTTACATATGTAATAATTACTTTAGAATTTGTATAAAATATAACTTTTCACTCTTTTTTTCCCCTAGTTTATGTGTTCCTTCCTATTTTTATTATATTGGATCATGTTTACAGATCACTAAAAAAAACCTAAAAATGTTTTGTACTTTTTGAATTTGTACAAAGACAATATCCTTATACACTCAATAGGAGTTTGAATGGCATTTTAAGTAACAGAAAAGAACATATCACCAATTTAAAACGGTTAACAGAAATGTAAACAAACACTGAAACAGAAACTACGTAACATTTCGACACTTTTTCTCATATAAAACATAGATGGTCAGACAGTCTATTGTATTCAGCATTCATAAAACAAAACACTGAAGAATGATTAGTAATAACGCGAAATGTACTCACATCATCCCATTTAACAAACTTGTTCCCCTCCACTAAACTATTGGGTACTGATATGGGTTTTAATTGAACGACGTGCACGCCTGATTTAGCTCCGGCCATATTCAGGCATTGGAGACACTGTGAATGGAAAATTGATACAGAAGCTTAAGACTGGATCATAATCACATAGCTTCCAAGTACGTAAGCATTTGTAATCATGTATTAAGCAGATCTAATCAGCTGAAATCCTTTAAACCCAGCTGTCAGCTCAACTAGCATCCTTAACAACATCATTGAGTCGAGTTGTTCAATAACGAATAAAATAAAAGTTTGAGGTCAACACATATTAGTATCTGGCAAAATATACATCCTTTATTTCTGTTACTTGTTTTTTAAAATTCATTATAAAATAATTTCTTAAAAAACTGTCAGTGATAATTGTTTCAATTCATATTATTTTAAAATACAACCAAGATTGTGCTCTAAATCATTATGTGAAGCAAATTTGGGGACATTCCTTGAAGTTCTTAAAAGAGACAAATGTTTCTCGATATAAATATATATTCATAATAATTAGAAATATCCTGGTGAAGTTTCAAAAAACATTGAGATGAACCGTTAATTACCATGAAGTTTTCCCCACAATGAATGTGTAACTCTCGAGACCAAAACATTTTTAAGAAATTTTTTTTACAAAACTACAGATTTTAAAGCCTTAAAGATCCTGCAGAAATTATCAGTAATATTGTTTCACATGAAGGCTAATGAAAATCTATAATATTCAATACAACTAGAGATGGGAATCGAAAGGGTGACCTTTTTAACTTTGAACCAATTAATATAAAAGAATGAAAAAACTCGAGTCAGCAGTCCACCAGAAACCTGTTCTTTGTTGTTCCTAATTAATGTTCTCTATTTTCTTTCTTTCTTTCTTTTTTTTTTTTTTTACATTTGTATAACTTTCTACAACACGCAATGTTACGGAAGGTTGTATACCACTAGAGAAGATCAAAGATATTGCCCGCATATTTACCCATTCGAAGGTCTAATTTCTCGCAAGCAAATGTTCACCGAAACCAACCATCCATCAACTTCTAAATCTCCCTATCGACGAACAAGACCAGCAACAACATCTATATCCCTTTCACACAATTCCTCGAATACAGCAATCAACCGACGTTCGCATGGACACTCCTTCGATAACGTTTGCAGCTGCCAGAAAGCAATAAGAACGACAGAGCTAGATCAAACGGCTCCAGGGTAATTAGAGTGAAGAAGAAAAACATTCTTATTTCCACAGGCAGGTAAAAGACCTGGTAGAGCTGGTCTTAGTAGAAATGTTTTGGTAGGTCTTCTAGTAGACCTACTAAAGCAGGTTCTAGAACAGTAAAGATAAGTGTATGCGATTCAGAACTGGAATGGTCGCTCCGATTTTAGTACTCTGATTCTTTTGTCCATTTGGTAATCAATACAAATATTTAGGAAAATTAGGAAATATTTAAAATTAGGAAACATATCACTCTAATTAGTAATCAATAACACTGAAATATTTAACTAAGTATTAAGTGTAAACATCATTTAAAAAAACTAGTATAATCTAAGTCAAATATATATAAATAAGCATAGAATGATTAATTAAAAAATAATTACAACTAATACTACATACTGATTAAACGAAAAATTTCAGTATTGAACTGATATGTTTTTATTCAATTTGTATAAAGATGTTTTACAGAAAAAATAGAAGATGAATTGTAAAAATGTTTAACTCTCAAAATTTTTCAGCACGGAACTTGAAAATAATTTTATTTGTTCCGTTTATTCATTGATTTTAGAATATGTTTTCAGCTCTTTGTTTTATATTACGAAACAGTATTTATTAAATTATTAGAAAATGAGAAAGGGAAATCATCATGGAATTACATTTATCAAATACTTTTTTTATTGGAATGTATGTTGACTAAGATGAAATTAAACGAGCTTTGTTGTTGTTTTTATTAAACAACAACAACAACAACAAAAAAAAAAAAAAAAAAAAAAAACAGCCTTTAGGTGTGTTAATGGTTCTCTGTTCAATTTATTTTCCTTAACTAATATAAGTTTATTCTTAATTAATAATAAAGAGGTTTTTAAACATTCTTACATTAAGCAATTATTTGAATTACTCATGCTTTCAACTTACTTCATTCTATTAAAAATTTTATTTGTTGATGTTTAATTTAAACGCAGAAGTTTTTTTTATCTCTTCGATGAAAAGTTCCTATCTATTCCTGAATAATCAACGTTACTCAAAGATATTTTAATTTATTAGTTTATTAGCATAGAACAGGAATTTTATCACATTTCAAAACTATTAATTCACTAAATATAAAAGCGGTAAAAAGAGAATAAAACACATTCTTAAAAAGAAATTTAGAGAAAACTTAAAATATTTTAAAGGTTATTTACTAATTTCATGGCTCAAGTGAAATACATAAAAACGTTTTAAAAACAAAACAGATGATTGAAATAATAATAAAAAAAAAAGGACATGCTTAGTGTAATTATGAATCAAAATAACACTTTTTAAAATCAATTCTTGGATAAGAGCATGGTAAATACTTCAAAAATTGCAATTCAGTCAATGAAAATTTTCGTTTCGAAACTCGCTTTTGGGCTCAGAAAATACGTTGTCATTCATGTTGTATTCGTGAAAATATGTTGTCGTGCAAAATTATCTCCTTCCGTACGGAAGGAGACGATTTGAATTCATATTTTAGTGAAAATCCCTAAAAAAGGGGGTTTTTTTTCACACTTAAAAGAACTTTTATATTTCCTTTTAGCTTTTGAAACAGAGATTTTTTTTTTCTTTCTCGACAACGAAATAAATTTCTCTCTCTCACACACACATTTCTCGATAACGAAATGTATGTGTGTGTGTGTCATCAAATTTTCGATCTTTAATTTAACCAACTTCCCATCAAGCTAGAGCTCTGAAACTTTGGAAATCGTTCTTACTCGCGTAACAATGCGATATTTAGACATTTGCGACAAGTTTTAACTAATATTTTCTTTAATAATTTAGTTTAGCCAACCACTTGGTGCGATTTCAAAAATTGGCACTAAACTTGGCGATTTTTTTTAGCTGAACGTTAAGTCCGTGAAACGGACCAGGGTAGCTACATTTGGCAAAATACCACCTAATAATTCTTGTCTCCAAGGGTGGTTGGGTTAAAATGCATTCCAACCATTTAATTTACCGGATGAATTAATTAATTTTAGTTAGTTTTAACGTTTTTATGTATTTCACTTGGTGTGTGTGTGTCTGTGTGTGTATCAGTGTGTCATCAAATTTTCCATCATTAATTTAACCAACTTCGCATCAAGGTAGAGCTCTGAAATTTTGAGAACCGTTCTTACTTGCCTAACAATGCAATATTTAGATATTTGCGACTAGTTTTAACTAATATTTCAATAATTTTCTTTAATAAACTTTGCCACCATATAAAAACGTTGGATTTTATCTCGAATTATTTGTATTCTGGTTTTGTTACTCTGTTACATAACACATTAATAAAAAAGACAGTAACAAAAATAATCCATTATTAAAAATTGTTTGTTTCGATTCTTTGAATAATTTAAATCTAAAATTGTAATTTAGAAAGTTTGCACAAAAAAAAGGATAGGGGGGCAATTTTTTTTATTTTTTTAAGGGGGCAAAAATGATAGAAAGGTTTTATATCTCAAAAGTAAGATATGGACAAAATATTTAAAAGAATTCTAAGAATTCTCTATTATTTATTTTTGTTTTTCTTCCTCATAATTTGATCAGATTTTTTTTTCATTATTATTATTTTTACTTTTTTGCATCTGGTGTGACATTAAGAATTATTAATACCCCAGCGATCTTTCTGTTTTTTCTCTCTACCCACCTTCTTCTCAAGCATTTTTTTAACTTTCTCTATCCACTTTTCTTCAAACAGCAACATCGCAATTACACCTTTATTTGCGCAGCACGGCTACACCTGGCTCTTGCGCCATTACAGGCACCTCCATCACATAAACGCACTCCTCTCTTGTTCATTTAATAGAGAAGTATTTGTCTTTCAGCATGGGTGAAATACAACACAAAATAGAAAAACAGTAATAAAGTTTTCAGAGAGCTGTATATAATAGTTGAACGTTAAATTCTTATGACTTTCTGAAGTATTGATTAAATCGTATTTTAAGGTTCGCGACTGAATCCAATTTGTTAAGCAATAGTACATATTTTTGAGAGTTAATATATGCAGTATTAGAACATTTAAATAGGAGTAATAAACATATTAACTTATTTTTTCACAAAACTCAGGTTGAAAACTCTTAATTAATGTAATATCAAACATATTTAAATGAAATGGAAATAATAGACAACATTAGAGTGACTCTTTTCAGAAGAGCATCATTACACCATAGTATTAACTCACACACGCATGCACAAACACATATATGCACGAAGGTGGTTCAAAAAGTACCTGTGTTAGGAGTAAACAACGGCGTATAAGATTGGAACTTGTGTATGGTTATCTTCGTATCACGAGCCATCGTTAACATAATTTTTCTGCCGATTAGACCGTCCTTGCCCTCTTCAGAACAGATTCTCCGGAAACAACTCACTGTTTTGATTGTTAATAGGTTTTCAGTGTATAATGATGAATCCAGATGTCATCGACATTGACAACTCGAAGTGGCAGCAATCAAATTTTGATTTGGCAGTAAGTGATTGAGAAATAAAATCTAACCTATGAATCAATGTTACACGTGTTCTGGCGACATTTAACAGAAGGCACCACACAATGGTTGTACCAATAGACTTCAGAAGCGCCATCCATCATCAAAAACAGGAACTTTTGAATCATCTTGTATGTGTGTGCGTGTATAACACTGTTTTATGGTCTGTCCGTCAGGGGGAAAGGGGTCGAAATTTACTCCTTATCAGCTATCGATTCCGAACTTGATTCAAAATTAGCCTATAAAGGGTATAGTGTTTAGATAATTGAAATAAATTTAAAAGATTTATTTTCTAGTAATTATTAATTATGTTTTTAATTGAAAATAAAACATTTAATTATATTAAAATCGATTATGGAGAAAAATAGGTAATGATGTCACGATTACTTTCATTGATATTTTTAAGAAAACTATTTAAAAACAAATTGTAGTATATATAACAAATTTTCATCATATGATATTATAAAAGTGTTTTAAATTAACCCATGCCAATGAGGAGCAAACATTGATGCTATTTTTTAGAGTAGTTCTAGAAACCCTGTTTCAAAATTCAATAAGCAGTTGCTTCAGTAATACAAGTATCTCAACTATTAAGAATAGGTCTTAAATTTAGTAAAAATTTTAAATAAGGAAATATATATGAAATATTTACAAAGAAGCAATTTTTTTTGTAGAATTTCACAATAGATTTTTAAAAAAATCGACCCTATTCAGTTATACTTCATACATCGATTAATGATTTAAGTTACTTGGATACATTTCGCATCAATCACTATTAAAGTCCTGGATTATGTGTGTATATAATATACTAACAACCAAGAATTTTATTCTTTGCATCAATATAATTTCTTATATTATCACATGAGGTTGAATACTTGGAAAAAACGTTTTTGATCAACTCTAAAATAGTATTTATAGTTCAGCTTTTTCTAACTCTAGAGATAAAATATTTAAGTTAGTTAAACAACTTTGTAATGAATTATGTTTAAATAGCAGAGTTATATGAATAATATTCTCACAATCAAAAATCATTCTGCAGAGTAAGGAAATTAATTTAGCCCAGGAGAATGGAATTTAAAAAAAAAATTCATTTGGATTACTTCGAAATAATATTGAGAATTAAATCTTTACCCACATAGCCACAATTACGATTCAAATTGGAAGTCAGGGAAACCATTTTATACCATGATAAAAGTTAGAAATTACATGAGTCACGATTTTAAACGTATTTATAAGGAATGAAATTAAAATTGCATTTAATTTGGCATTCTGTCTTAACAATTTCCATAATCAAATGTGTCTGTACCAAGTTAGTGTTAGCACTTATATTCGAAACCAAAAACAGTAAAATAAAGCATAAAAATATTAAAGTGTTTTTTTTTATATTACTACTACATGGTACGAAACCGCAAAATAACAGCAATCGCCATTTTTATACATCAGGTTGTAAAAATAAGTTTTACGTTAAAACTTTGAAAAGTGAGTAAATTTACACGTTAACGAAACAAAAGCCTCTTGGGTGTGAAAGAAACGTAGACACAAAAGTATATAAAATATTGCAATTCCTTTAGTATTACAAAGATTAAATTTCTTTAGAACCGCTGCTTTCTTGTTAAGAGAGTATTAAGGAAGATAAATTATTGATTTCGGACTTCGGAAATAAAATAAAAAATTTTCGTAGGGGATGATGGAGCTAGCGATCTTAAATATGCATCTTAAACAGATCTCTTTTCACGGCCGGAGACTAGGAAACTCATGCAATTTCGACTTTCTCAATACCAACGTTTGAAAAGATGGGACCTGACGATCTCAAAAATTGATTAGCTTCACCAGTCAATCTATCACGGCCAGAGAACAGGATGCTAACTAAGGTCCGACTTCCTCAAGACTGCCATTTCAAATGATGGGAGCTGACGCATCTCATAATGTGCTTGGCTTCACCGGTCAGACTTCACGGTCATAGAATAGGACGCTAATTCATCGTCCGACTTCCTTAATATTGCCGTTTGAGATGATGGGGGCTGACGCATCTAAAAATGTACTTGGCTTCACAGGTCAATCTACCACGGCCAGAGAATAGGATGCTAACTAAGGTCCGACTTCCTCAAGACTACCGTTTAAGAATGACGAGAGCTGACGCAAGTTAAATATATTTTTTTTTTTATATTACATTCTATATGAAAACTTACAAACAAGTTCATTTTAAACCACACTTCAGAAAAAGATGAATCGGCTGTATTAAAACAAGTTTACATTTCTGTCATGCACAAATTTATTTTTATACTTCGACAACACGCGACAAAAATAATTTTGTTGACTATTGATATAACAAAAGCAGTTATTACAACTGCGTCATATTTACAACGGAATATGTAGAAAATTTTAGGTATAATAGGCGTTGTTGTGTGTGCTCTATATCCCATAAAACCAAACAGTCAATACAGAAATATGCAATTTGCTGAAAAGTTTTAACTTGTTTTAAGTATATTTTTTGTTGAAATAATTTAATTCTAAAGTTTGATGTTGAAATATTCAGTTTCCTTTACTCTTTTATATTCATTAATTTAATTGCGTTTTATATCAAAATCGATATAATTTCTTTTGTGATGTATGGAAGAATTTTTATGAACATGTTTGTATCAAGATATCGTATGTTACTTTCATAATTATTAATTACAATAGAGCCTAAGGCTCTCCATCTACCCACCATTTTGATTTCGGGGACGTAATGTTAATCCAATGGAATTTCGACTTTAATTCTCCCATCTTTAGTATTTGATCTATTTGAATGCAATAAAGTGCATCTGAAAGAGCAAAAAATTATGAACGCTTCTGTGGAATTACTTTCTTCCTTTACTTTAAAAGTATTTAAAAATATTTTTTAAACTCGCAAAAGAATCATTAAAATTAGAGTAAAGATATTTTTATGGTGCTCCTTCGGATGCACTTTATTACATTCAAATAGATCAAATAGTAAAGATGGGAGAATTAAATTCGAAATTTCATACGATTAGCATCACATCCTGGAAATCAAAATGGCGGGGCCTTAATTTGTGTAAATGAAACGGTGAAAATGAAGCAGAAATCTTCCCCCCCCCCCTTTTTAATACTGAGAAAGTTCATGTAGATAAAAAAAAAAATGAAATGACAACTGGCACAAACGAAAGCTTATTATTTCTTAGTACTTTCCAATTAAATACTTTCATCTGATCTGTAAGCGATTTGAATACATATATGCACACATAACTCTTAAATATATCGGATTTTTTAAAATTTTACAGTAATTTTTTGAATGTTTTCTGTGATGAATATGTATAAAATAAACGGAAGAATAATTCTTACTGTAAAAATCAAATAATACATCTACAATTATTAACCCATCTGCGCTTCCTATTAGCTCTAACATTTTAGTGTATTATTATACAACACAAATCTCCTTTTGAACATGATGGACTATTCCTTTTTGTTGAAGATCAAATAAAAAAATGATTCCAAATATTTGGTGTTGACAATTTCGAATAACATCAATAGGACACAACGCAGCCCTAAAAAACAATTTATGTTATAAATAATATATTTTTCTGCATCACACTAGTGAAATAAAATTTCTCTCTCTCTCTCTATATATATATATATATATATATATATAAACAGAGAGAGAGAGAGAGAAATTTTATTATGAGGCCGCGGTAGCCTAGTGGCCCTGATCATGGACTCGCGGGGATTCGAGCCTCAATGCCAATGAAGACCCTCCGAGTATTCAGGGCTGATGATGCCGGTTAAATCTGTCGAGATTCAAAGTCCTCCCGTTCGCGTGTTGTGGAAGTTTGGAGAGGAATGTGCTTATTGGGGTGTCGTAATTTTGTCGCACGTTCAAAATTTGAGGTCCGTTCCAATAGCCCTCATGTTACTTCTGGTGCAACATTAATAAAATCAATCAGTCCTTTAAGTATGGAAAAAAGAATGCTAGGTACGCATGTATATGCGATAAGAAGAGTGAAGCTTAAGAGAGTGATCACGTCAGCTTTTATACTTGGAATCCTGTTAACACGACAACTATAAGAGGCTTCTAATGCTGACCTAGATGTCCAAACATTATAAAGCGAAGGTGACAATTGCAGTCAAAAAGCGCAAGATAGACGGTAGGGAAATTTATTAAGGTGTTAAAATAAAGCTTAAAGAAAAAGTGAAAGAAAGTTTAAATGAGGAAAAGAAAGTAAATACGTAGGTCATCAGAACTTCCCCGCTCCACAAATTTGAACCTCTGGGTGGCGCCATCCTAGTGTGGATCTTCTGTACAAAATAGATACACACTGTGATACAGAAATTTCAAATTTGTACGAGTTGAATAGAGTGGTAGTCACAGCTAAAGCATTATTTGAATGGAAATAATTTAAATCCAAAATCTTTACAGACAGATGGGAAAAAATAATATTGTAGTTTGACATCAGTTTCTTGAAAAAATACTGAAAACAATGACATATGGTTAAGTGTTACAATACAAAATCGACATTATTTACAAACATATAACACCAGTAACAAAACGAGCTTTTTAAACATGGGTTTTCTTTCAAACTTCACTTTTCTCTTATAAAGGAAGGGAGTTCTCTTACACAGGAAAAGATGGATCAACAGAGAAGTCATCGGGAAACAAAAGAGATTTAAGCAATGAGTCCTTCACCTTGGCGACGGATTTGGCGACTTGGCGAGAAACTTGGTGTAAAATTTAATTCTTTAAATAATTAGTTTCAATCAATCAATTTTTATTAATTCTTACAAAATTTCGTATTGTCATCGTGGGAGTGCTTTAAAATGTGAGAAAGAAGCTTTTAAAGTTTTGACCCAGATATATAATGTGAGTAGAAGAGAACCCGTTATTAATTAGTGTTAACTAACCACAAACCACAGAAAATTGATATTTGGACAAATCAAAAGTTAAAGGTTGCTTTCTTTTACACTCATGGTCCATATCAATAATGGATAGAGACCATAAACAAAAGGAAATTTCTGTAAGACTGGTCCCTAGGCTCAAAAACACTATGTGGTTATAACATTTTGAAACTCAAGTCCCTTGAGCTCCTTCAAGGGCTTCGCGCGTAACCTGTTTGCCTTCAATCAGGATTAGGCTGATTCATGTCAAGTTGAATACTTTAATCCTAGTAGAGAGAGTCAACATTTATCCTCTCCAATGCTCAGGAGGGATCCTATTAAGTGGTCAGTATCTATATCTCTTTTAAGACTGACCCCGCGAGGCTGGTGTCTGTAAGGTCACTTAATTGATTCACCCAGCGGTCTTTCAAATAGTTGACAAGTCTGAAGACTTTACCATGGAATATAGTCCTTTGTCTTGACTCAACTAATAGAGATGAGAACGAATACGCTGCATGTCCCTGGAGGATAGTCGCATAGAGGTAAAAAAAAAATCACCGAGGTGGGGAGAGAGAAAGTAATTCCTTTATAAAACTAACATTTATTACATTCACCGTCATTCGATTCGTCATCTATCACTTTGTCTGAAACGAGCTTTATTCTTCTGGAGAAACCAAGTAATCAGCAAACCTCTAATAGCTGGTTTTACTTCTGCAATCAGATGGGCAATGTCAGCAGTCGTGCATTGTTCGATGCGTCGCATATTTCATGATTTTCTTTCGTAGTTTGAGAACAGTTATATTTGATTTGCCATTACAAGAGTTTTAATAAATTGATTGAAGATAATGAAGTAGTTATAGATCCATTGGTTTTATTTTCTGTTTAAGGCAGGTAAATGTATTTTTAACTCGTCACTAAGCCTTGAATTCTGTTCAAAAAAGTTAATATTATCGTTAATTTCTATTATTATCCTTAAACTTACCTTAAAATAAATAGTTTGAAAATTTTGAAATTTTAGCATGGTCTCTATATTCAGGAAAAACCCGTAACAAAAAAACAAAGAAAAAAAAAAAGGAAATATATCGATGAAAAAAAAGAGTATTCATTGATAAATAGAAAGATAATTATTTTTTATTAAGAGAGAGAGAGAAATATTTAATTTGAAAAGACATTACACGCTAAAGCATGCTTCAAAATTCTATCAAAGAGTGTCGTAAAAATAAGCCTTATATCTCAAGAAAAGTTTGAACAACGTTTCAATTGAAATTGAATTTGTTGTTAAATCTGGATGTGTAGTCGCAAATTTTAAAGCCGAAAAAATTCAAAATCATTTGTAAATTGCGAATTTAGGAAGCAAAGCATGGCGGATTTAATTTTCACTGATAATAGAGTCGATTTTTCGGAAATCAATTTGTCTCATCGAACGACTGTCAGAAGAATTGAGAAACTAGAAAAATTTGTCGAAAAAGTTTTGGAAAGTAAAGCTCGTATTTTAAAATTTTATTCTTTTACAACGGTTGAGATTTCTGATTCTATGGAGGCGGCTCAATTTGATATTTCTACTAGTGGTGTTGATGACAATTATAATGCAACAGAAGAAGTAATTTCTTCAAAGCCATTAAAGACACGATAACAAGACATTTATATGAACCAGGGGGAAATAGAATAATGAAATTTTCTTTGTTTTTTGCAAACATATCTGGTGTGATTACGGATGTTGTCTCAGCTGTTAAAGGCAAAAAAAGAGGACATGTAAAATTAATAGAAGACAATGTATATTCAATTTACAAAATACATCTGACTTTGAAGTTAAAGCGATATTTCATAAAGGTTCTTTATTGGCCATAAATTATGAATAAATAAATGATACCTTGCTAAAGATAAATATTCCTCACAATCATTCACTTTCCATGTCATGATTGTTCGGAAATACGTATTTCTTTTGAGCAACTCTTTTCAAGAATGAAGCGCAATAAGATTAAAATTAAAAACTCTCTGAGAATTCCAAACACTTCAATCGAACCAGATATTCATGCCTTAGTTTCTAAAATTCAGGCCAAATATCACAATAATTTCATGATTTATAGATAACCCTATTTATATATATATATATATATATATATATATATATATATATATATATATATATATATATATATATATATATATATATATATATAGGAACGTCGGCATTTATCAGTGATGACGAGGCTTCAGATTGTTTTACCTCGTTTAAAGAAAAATATCTACAAAAGCTGCTATGTACAAATTGACATATTTTGAATAACTAGTTACTTCGAGAAAGATAGATGGCTATTCAACTTTATCGCGTATAGACGATGGGCGTTGGAACGCGCTGGCGTTCGTTGTTCAGCTACATCGGGAGAAAGCGGAGAAGAGAAGAAGCGCGAGAACTAAACGTTTCTCAATTTTGTTCAGAAATAAGGGGCGCTGCGCGAGCTATCACCTGACGCTGATTCGTAGGGCCATCTATCAAGCAACCGAGGAACTGGTTTCACAGTATGTTGGAAAATGCAGTTAATACTTTGATGATATATATATGTGTGTGTTACGGTAAATGAAATGAACTGGTGATTATGTATAATTATCGGTGATTATTCATAATTACCACTAAACTTGGTAAATGAAATAAATTATGGAATACTTTTCACATGCACCAGTTAGTTTATAAAATCCCAAACTGGTAATGAGGAATGTAATAAAAATCCATAAATTTTCCCAAATCCATGATGTCAGGTGCACATGATGCGTGTTGTTGATGTCAGATGCACGTGATTCCAGTGGTATTTCTGATTTGGGAGAATGTGTTAGAAAATCCTCTCTTTCTTGAGGTCAGGGATATCAACGATGTGTTGCAAGGGAGAGTGCAAATCTAATAAGTGTAAATATAAAAAAATCTGGAAAACTGTGTAATTCTAAATGTCATAATAGTCTAATGTGTCTAAATTAATAAACTTACAAGTAAAGGCTTTTTTTAAGAACATGGGTTTAGTTTGTTTTTGACATGAAACTGTTTTGTATAGGTTCTAATAATCTAAATTGTTTTCTTTATTCAGGTCTTTTACATGACAAGACGTAAACATTATCTAGAAATACCAGTTATTATATAATTCAAAGTTCTATCTTGCTTAGATAAAAATAAAGTATTTACTGTTGTAACAAGCTAGACTTTATTTTATTTTCTGTAATTTTGATCAGTTTGTATTTTTCTCAATACTCTTCACGACAAATATTATATAACTTATGCTATTATCTAATGTATCTGTTTTAAGATATCTACTGAAAATAAAGTACAAAGTGCCACTTTTATTTAAATTTTTTAATTGAAATATTATTGTAAGTCATCATGACGTTCTTCTAATTCTTAAGAACGGAATTTTTAATGTTATTTGAAAATATTTATATATTTTCGAATTAAGATATTGCTACTCTTCAAAATAATCTGAATTTATTATATTTCCCATTATGAGTTTGAGATTTTATAAACTTACTGGTAAATGCAACAAATATTGAATAATTTATCACATTTACCAAGTGAAATGGTGATTATGAATAACCACTGGTAATTATACATAATCACCTAATTAATCACTTTTACCTCGATACAGTATTCCTCTGTATAAAAGCGTAAATATCTTCAAAGAAGAATTAATAGAAATAACTGAACGAGGCAATAATTAAAATGAATGATTAGTCACTAATATTACTACAACAACATTTAACCATTACCAATTAGAGAAGGATATAATTATGGAAGCCCTTGTGACATCATGACTCGCATATATATATTTTTTGTTACTTTATTCTTGGAAATGTTACACTCTACTTGTTAGACGTCATTTCCTCCTGCAACAGCGGAAATTGTTACGCTACTCTCCCAGACAGTTTCGTAGACGAGACGTGGTCTTTGGCGAGAAAAGAGCTCTGTAGTTGAATGCTGGTGTATTTTTGTATGAGTGATATGAAGTTGTTAATAAATGATTTTGGATTTAAAAATTGATGTCTCGAAATATTTTTGCCACTACGCCACACCCTTAACCAGCTATAGTTTTGAAAGAAGTTAGTGTGCTCTATCGTATCATTCGCCGAATTTGTTTCTTCTTTTGAATTTTTTTTTTATTATTATTTTTGAGCTTTGGTTTTTATCTTTAACCATTATTTCTAAAAACACCTTTATACAATCCTGAAATTGTGAGAAGAAAATAAATTTTTTCCTTTCTTTTTTTTTCCTTTTTGATTATCTATTGAAAAAATAATTCGAGATAAAAACCAACGTTTTTATATGGTGGCAAAGTTTATTAAAAAAAATTACTTGGCATTATTTTGACAAATGTGGCTACCCTGGTCCGCTTCGCGAACTTAATGTTCAGCCAAAAAAAAAAAAAAATCTCCAAGTTTCGCTATTTTTGAAATCTTGTCAAGTGGTTGAGCTAAACTGCATTTTTTTAAAAAAAATATCGAAATATTAGTTAAAACTTGTCGCAAATGTCTAAATTTTGCATTGTTAGGCGAGTTAGAACGATTCCCAACGTTTCAGAGCCCTATCTTGATGGCAAGTTGGTTAAATTAACGTTCGAAAAACTTGGAGATCAACACACTGATACACAGACAGACACACATCAAGTGAAATAAATAAAAATGTTGTATTTACATATACATTTAAGGCTTCCGTCCCCCACCATTTTGATTTCGTGCAGTTAACACATCAATCAATAACTCCCGAGACTAACCCAGAGATGGCGCTCGTAGTAAACCAGTAACCAGGTCTTTCTAGAGTACTAACCTTTGCTTGAAACGTGTCAAAATTTTAAGTCGATCGGACCAGAAACAGCTGAGTTATCGAGGTTGGAGTAAAGTCGTTTTGTAGTTTGTTTAAAAAATGGAAAAAACCGAGTTTCGTGTTCTGATAAAACATTGTTTTTTTAATGGGTAAAAACACCGTGCAAGTGAAACAATGGATTGAAAAATGTTACCCGGACTCTTGTCCATTAAAAGCAACGATTTGTCGGTGGTTTGCCGAGTTTAAACGTGGTCGTACCGACACAAATGACGCGGAACGCTCGGGTAGACCTGTGGAAGCCGTTACACCGGAAAATGTGAGTGAAGTGACAAAAATTATAATGAAAGATCGTAAAGTGAAGCTCCGTGAGATTGCTGAGATGACACAGATATCATATGGAAGTGTATTTACTATCCTTCATGAAAAATTGAGCATGAAAAAGGTTTTTTCCAAGTGGGTGCCGCGATTGCTTTCGATGGAACAAAAACAGCAACGAGTCGATGATTCAGAAAGCTGTTTATCGCTATTTACTCGCAACAAAAAAGATTTCTTGCGAAAAAAAAAGAAAAAAAAAAGATTTGGAAAAGCGTTGGAACGATTGTATCACCCTAAAAGGTGATTAACAAAAGGTGTTATGTTGATGAATAAAAAAAAAATTTGCAAAAAAAATGTTGTTTTCAATGTTAGACTCGGGAGTTATTGATTGATGTGTTATGTAATATTAATCCTATGGAATGTTCGACTTTAATTCTCACATCTTTACTATGAGATCTATTTGAATGCAATAAAATGCATCTGAAAGAGCAAAAAATATTGGATGCTTCTGTGGAGTTACTTTTTTCCTGCGATTCTTAATAACATTTAAAATATTTTTTATAGACTTGGAAAAATCGCAAACAAATCATTAAAATAGAGGTAAGAAATATTTTTAAGAATCGGATGGAAAAAGTAATTCCACCGAAGCATCCACTATTTTTTGCTTTTTTAAATACATTTTATTGTATTCAAATAGATCTGTTAGTAAAGATGTGAGAATTAAAATCGACATTCCATAGGATTAACGTTAAGATGACGAAATCAAAATGGCTGGTTGACGGGAGCCTTAAACATTTAATTCGCTTAAAACAAATATTTTCCCCCCCCTGATAATGAACTGGAACTCTAAACATACTTTGAAATTAAATCCTTTATTGTATTTAAGGAATTCTTAACTATTTTCGCCCAAATTCAAAAACGCGTTGGTGATGCTCTTAGAATGCCATCAAGTGAATACAAAAATTTCGCTGACATGGGCACCAAAAGGGAAGAAAAAGAGAGAATGATCAAGATCTAAATGGGGTTGCATGACCATAAAAGAGAGGATTTCATTTGGATGGCCAAGTTGAGGAAATGTTCGCGGGATGCAGCGTTGGTTCTGTTGAATAGCGTGCAGCTATTAAGCCCCCCTTTCGACAGCTTAGTGTGACGAGAACTGATGGCGATTTGATGAGTTACTTTAAACATTATTAACAACATTTCAGTTAGAAGAAATACCATTCTTAGGAATTATTAATAGTTGTATTGTCATGCATTACAATAAAAAAGTAATGAAAAAACTGATGCAAAGTGAAAAATATAATACTTGTTTAACCATTAGTTCCAATTTTTTTTTCAAATTATGGTTTTATGGTTTACTCAAGTTTATAACTCAAACTCAACCCATGAACAAGTTAAAATAATATGAAAAGTAAAAAAATGAATGAGGAAAATAGATGACTTTAAGAAAGAATGGGCCGAGGCATTAGCCTTCCTTTAAAATTTGAATGGATTTTTGAGTCTTCTCATTTTGCATGGAAAGATCAATAACAATATTAAAAAAAAATTAAGGCTCCCGTTTACCCACCATTTTGATTTCGTGGACGTAATGTTAATCCAATGGAATTTCGACTTTAATTCTCACATCTTTACTATTCGACCTATTTGAATGCAATAAAGTGCATCTGAAAGAGCAAAAAATAATGAATTCTTCTTTGGAACAACTTTCTTAAAAATATTTTTGTTCCTATTTTACTGACTCGTTGGCGAGTTTTCCGGTCTTTAAAAAATACTTTTAAAAATTAAAAGGAAAAAGTAATTCCACAGAAGCCTTCCTTATTTTTTGTTCTTTCGGATGCACTTCATTGCATTCAAATAGGTCGAATAGTAAAGATGTGAGAATTCAAGTCGAAACCCCATAGGATTAACATTACGTCCTCGAAATCAAAATGGCGGGTAGACGAGAGCCTTAAGACTAACATTTCTTCACAAATCATAGTGCATTCACGAGCAAATATTCAACATGTGACGCAAAGAAGATAATGGTTACAGAACATCAACTTTAAAATCAGTTCTTTGTCAAAAAATGGCACATAAGTAAAAAATACAGTTTATCTTGCGAGCTTTGTGGTCTCTGTCTATGTGGAAATAGCGGAAAAGAAAAACCTTTGGTGAATACATCAAAAGTTCCGACAAGAGCTATCTAACTACTTAAATAATAAAGCAGCAATTACGAAAAAAAAAAAAAAAAAGAGAAAGAGAAATGATTTTATCTGCGAAAACAGTGTAAGATAGGACTGTTAAAAAATGCCTTTGAAAAGAACAGCGAGTCGAAGATATTAAGCTGGCTGGCTTCCATAATTTCAGATTCAATTGAAGAATCATGTGATATTAGTGCCACTGTATAAGTATTATTCTTTGGCGACATATGTGTGTGTCGGTACTTCTCCGGCTGCTGGCGCTTAAGGGACAAACAACGTGAAGAGATGTTATAAATATTGTAGAAACATATCAGAAACACACCGGAATAAACTTTAGAAAAGTAGTTTTCTATGCTATTGATGCCGCTTAAAGTATATGGGATCAAATAAAGCAGCTGTTTGATATTTTAAAGAAAAAATTGACTGAAATATTATTAATAAACTTTAATTTTATGTATAACGTTTTGAAATAATTTTTTTCTTCCATAAACTTTGCAACACAATGACAATAAATCAATAGTATCAAGTTTTACATCATAGCTCATTTTCAGAACCGTATCTTAAAGGTTAATTTAAAAAGAAAATTAAATAAGTTATTTAATACTTCCAGTGTTAGAAAACACAGTGAAATATATGAAAATTTTCATACGCATTTAAGTATTTGATAATCTTCATAGAAAGTTGGTTAGAATTTTCTCGAAAAATTGTGCCTTCTTTAATTATAAAACATATATTTCATCTAATACGTATAGTAATTCTAATTTAGTTGCCATTAAGAAAAATAAAAATAGTAAAATTTAATAATATTTTGTTTTGTACTTATGTGCAGATTATTTCCAGATTGAGAGAGAGACCTTAAATATTTTGTCATGCAGAACATGCAGACAGTTTTTGAGACATTTTGATGATAATACAAGGTAATTAAACACGTAGTATTTACATTTTTGTATTAAAAAATCCGAAAATATGTAGTGCTTGAATTATATGCATTAAGGAGACGTAGAGCAGGATGAAGTGCTTTAAATCCCGGGTCGCAATGAAAATAAATAAATTATTTTCCTTGGATTTTTTTTTTTTTTTTTGAACATTAAATTACATTATTAACGGAGGAAAAAAACAATTTACTCCAATGAGTTTTTCTCCACATAAGTAATAAAAACAAATATATTAGTTATATAAAAAATGCACTTATGACAACCTTCCAGAAGAAAAAGTCGAGGTTACTTTTTGCCTAGTTTAAATAGTCCTCATTTTCTTAAAATTAAGTACAAATATATGTGTGTGTATGTATTCTTAACATTTTATTACATATAAAAATAATACAAAATAATTTTTTTCTGGAAAAAACTTTAAAATTACTTTTTTTCATTACATAACTCGTACGTAATTGTATTATTATCTTATTAAATAAGAAACTCTCATACGTTTCTTATTACTGTACACAAACATATTTCTAAATGAAGGGCATAAGAAGCTAAAGGACAAACAATGCAGCATACAAGTAAAATTTATTAATATGTTTATAAATTTATCTTTTAAAAATATTGTCTAATTGCCCTAACTTTATAGTACTTAATAGTATCACTTGAGAATAAGAAAAAAATTAAAAAGAACTATTGATCTCAACCAAACTTGAAAATAAGCAAGTATTCGCAACCACAATATTCCTCGTGAAACACACACACACACACACACACACACACACATATATATATATATATGCAAGATCCATTAAGTTATGTTTTGCAGGTCCAAAAAATATAACAGATAGTAAAATAGATAAATAAAAGGTTGACAAAAACTTCAAAAATTATTTTAAGTAATATAATTTAAATATAGCAAATCAATTACATTAATCGGTTACAACTAATTAGAATCGTATTTATTCATTTATTTTGATGATTAACACTACGTATTCGTCAATATATACAAGGGATTCAGGATACAATATGTGTTCATCATTACAATGGAATGATGTTACACTATATATTCATCATTACAGAACTGCTTTAAAATAATCAGATTTCAGATAACTATAGTATCGACTTTTACTTGTGATCAATGCTTTAAAATTTAAAGAAATTTATGAAATTTCATGGAAAAGTGAAAATAAAAAATAAAGTAGAAATAATCTATCTTTATTATGTATTAAAATATGTACTATAATGTACAACATGGGGAAGAAATCTTTCAAGGTCAGGCATAAACTTAGTTCACATTGATGAAACACGTGTTTGAAGATGAAATTTTTTAACATAATGTTTATATCTTTGTGTTTAGAAACTCATACAAAATTACTTGTGGGAGTGTTTTAATACGAAAATAACACCTGTAAAAAACGAGTTTTTTAAACATGGGTTTTCATTAAGACTTCACACTTTGCGTAACACAACTTTTTTGTACCATAAATTTCAAGGAACATTTGCTTGTAAGTAACATTCATTTTCAGTAGCATTCCCTGTCTTGAAGAAGAGGAGCAATATTACAAACATGAGTTGATGCTTCCTTGCAACGCTTCTTTTATAAAGGAAAAGATAGTTTTTTTGGAGAGAGTTTAAGCAATGACTCCTTCATCTTGGTAACTTGGCGAGAAACTTGGAGTAAAATTTAATTCTTTAAGTAATTAGTTTTAATCGATTAATTATTATTAATAATTAAATTATCGTTTTGTCATCCAAAACAATCGTGTTTTGAAAATTGCAGCTCAATCGTGCGCTTTAAAATGTGAGAAAAAAGCTTTTAAAGTTTTGACCCAGACGAAGTTACAATGTGAGTAGGAAAAAAAACCATTAATAAAATAAAATACAAAATAGACATATTAGCACAAGTAGAAATTTAAAAATTATTTCATAGTAACTAAAAAGACGGTTCTCAAGTTATTGGTGGAGATGTGGTCCTCGAGGGGAAAAAAACAGGCTCTCGTGACGGAGTTCCAGATCTGTTTTATACCTCTCGTCTTTGATTGTAGTTAAATTACACAGTTCATAAATAATGTCTTCAATTATGGAAAATTTATCTTGCTAATATTTGTCTTGCTTACAATTTTTGTAGAGAAACAAGATTTTTCTTTTTAGCTGGTCAGTACAAAATTTAACTATTGACCTCAGGATGCATTTACTTTTGTCATGAATCCTGTCTTAATAATAAATTCATTTTCCTCCTGCCAGTATATATATATGTATGCGTGTATATATATGTGTGTGTGTGTATATATATGTATGCGTGTATATATATATGTGTGTGTATATATGTGTGTGTGTGTATATATATATATATATATAACGATGTTCTAACACTGAAATAAATGAATGATGTTTGCATTTTCTTACACTTCTCCATTAAATTATTAGATGATTAATTTCTGACTATTAAAAGACGAGAATGTTGGAATAATTTTTTTTTAAAATATCAATTCATTCAATAATCCTTATATTTTCTCGAATCCTTTAAGTTTTCACACAAACAGAATTTCGGGAAACCGATGTTCTCGTTCCAATTATTAATATCATTTTATAAGACTTTTATTACAATCATTATATGAAACAGCGATTGTGGGACGAAGCAATGACCGTGACGTGAAGCAGTGACAGTGGCACGAAACAATGACATGAAATAGTGATTGCGCCACGAAGCAGCAACAATGCAGGAAGCGGTGACTGTTTACAAAACAGCGACGATGTGCTAAATGGCGACTATTTCACGAAGTAGTGACTGAGATAAGAAGCGGTGACTGTGACGGAAAGAAAGATTTACAAAGTTTATTACCATGAGCAATTTAAATATTTTCAAAAGCGTTTCAGATTTAAATTATATAAAGATATATAAATGTGCAACTATAAATGATTCGTAAGAAATAAAAGGATATGTCATTGAAGTAAGTGACAAAATTAACAGGGTTTTATATGAAAGATATTAATAACTGATTAGGCTCCAAGCGTATTATGCTATTATTTATCCTATTATGTGAATTAACGCTCACATATACTAAGGACAGATGAAAAGCTAAGTTCTGTGGATTTTCTTAAGCTCTTAAAAGCGATATATTTTAATATCCAAATCTTGTTTCATATTATTATTATTAACTTATTTACGTTATTTCATAAGAAAGAAATAACTTTAAAATTAAGTGAATTTATCATTAAAAAATTTGAGCACTTAAGTCATTTAATATTTCTGCTTTTTAATTTTTCAGAGTGATAGTGAAATCTCATTCTTTGTATACAAACACAGAAAAGACAAACACATACATATAAAGAAAAATCACAAACATATAAAGAACCATTACAAATATGTAAGAGACGATCATAAACATATGGATTACTATCTCAAATATATAGATAACGATTACAAACATGAAGGAAGATCACGAACGTATAGGAGACGATTAAAAACACAAGGGGCGATCACTTATAAACTTATAGTAGACGATCCCAAACATATACAGCGCAATAACAATCATATAGAGGTCGATCATAAATATATAAATGACAATTACAGATAAACAAACAAAAACTAAAGTGCAATCAGAAACATATAAAAGACTCACAAACACACAAATATATATAATTCAAAATCAGTTTAATTTATTTTCTGAAATGAGTAACGATCGAAAATTCTATTAATTACGAAATCAAAAACAACTTATAAAAACACGTTATAAGCCAACCAGTATCATATTTAATTACAAACATATCTTAGACTACGCAAAATTTGAAAATTAGCTAATGGTAGAATTACGTCAAGAATTTTATGTAATATTCAATGTCTGCTTATAAGACAAATAGATTTACGTAAAATAAGGGTGAAAATGCAGTTTAGCGTAACCACTTGGCGAGATTTGAAAAATCGCCAAATTTGGCGATTTTTATGGCGGAGCCTGAAGCCTTATTCGAAAGGGTTGCTACGGCTAAAGCCACCTCAGTGGAGAGAAAGCATGGTAGCCACAATGGGCAAAATATCGCCAAAGAATTCCTGTCGCCAAGTGGTTACGCTAAACTGCATTCCAACCAAAATAAGAAAACGTTAAACTAAGTAAAAGTGCCCACAAGCAAAAAAAAAAAAAAAAAAAAAAAGTGTACTTGTCTGTTATAGAAGCGCCTGATGATGAATCGCCAAAAAATCTAAGAAATATCGCCAAGTAGGTTGCATCAAAAAATGGTCTTCACGAGTTTGGCGACGACTTGGCGTAATCGTAATTTGACGAGCGCCGCTATAACAGATAAGTACCAAAAAATGTTCCATCAAACCTTCATATCATAAATCTGATCATATGAAACTCAATTTTGGTACTTTTCCATTACGCCGGCGCAAATCTCACCAAGCAGACTTTATTGGTGACAACTTACAGTATACACATATTCCGTTTGGCGTCAATTGTATCATTTTTTGAGACTTTATCGCCTGCGCAGGCGAAATAGAAAAGTACCCTAATTTTTTTAAAAGAAAGTTCAATGAAGATCTGTATAATTTAAGAAAAACCTTTTTCAAAATTTATGTTTCTCTGTAAGAGAGACAGTTAGAATCATATCAGCTGCATTTTCTTTATCCTACTGGTCCAAAAAATCGCATAAGAGATAGAAAAAAATGGATAAATCACATTATCGATCATTTACCATTTTGGGAATGACAAATATGATTGGATTAGAATTTTGCTTTTAAATCAGGCATATAGTAGTTTATATTACATCCAATACGTAGGTCAAAAGATTGGTAAAGCTTAAGGTAACATTAAAAAAAAAAAACATTGAATGTTACTTTAATGCAAGTCTTAATACAACACTTAATAAAATTCAGAAGGAAAACGAATATATAACAAAGCAATCCATTCAAAAGAATCAACGTCAACTAAAATATTTGAAACACAAATACCAATACATGCATAAAATGATCCATCGAAACTGATTTTACCTTTTCGCAGATTTACGGAATTCATCCTTAGGTAGAAATAGATGTAAAAAGAACATACACAGGCTTTCTTAAAAGAAATTATTGACTGTCACATCACAGAAAAAAATTTATGAATCAGATTATACTGAGATTTTGGACTGTGGAATTATAATTTTTCAATAATATTTTAACTTGTTACAGTTACAGAAAAATTCAATTATAAAATAGCAAACGATTTTATTCAAACGAATATTGTTTTAAAGCATTTATGAAAAATTAATATTTTAACGATTTTATGAAAAATATAAAATTAATCTTCCAAGTGATATTTTAAGAAAGTCGCGTTTCATCGGAATTTCCAACAATTAAAAAAAAAAAAACTTTTGTGATTAAAATAGATGCATTTTTTGTGCAAAATCGTTTTAATTCGATGTTTGAATGTTGAACATATTTTAAAATGCAAGCTTAATTTTTTTTTAAATCATAAATATAAAATTAATGATACTTCCAGATTTATAAATATGAATAAATATTTTATGTAATTTATATAGAATATAACAATAGTTTAAAACATACATTTATATTAATTATTAATAAACAAATCGTTTATTATAAAAATAAAAGCAATTTCTAATTTAACTATATCAAAGCGAAAAAATGCAGACGAAGTTGAAAGAGCTTTTGCACTTCTAACGCGCAGTTAAAGGTACAATCGTATTTTAGCTGGCTTCTTGGCAAGTTTTCAAAAATCGCGCCAAAATCGGGTTTTTCACCACAGCGAAGAGAAAACAGGGTAGCCACATTTGGCAAAGTATTGCCACCGAAAAAATACCAGACATCACCAAGCCAACTAAAATAGGATCCAACCCAGTTAAATTATATTTTATTACACTTCTTCATCGTGTAAAAATTAATGTGATGTTATAATTAGTCCGTGTACATCTTTTTTTTTTTCTGGAATTACTTATGAATTACACTTGAGATATGTTTCCTAATCGATATTTCTTTTGTAATAGTAACTTATTTATTTGAGCGAAGGAGCAATAATTATAAAACTAAATGGCATCCCTTTAGTCTACTTCGGTTTAAACGGTCTTGCTCACTTGAGACAGAAAATATTTGTTCGCTACTGCTTTCACTGCAGGCTTGATATAGAGTTGATTTTTTTTAAAAAAAGGTCACTTGTTTTATTATTTGAATAGATATTTACATTTTTTTTTAACGGGCAATATTATTCTCTTTAGAAAATATCGCATTTTGTTAATCCGATTCCTTTTTCTCTCAGTTAAGAATATACACTTTAATTAGATTCATCACTTTATTTCTTTAAATGACTTTTTTTTTTTTTTTCATTTTCTGGCCTATAGGCCAATCACGTGATACTACGTACGTTCATTAGTCTTCTATTCCTTTCAAAATGCTTAAGATTTCTGATAATGAAAAATAGTAAAAAGATTATAGACATTTGTTTAAAATGATATGTAATGAGGGTATGCAAAAGGAAAGTGTCGAAGTACATGTGAATAAATACCTGCTTGAGAATATATAAAGTTCTAAATCGAGAAACACTATACTGTAATATATATAACAGGTCAATTGAAAACAGGTTGGATCATTAGTTTGTGAATTATAGCATTTTGAGTGAAGCAACTTCTGTTATTGTGAAAAAAAACGGATAAAAAGGAATTTCGCGTGTTGATAAAATATTGCTTTTCGAAGGGAAAAAATACAGTTGAAGCAAAAACTTGGCTTGATGCCGAGTTTCCGGACAAAACAATTGGGGAAAAAAAAGATGAAAAATTGGTTGACAAGAAGGGTCGAAAAAAAAAAAAAAAAAAAAGAATCGCTATGGTACCTCGGGGCAGGGCGTCACCAGTATTTACCAGACAGTAAACCAGAATAAGATATTTCGGGTGTCTCGGGGTCACGATGTCCATCTCTACCTAAAGAAGACAAACCCTGATGTCCCCCAAACTAGAGGGACAGGGTGTCTAGATATACCCCCAGACACTGGGTACCCATTTTATTCGCCTTTTACGACATGAATGAGCTACAGTGGCACTTAACTTTCACAGGCGCGATAAAAAGAAAAGAAACCGGCAGAATTTCAAAAATATGCGTTAGAAATTGATAACGTTATGCAGAATGTCAATAAGACTTTTCACTTCCAAGGGAAAAAGGTTAAATAATCGTCAATTCTAGGAATTCCTTAAATGTATGGATGCTGACTACAGGGACTTACTGCACTTTAGGGAAGTGGTTATATAAACGAGGAAAATACTGAAAATATTTTATAATTTGACAAATGAAATCAAGTGATTTAGGAAATCAAAAACAGAATTTATAACAGGCAATCACAACCAGATCATAGAACTGACATTTACAGTGCATTTAACAGCTAATAGTTTAAATCAATCTTCAAAGTAAAAGCCAATTAATCACCACTATGTATAACCATTATATTATTCTAGATAAAACAAATAATTGAATGCAATTAAACATATTAACTAAAATGGTGCTTTAAATAATAAAAAATATGTAGCCTTGCTTTTCAATTTTTGTGACCGTTTTAAGTTGCCATAAACGTATTAAATGCCAGTATTCAAATTAAATACAGAGTAATAATCTGACTTTTAAATTAAAGAAAAAATTGATCCTGTCTCTTTACAGGATTTTACAAGGGCAATTCACAAACACGCCTCCTTTATTTCATTGCTGTTCAGAAGCTCCTAGAAATATAAGCAGCAATTTTCAAGGACGTAGATAAAATTTGAATCATAATATCTAAATAGCAACTTGAGAGTTACAACCAATTCAATCGAAACAAATAGTGTCCCAAAAATATCAAACATCAAATATTTCTAGCCATTTTTATCATTATTAACTTTTTTTTTACCTATCAGTTATCATTACTGTTTTGTAAAAACTATTCCTTTGATGCAACTGAAAGAAGCCTAAAGGTTAGACATCCCTGATATAGTATCAATGTGGCCTTGAAATGTCTAAAATATCTGTCATAATACTGATGCGTATAAATTGAGTATGGCACACAGACTTACTCAATTTATACGCATCAGTGCTACGCTTTTCAGTTATTTTATTGGTCATGTTAAGCAAAATATTGGATACTTTTTCATTATCTTGGCCACAAATGTCACTAAAATGAGATTTAGTGTTTTTGGTGACAACACAATAAACCACATTTAAAAAAAAAAAAAGGAAACTCACCTTCACAAAACAAAATGCTTGTTTAATTTAAAATTAATTTTGGTTAAAGTCGGGAATAGGGTGTCCCCGAGGCGATTGGCGACTTTTGGGAGCGATAATGATTTAAGCGTGACAAAATTTAGGTTATAGTACTCTAGTAAAAGGCGAAATATTAGCACGACACTGAAGAGAAATCAGAGCTTAACTTAACTCCTGGGCAAGTGAAAAAACCATAGTTCTGTCTCAACTCCAATTAATAGTCAATTGGCTAGGGATTAAAGCCCGTGAAGGTTATGTATCCCAAAAAGTATATTCGCTACAGTACTCTAGTATTTTGGTTATAATAACCCTAAGCATACTCAATGCTTAAGTCACGCACGTTTGGCGACCTATCTAGGAAGTCGCCAATAGCCTAAGGGACACCCTATTCCCGACTTTTAACCTTAATTTTACTTGTGTTATGGTTCGTGTTTTATGGGTACTCGCACCATTTTACATACGTCATTTCTTTACTTGAACTGTAAATTGATCTTGAAAGAAATTAAAAGATCATTTCGATGCTTTAAACCACCTTTCTTTAGCCTGTTTTATTCCGATTTATTTATATTGTTCAAGTTTGAGATAAATCATATTTTCAGAGGTACATTAAACTTGAATAGACTAAATATAACAAAACTTAAAATATTTTTTACATATGAAATTTGACTCGTGCTCTAAATAGGACACTAAGATAAAGGGGGTAAAATTTGCACTTAGTTTTTAATGAGCTATTCATTAACGAGAAGCTATTTCCAATTCGAAAATCTTATAATATCCAAACAATTCTTCACTATTAACATTAGAGCTCGTTTGAATACGAGACTGAAATTGTAGCAAAAACTCAAAGCAAATCTGTGTGACAAAATGCTTTATCACATTTCCCACGGTATATTTTGGGTTTTGCTTTACAACCTTCTCTTTGACAATAGTGCTGTTTCACTCCCTTCGGTAGAAAATGACCAACACTATCTTTGCAGGTGTCTTCTTTTGGACTAGAAGGTACAGAAGAGATCCTGGGTCTAATTCTTGTTGTTCACAGTCTTTTTAAGATAAATTGCTGTTATTGCTCTTCATAACTCCTTCAAGTTAGGGTATCACTTTTCTTGCCTACTTCGCAAATTAATCCTGCCTTTACCACTGCCCTATCTACTGTACAAATAAAAAGTGACCAGAACTGCTTTTTTTCTACGAATCTTAATGGCATATAATCCAGTCATAGAGATCTACACCACTTGTATGTCTGCTGTAAGAATTTATTGAATTAAGCATCTTCATATTAACTTTATCTTTGAGTCCTTTTATTTGCCTCTTCACATTTTAAAATGGTTCTAAAGGATTGTAATTTGTAGCAAGTGAGTGTACAATTGTCATTTAATTGCATCAGGCATGTCTCAGAATTCTTGTCAAATGTAAAATCGGAAGTACCCATTTCTCATGTCTAGATAGACTTAGATTCGTCTAAAGGATATTTGCAGTTTATCCAATTTTCTTGTATGGTTCCTGTGGCTCGAATACTCTGTTCACCAACTTTTTCAAGGGATCAATCCTGGCAAATTTTTTTTACCAAAATATAAGGTGTAGATTGAAGGATTATCTATGTTCTCTGTCAATTTCATCATAACATAAATACCAAGAAGAGTATCCTTATTGTAGAAGAAAAAGTTGTAACAATATCCTTTGCTTACTTAGAGAGCCTAAAACATATTAGCTTGTCTTGGATAAACTGCTTCAGACTATTCCTACCATAGTACATGAAAATCATTTCATTAATGCTTAGATTTTCTGGAAAGTGTCCGAATTCCATAAAATTATAGCATGACAAACAAAAGTTTTACTTTGAAAGATTGATCCATGGGATGCCAGCTTACTGTTCCCTTGTCCACAAAGAGTAAATAAGATTTCAACTTTTGGAAATGGTTTCATGACAGTGTATTTTTCACCCATTGTAATGCCAAAGTTTCCACCATTTGAATGTAGTCTCATTTACAAATATTTGAATGATGCTCAGAAACAAAATTCCCAGAAAAAGTACGCACTTTGTTAGTTGTGGCAAAGAAATTGTGTTTGGTTTTTACATCTGTTGCATAATGTGGTTTCTTTAACTATGTAATTGTAAATTTCATTGGAATAAAACTGCTCAGAAAGTTCTGCTGAAGTTTATTTTTCCTATGTAGTTACCATCTGCTTGAGTAAGTAATTTGCAGCCAAATCAGTCTGTGTCTCCCATTTTGTATATTGTGATGATTTTATCTTTACCCAAGATGACTGACATTTTTGAACTTTTCATCTGAGCTTTGCTGTCAAAACAACAGAGCTTGTGGATGCTTCAAGCTTGAAACTGTCTCTAATTTTAACGTCCAGAGGAACATTTAGAATAATCTCATTAAAATTTACTTCGTCATTCTCTTTGTTAGCTAGTTCACTGACATATGGTGGTAACACAGTGATTTCATATTGCTCACATCTGAATATAAATTTAATAGATACAATGCTTCCTCTAACTTCAGAAACCCTCACAGAGACATGACTATGCAGGAAAAATATTGGTTTTTACTCTATTTATAAAGGGAGAAATAACACATCAATTTTGTAAGAGCACCCTACTTTGAGGGCGAGTAAAAATAATGTACTTAAAGACAATAAAGCTATAATTAACCACCTGAATGATAAAAAAAAAAATAAAGAGTACTCTCATATAAAAAAATGCCTAGCAAAGTGTCAAAAATACACTGAAATAGAATTCTGCAACCCCTAAGAGAAGGTACAAATCACATTCATTAATGCGGGGAATTAACAAAGTTTTCAGATGTAGAAGGGGCAAGACAAAATTCCCGCTAGCAGAAGCTTAACTCTTAAACCTTCCAATTGAAAAAAATTTAACAAATAAATTTCCACATGCTATTTCTCAGCTGTATTCTAAATAGAACAATGGGATAAAACGGGTAAGTATACCTCTTTTGCTGCGACAAGTAGCAAGAATACACATCCATTGAAAGCTATATCCTAAGTGTATAATTTCATCAAGTGGTTTTTCTCATAAGTTGCAAAAGTAAGCAAATTTTTGTTGAAAAAATATTATCCTTCATTTCTCCCATTGTAAGTAAATCCCAAATTCCCATCATACTTTGGCAGAGCAAGTTTTGAATTCTGATAAACAAATGAACAGGAAATGGTTGCTATGTATCAATAATGATCGAAACATTTGGCGATAGCTTGTGTCCAGTTGATAGAATTGCACCCAGTAATGTATAATTATTTATGGAAAAGAATATTTAAAATATAAAATGAGGGGGAAAGATTAATTTGATTCATTGATTGAACAGGAAAAAATGCATATTTATAAATAATTCGATATAAAAACCAACGTTTTTATATGGTGGCAAAGTTTATTAAAGAAAATTATTGAAATATTAGTTAAAACTGTTAGTTATTTTTAACTTTAAAATTTACTTAAAAAGAGACATCTGTGAGCGTATTAAAAAATTCATAATCCTCATAAAATCAAAACATGCATTTGAAAGTTTGTAAGTCATTCTATTAAAAAAAAAAAAAATGGGAACCAGAATTCCGAAAAAATTATTGTGATAAGACACGGCACCAAATATTGGAATCTTTCTTTCTTGCCAATGATTACTGACTAAAAGTCAGCAACCCTAACTATCTCGGAGATAGTATCTCCCCTTTGTGAGTACAAAGGTTTTATGATACCTCATGTTGCGTGGGGAGTGTTCGGTGTTCCCAGAGGGGGAAAGAAATTTTTTCCTCGATCCTAAAAGCGCAGAGAGGAAAGAATATTTTGACTTATTAAAACTATTGAAATATTAGTTAAAACTTGTCACAAACGTCTAAATATTGCATTGTTAGATCAGTACGAACGATTCCCAAAATTTCAAAGCTCTAGCTTGATGGGAAGTTGGTTAAATTAACGATCGAAAATTTGATGACACACACACACACACCAAGTGAAATTCAGAAAAACGTTTTAAAATGTTTAAATATACAACAATTTTAAATCATGTTTCTCACTAGCTGTATTTTCTCATTGATAGATAGTCAAATTCAAGTTAAAAAATTAACAGAAGAAACATTCTTAAATTGCAATGGTTTTTTTTTTTTAACAGATTAGTAAAATTTTTAATTACCTTTATTAACAGATAGTCAGAAACATCCACAACAATTAAAATATCACAAAGACAGTAAAAAAAACATCACTATAATTCATTTTCTAACAGAACAGGAATGAAAGTTTTATTTTCTAAAGGTAATTTATGTGTATATATATTACACATGGTAAACAAAGCCAATAATTGTTATAGTTCTCTGTATTAGCAGGTGTAGCTGGATAAATAACGATTTTATGCAATTTCAATAAGATATGCAGATTAAAATGTTCTTATTTATGTAATAGAAATTTAACTAATATATAAAAATAATTAATAGTATATATTCTATAATTAATAACATCAAAATTTCTTAATTTAATATTCACTATACTCTACATTTGCAAAATTTATTTATATCACTGAATAATATACAAAATTAGAAACATTCTAATCATATAGCACAACCATTTCACAGATTAATTTCCCAAAATCTTATTTCTACAGTTAAAAAAGCAATCATTTATGTTTCATAAGAATTCCCCTTGAACATTCTAATTTACTCATACTCTCAATAGAATGGGTTTTATATTCAATTAATGGCATTATTACACATAAGTATGAGAATTACAACCGTTATACAAAAGTACATCAAAATCCTAAGGTTCCCCCCCCCACACACACAAAATGAAAGCCACACAAAAAATTAAAGAGTAAATTTTATTTTGGATATTTGAAGTCAACAATTAAGAGTGAAACATGATTTAATCTTGTTTGTCTAGTTGTTACAGGATAGGGATTTCAGGTTGGACTGATAGTGATATATCAAAAAAGTAAAAATGAACTTATGAGAATAAATGGAAAGGTGAACATTGTTGATCCCCAGGAAATGACAAGGTTTCCCTAACCTTCTGGTTAGTCTTACAATATGTAATTCAGTTCATTATTAGAAGTTATAATGAAAGATTAATATTAACCAGTTCATTATCAGAAGATGTTAAGAAAATATATCACGATTTTTGAGTATAAGGATAAATAATTCACCAAATATAACAAATACTAACCAAAAGAAGAAATAATTTTTAATATTTAGAAAGAAATAATTTCTTGAGTGAGAAGAAGTCCATATGTAAACATTTGAACATGGGTGTTTAATAAATGCATAAATATTTATTTTTTTAAAAAAATATTTTCAAATGCACTTAGAAACGATCCACAAACTGCAGAAGTCTCTGTTGCTCAGCTTCTCGAAGCGCTGCATCATTGGCATCACCCATGTTGCCAGCATATTCCCGCATAACATTCCTGATGGTCTTAATTGACCCACCTCTTAAATTCAAAATTTGCAATACTCGCTGTTTGATGGATGCAGGCCCTGAACAACAAATGTCTACCATGATGTAATCAATTAGTTGTAATGTGAAAAGTCCACCCTCTAAACGTCTCAAATAGAATTCTTCTTCCATGGATGCCTCAACCTCCTCATCCTCCATTTTAGATTTTTCTTTTTCTATTTGGAGATCAATGAAATGAACTTTGTCTAAATATTTGAAATGGAGCTCCATGAGTCTGTCAACTTTCTCATGGTCATTTTCAGTGAATTTGTTTAACAACCTCTGACGCTGAGTGCCCTTACAGTTTTTCAGCATAGAGGCAATGATGGAACACACATGCTCTTCATGCTGTTCAACAGATAAACCTTTTTTCCAGTTTTTCTTTGGAGTTTTCATAAAAAGGGGAAAGATGGACCTCAGACCTAAAATATCAACAAATTTATTACAATTGTCTGCACCTTCAGCATTACACATGGCATGGTCAAGAACTTTTAGAGCTCCATTGCGAGACATTTTCTTCTCACGAAGCATCAAGTTCATCAATTGTAAACCTTCCCCTTTCAAGAAGCGTTCTCGATTAGCGGCAAACATGAGGGACGAACACAGACAATCAAAGAGATTTTCCATCATTTCATGTTCCTCACTGTTTGATGGATCATTTCGTTTGAAGTAAGCTAACTGCTGAAGCAAAACATCAATTCCTTCTATTGAGCCAAGTGCCTGACGATTTTCATCATGACGTTGTAATAAAATAGAGAGTATTTCACTGCAATACAGTTTATTTGCATCAAAAGGCATTTTTGCCTTGATTCGCTTCAATATCCACTGCATAAGACCCTGTTCAGTGGCATCAATACACATATCAACTTTAAATTCAGCTAAGTTTTCAACAATGGCAAGTGTGTTGTGGACTCCTTCAGCTTCCTCCTTCACACTCTCATCAAGGCGTTCCAGATTCTGGACAAGTAAAGCAATCACTTGTGCTTCCAACATTGAATCAATCAGACTGGATGCACCTTCTTCACTTTCATTTAATGTATCAATATCTGTCATTTCTTGTAACAAATCCACAATTGCAATCGATATATCAGTATTGTCATGAGTAAGAAGTCCTAAGATGCTAGACACAGAGTTCAATTCCACGAGGATGTGATACAAATCGGGTTGTGTTGCTACAATATGCATTTCAATAATTGTGTCATTCAACTCAATTTCAGAATCCATAAACTTTTCAGGTTGGTCAGGGAACTTAATACGAAGTTCTTGATTTTTTAAGACCTTTTTTTCAAATGCTAAAAGCAGTTTCTTCAAATTTGTTTCGTCTAGAACACCACTTTCAGCTTCAGCTTCAGGAAGTTCAATGTCGGGATCAGGAACTTCATACTTAAAATTTTCTTTATTTTCATCTAGAGTTTTTTGTATTTTAGGTGGTCTACGTTCATGATATGATTCAGGCACACTAGATAATCTTTTGCCACGGGATCTCACTTCTACCTCACTATCATCATCGATTCCTCCTCTTTTAGGTTCTTTAGCGGGCTTGTAACTCAATAATTCTGCGACATCCATTTTGTTTGAATACCTTACAGTACAGAAAATCCACTTTATCTTAACAAGGAAATAAAGATTGCAGTGATGGTTTGCTTTTGAATCACAGATGAATAATATTTATCATTCTATTCTACACTAGTTTATAAATATATAGTTGCGCCTAAGAAATGATATAGAGTCACTACATTAATATCTTAAAGTTTCTTTGTTAATTCCAATAATACATACATTAATTAATTTTCTTTACGGGATATACAACAACAAACACTGTTATGCCCATACAACACACACACACTAAACATCAAATCCAACTAGAAATTGGAATTAAGTTTAGTTGTACTTTTGTTGATAGTGATAAAAAGGTATGATTCTATTTTCTGTTTAAAAATATTTGAATCAGAATGTATAAATTAATGCTAAAATTTAAAATTCAATATTATTTTAAATCAATATGATAAGTAAAAAGAAATTATTAATAACAAACAGTTAAATAATTATTTTTATAATGAAAACAGAAAATTATCGACTCAACTCAATAAGTGCTGTTTGTTTTCAAGAATTTCGAAGTTTTTGTTTCGCATGATAGTGGAATAGTAAAATATGGTCAGTGTTACTGTTATATATCTATCTTTAATACTTCTTTAACTTTTACTGGTGAAAAATAACTATTGACTGAGAGCTATTATGTCTTTAGATTGCTCTGTTAGATAATGATGTCTTTGGAAGTATGATATTTATGTGGCGGGAAATCAAATTCATCACATTTAAATAGTGATCATTTTATTAATATAAGAAAATAATTTTTAGCATACGTTTCTGTTTGATGAAATCCTAATAAAATGAGTAAAAGTTTCGTGAATCATGGTTATGATTCGTAACATTAATAGTTTAGTTTATTCATTCGGATTTTAGAATTTCTGCGTTAAATTTTTGTAAGGCATGCTGAAATATTGTGTCACGTAGTACAACAAGAACAGATCATTATTTAGAGATAAATATTTATCGAATATTCATGAAAAAATATTTTATGTTTGACAGAACCTTATATAAATATATAGTGGCAAGTATTAGTTAATGTTAGATTTTAAATGGTGACATTAATATCGCCTATAAGTGAGCGAGTTTAATTCTAGTTTTATTTCTTAACTTTAATTATTTATGTATCTTGTATTTGAGCTAGTAGTTTCTTATGTTTTAATTATCATTGAATTTTTGATTTAAATTAGAGGTTTTCTGATACATTATCTTTTCTTTTTTTCCTCAATTTTTGATTGCTTTGCTTAATTAGGCTGTACATTTTGTTTTATAGAGATGTTACTGATTGGGAAGGTTTGATCTTAAAAACATGTTTAAACAGAGCGCTTCTTTTGTAATCTAGAGCAATATTAAATAGCTTTATTTCTATTTTGCACATTTTGAAGGTATCTCTTTACTTTCAATTATTTCTTGCTGGTTTTCTATATGTATTATTCTAGTTTTTACGGGGATTTCTTGCATTTCTCTTTTTTATTTTGTTAATGAATTTATATTTAATAATTTACTAAATATTTTTTCTATGCTTTTTTTTTAAGAATAAATAGTTTAACAACTTAGTTTTAAATTTGTACTTTGATTGTATTGTATAATCTATTATTGTTTATTTGTATTTTTTTTCAATACATACATACATATATATATATATATATATACTAATTGAACCATAATTTTTATTTGGTTTAAATGGCGTTATTTAGCTTATGAAACATAACATCTAACAACATTGTTTATAGTTAGTTAACTATGACTGTTTCATTTTATGTTTCAATCTATATAATTGACCTTTAAAGTTGTTGATAGATTTGTATTGTGAAAAAAAACTTTCAAAATTTTGTTTGTGATTTTATTGATAAGAGAAAAGGAAGATATTTTCATGTCCTCCTCTTAACATATCATACCAATAATTAACTTATAATGATTGAAATTTATATTAATTTCATTTTATCTTTATGATTCAGAAGTTTTAAAGGGAAAAAATGTCTCTTTGTTTGAAATATTGAAAAATAAAAACATCTCATTCAGATTTCATGTTTAATGAAGATTCATCCTGTGTATAAAGAAATTATTTTGATTGAAATCCAAAATAAATATTAAGTCTTTATCCATTAAATATTTATGATTGGTGGTCTCACTTATCAATTATTGAATAGCTGATTAATTATTGTTTTATTTTCTACTTAATTATTTTTTTTTTTGTTGATAGATTTTAAGGTATCGTTAAAATTTCAAGAATTTTTACTATTCATATTAATTTACTGTGTAATTTGTTAAGTTTATATTTCAGTAATCTCTACAAAATATCTTTAATATTCTGACTGTATTATTTTGCATGTTATATATACTTTTAACCAAGATATTAACATTACGAAGAAGTATATATATATATATATTGATGTTATGCATCCTTAAAAACATCCATGATTTCTTTTTTATTTACTGTTTGTTGGAGGAGAGGCCATTTTGTGTACAATTTGATATTACGTTGATAATAGAAGAGTACAGCAGAAGAGCCAAACAAATTCATGCATTTCTGACAATGTTAGTGCAGTGTCTCCTGCACTGGTGAGACAAATTTTCGCTGTATACTCAATTATATAGTAAGGGTTTTCTAGGGACATTTTGTCCTGTGATATGATCCTACAGTTTAGGTGTAGGGATTCTCACTATTGATGGAATCCAGTAGGGATGATTTCTGACAGATTTATGACTGTGGGAAAGCGGATTAAACAAATTTTCTGAGTTCAGGATCTAATAAATAAAAGGATAATTTGGAATTGGATCAAAAAATAAAAGTGAACTCTGCTTTTGAATTAGAAAATGGGACAAAATAGAAACTTAAATTGTTTTTGAGAGAAATTACTAAATTAAAGTTAAATCATTATATATATATATATATATATATATATATATAACATATTTTATCATTTCATCATAAATGCATATTGTGTCACTTTTGCTATTCTGTAACAATTTAAAAATTTGCATATCTTGCTCTTGCGAAGATGTGAACATGAACAGGTTGAACACATGGAGGCACTGTTTCATGATAGTTATGATGAATACAAAAGTAGATTTAAATATAATAACTAGGAATATTTGTGATTGGTTTAGTAACCTAAAATATCTGCTGAAAGTCATCAGAGCCATTATAATTAGGAAATAATCATAGTTCATTGTAGGTCTTCTGTTTTAAAAAGAATCATTATGCCTAAAAAACAAAAGTTTCTTTGCAATTTTATGCTGTAGTGGATTAGTTGCAATGTCTACACACTTTGTCTATCTTTTTATTTATTTAAAAATTTGATGTTGAGATTATTTAAATTTGTAAAATTATAAAAGGCAAAATCATTTTGGTGAAAATGTGTAATACTTATTGTTTTTTTTACTGCAGATTAGGGGAGGGGGGTGAAAATCAAATAATTTTAAATGTTGAGTTAATGTTAATATTATATTTGTTGTGATTAGATAATATGTAATTGATGAATATTCATAAAAACCCATGTAATAATGTGTATATCTTTTTCTTTATTCAAACAAAAAAAATTTCAAATTAAGTTTAGTGGAATTCCATTTTCATGTTCTATGTATATATGTCATTGTCTTTTTTATTTTGCAGTTTTAATGCAGTTACATATGTTTTTTATTTTTGAAAATACAGACAGTTGTTAAGTTCTATTAATCTTATGGCTGTGGCTTAGAAATGTTTGACTTTGGGACTTAATCCTTTTGAAGGTCATCCTGAAGTGATTAGGACTGCTTGACATTGAATATAATTTAATGTCAAGTTTAAATAATTTATAATTTCATAAATTAAAATTCTTAGTAATAATTTCATAATTTAAAATTCTTAAATAATTTCATAATTTAAAATTCTTAAATAATTTCATAATTTAAATTTCTAGTGTGGTAAAATGTTGATGTTAGAGTGAAGACCAGCTTCAATATTATTCTTTTTACTTGATCATATCTTTAAATTACAAATAGTGGTAAGTGATTTAGATGTCAATAAATATATAAGTAAATAAAAAATTTAAAAAAGTAAAAATTGAGGCATATAGGAAATATCTGTGCATAAAAGTTCATTTATATTCTTTAACATTTATGCAATATATTTATGATTATAGTACATTTAAAACCTTATATTTAGATTCAAATTATTCCATTTTTTTTGGAAGTCTAACATTTTTTGGCTATAACTCTTGAGTAACTGATATTTTTATGCTTCCTATTTTATTTGTAGACTTCATCTAGGAAATCATCTGTTGGTGGAACCAAGAAAAGATCAAGTATAAAGATTGAGTTGACTGATGAACAGAAGAAAGATATCGAAGAAGCATTCCATTTATTTGACACTGAAAATTCAGGTTTCATTGCTACCAGAGAGCTTAAGGTAAAAAAATAAATAAATAAATTCTTAAATGTTCTTAAGTTGAAATAATTTTTAAAAATAAAGTTATTAGTTTTTATTATGGTAATAATTGTAAGCACACAAGATTTTATAGATTTTTTATCTCTCCATTTGTATATGTTAATTTTGTTAGATCTGTAGTAATGAAAATAAACTGTTAAAATGTTATTATTTATGTATGTCTTATCTTCTTTAATGAGTCAGCATATTTTAAAGATGAATTATATTTATACATGTATCATTGTGTACTAATACTGTGGCATTATGCCATATGTATTATGAAAATTCAGTTATTTATTGACCTGTTAGGTTTTTGATGCTTGTACAAGTTATAATTCTACATCCATAAGCTATAAAAAATCTTTGTAGTTGCTTATTTCAAATTTTTTATTTTTAATGGTTTCTACAAAAATATGTCTTAATAAGAAATCAACCATTAGACCCAGAAAACAAGTATCGTAAGCTTAGTCATAGAGCACTAAATATTTCCTATGAATTAAGTACCTCAGAATAAAAATTTTCCTAAAGAGAATTGGCTCTTATTTAGGTTATTTTTGCATTAAATATTGTGAGATCTGAACATGGTAAATTCTTTTTATATGTTAGAATGCTCATTATAAAACATAAATGAAGAGTTTTTCAAATTTTCAAATGAATTTGTAATGCTTCTGTCAAAAAAACCTTTCCTCCTATTTCTATTTAAATACCAATTTATAAATCTATAAAAATGGATATCTAATAATGTGCATCAAGGAGTGATAGAAATTTGGGAAAATTAATATTATTTCCTAATAAAAAAAGTTTATGAAAATATGTTTTTAAAATTCTTATTTCTTTTATTGTAAGATGAAATTTTTGGTTTTAATAAAACAAAGTTTAATTCTAAGAAAAGTATACAAACAATGTATAAAAATGAATAATTACTTATTCCTCAATCCACATGTTTTTTTTTATTCAAACTTTTCTTCATACATGCACAGTATTTATTATTTAAGTTTTTGTATGAATACGATTTTTATACCATAATTTAGTTACACAAGTTTATTATACATTTATATTCCATAATATAAGATTAAAGATCAGCCCCCCCCCTTTTTTTTTTGAAAAAGAAAATCAGTGTAAATATTTCTCTTGAATGGCGATGTTGAAATGCATACAACAATTCTCCCACTTAAAGTGGAAGCTAGGAAGTACAGTATCAAAAGTTACTACTAATCGATGTAGATGAGAATTTTTTGTGGCTCTGTTGATTGGGGGTAAGTATTTGTGGATTCAACTGAAGGCAGATCAAATTCCTACTGCCCTCAAAAGAAAAAAATGTTACAACAATGCTTTTTAACATGTATATAATAAATTTTACATTTAAAGAAACATCCCTTTTTATTTTACTAGTAGGATTCATTAAATATTGTTTTAATTTTTGGTAAAGGTAAATAAAAATTTTATCACTATATGTGCAGTAAGACTCTGCATAACACTGTTTCAGTATTATGCAATAGGGGAGTTGTCGAAATCAAATTTTAAAGCTTATTTATTGTGGTGGATATTTCAACTCTGATTGATGAAACTTATGAAACAGATAAAAAAAATCAGTTGGAGACATTTTTTAAAAAATTACAATGTCATAGGTGCTGTAGACAAAGAAAATTTTTTCTGGAACGAAGTGACTGAGAATTGTTTAAAAGGAATATGAAAAAATGTATGGCTGGAGCTATGCAAGATAATCCATTGCTCATGTTGATGAAATTGTCAAGTTAACTAGTTAGGCAAAGATGGATAGCATAATTGTGCAGGATATTGAAGAATTATTGCAATTTACACTTTGTGAAAGTCTTTCTGACACTGATCTTAAAAGTTATTAGAACAACTAATGCACAAAGGTAAAGAAATAAGAATTTCTGAAGATGAGCTGCAAAATAAACTTTCAATGGATTTTCTAAAAAAAAAAAAAAAAAAAAATGCTTTATTACCATAATGGAAACTATAGGTCAGTTTATACAGAATGATTAAAATTTTTATAGATGTTCAAGGGCAAGATAAAGTGTCTTTGATGCAATGTCTTGTTATTGACAACTGCTTGTAGTACAAAACAGGAAAAAAGGCAAGTGACATATAACGTTTTCACATAAAAGCAAAAAGTGTCAAATAAGGAAGAACCTTCCTTTTGTTACAAATACAACTTTACTCTTTTTGTTTTTTATTTTCATTATCGTTTAGTAAATAAAAATTGATATTAGTAATAAATAAGTCTGTAATTTATGTAATGAAAAAGCATTTAATAATAAATATTTCAAATTAAAACAAAACAAACAAAAACAATGATAGATTTTTTTTTGTTTTTTGTTCTGTTTCTCTTATCTGCATTTTTTACATGTTAAGATAACCTAGTTTAATACTGTTTCATTTAGCATTGGAATGTATTGCCAACTTTCAGCGTGTACTATGGGCCAAAAGTTGAGATAACAGGTCAATTGAAAAGTCCCCGGCCTGACACATAGATGGCGCTACTAGAATTAAATCCATATGTTTTTTAGTTAGCCCTAACCCTCAAAAGATGCGTGTATAAATTTCACAGCTGTTGGATCATTAGTTTGTGAATTATAGCATTTTGAGTGAAGCAACTTTTGTTATTGTGAAAAAAAATGGATAAAAAGGAATTTCGCGTGTTGATAAAATATTGCTTTTTGAAGGGAAAAAATACAGTTGAAGAAAAACCTTGGCTTGATGCCGAGTTTCCGGACACTGCCCCAGGAAAATCGACCATCAAGGATTCGTATGCTAAGTTTAGACGTGGTGAAATGAGCACCGAAGCTGGTGGACGCCCAAAAGAGGTTGTTACCGACGAAAACATTAAAAAACTGCACAAAATGATTTTGAATGACCGTAAATTGAAATTGAATGAAATAGCAGACACTCTAAAGATATCAACTGAACGTGTACATCATATCATTCACGAATATTTGGGTATGAGAAAACTCTGAGCAAAGTGGGTGCCGCGCGAGCTCACTTTTGACCAAAAACAACAACGAGTTGATGATTCGGAACAGTGTTTGAAGATGATCAAGCGTAATAAACCCGAGTTTTTGCGTCGATAGGTGACAATGGAGGAAACATGGCTCCATCATTTCACTCCGAAGTCCAATAGACAGTCATCCGAGTGGACTGCACACCGCTCCAAAGCGTGGGAAAACGTAACAGTCGGCTGGCAAGGTTATGGCGTCTGTATTTTGGGAGGCGCATGGAATAATTTTCATTGACTACCTTGAAAAAGGAAGGACCATCAACAGCGACAATTACATAGCGTTATTGGACCGTTTGAAGGACGAAATCGCCGAAAAACGGCCGCATTTGAAGAAAAAGAAAGTGCTGCTTCACCAAGACAATGCACCGTGTCAGTGAGAACGATGGCAAAAATCCATGAATTGGGCTTCGAATTGCTTCCTCATCCACCGTATTCTCCAGATCTGGCCCCCAGCGACTATTTCCTGCTCTCAGATCTCAAAAGAATGCTCGCTGGGAAGAAATTTTCGTCGAATGAAGAGGTGATCGCCGAAGCTGAGGCCTATTTTGAAGCAAAGGACAAATCGTACTACAAAAATGGTATCGAAAAGTTGGAGGGTCGCTATAATCAGTGTATCACCCTTGAAAGGAATTATGTTGAATAAAAAAAACTAATTTTGCCAAAAAAATGTGTTTTACTATGGTAGGCCAGGGACTTTTCAATTGACCTGTTATGTGTATGTTACAGTAATTTTGTTTTAAAATATCTGTGTATTAAATTGCAAATATTAATTGGCCTGCAGTCTGGATCTTTATCCTGTAGAAAACATATGAGGAACACTTGTTCATTAAGTGTATACAATTTCTAACAGTTTTTTTAATCACAGAATAGAAGTCTTTCATAGTAAAAACATAGTATAATTTTAACCAAGTCAGTATGCAAAAGTGAATTCTTTCAATGGAGGAGCACAGATCTTGTAAAGTCACAAGAAGAAAGTGGTAGGGCTACTTTGTACTAAAACGTTATTATTTTCTTTAAATTCTGGATTTGTCAAAACTTTTGCGATAATTTTGTTTCATTTCCCCCCCTTTATAACTTATGAAATGTTGTATGCAGTTAAGTATGACTTCTTGCTACAAATGAATAATGTGTGTGAAATAAAAATATATTTGGTTTTGTAAACATATATTTAATTTTTAACCTGTTTCCAATTATTTAAATATTTTTTAAACTTATGGTGAGTGGTCTATATATATATATTCTTTGTTGTAGGTAGCTCTGCGAGCTCTGGGCTTTGAACCAAAGAAAGAAGAAATTAAGAAAATGGTATCAGAAATTGATAAAGATAACTCTGGTACATATATTTATTTATTATTTTATATCAATGTAATATATGTATGTGATCTGTGTTTGTAACTGGTTGAAGATCTATGTTTTTATTGCTTTAAATAAGAATTTATGGTAGTTTATAAATGTATCTCACATTGTAAGATAAAATATTAACACTTTATTAAAAAAAACTTTTCCATTTTGATTAAAGATACCTCATGAATCAAAATTATATAATTGAATTGTACTGAATAAAATCTTGGAATTTATATCAAATTGCATATACATGTATATTTTGGAAAGGAAATTATTTGTTTGGTAACTAAGTGATTGCGGATTTTGTAAATAGATGGTCTTAGCACATTCTTTTGTTTTGTCAAAGCACCTAACCTATGTTGTTTTCTTGTTTGGACTTCTGCTTTTAATTTAGTAAAAAAATTGCATCAATTAGTTATTTATGTTTTCTTTTTCTCCCATTTTCAAAATGGAAGAATATGACATGCATTTCAGACATATTTTATTGTATTATTTCCGAAAATGCTGGAATGCATTGCAAGCACACAAGAAGTTATTTGCCATATATGGAAATAAAGCCTTGAAAGAAAGACAATGTCAAAATTGATTTACCAAATTTCGTTCTGGTGATTTTTCATTAAAAAATACGCAACAATCTGGCTGTCCAGTTGAAATTTATGAGACCCATATCAAGGCCATTATAGATTCAGATCGTCATAGCACAATATATGAGATTGTAGAGGAGCTCTATGTATTGCTTACTTGCATTAAAAAAAAATTAAAGCAGCTTGGTTATGTGAAGAGTTATGTATTCCTTATCAACTTAAGGAAATTCATTTGATGCAATGCATTAGCATCTATGATTTACTTCTGAAATGCAACAAAATGGATCAATTTCTGAAATGACTTATAACTGACGATGAAAAGCGAATAATTTATAACAACATTAATCGGAAAAGATTATGCAAGATGAATCAGCCCAGATAATATCAAAAGCTGATATTCACCAAAAAACGATTATGCTGTCAGTTTGGTGGAATTAGTAGGAATTTTGAACTTTTACTTAAAAACCAATCAATTAATTCAAATGTTTATGTTCAACAACTCACCAAACTGAATTATGCAGTCTAAGAAAAGTGGGAAGAATTGGCAAATTGTAAGGATGTTGTTTTCCAACATGAGCTCATTCATTTTGAGTCACTCACCAAAAGTTATTGGAACTAGGTTGGGATGTGTTGTCACATCCATCATTATAGCCTTGACCTTGCACCTTCAAATTACATTCAATTTGTTCCATGCAGAACTCCTTAAATAATAATTCCTTTAATGATGCTGGTGATGTAAAATCACATTTAATTTAGTTTTTTGCTGTCAAAAATCAGAATTTTTATGAGTATGAAATTGTGACACTGCCTGAAAGATGGCAAAATGTCATCAACATTAACAGACAGTAATTAGTGGAATAAAGTTATGTTTAAAAGCAATATTTTTTAAATTATCCTTCTTATTTAAAATCTGCAATCAATTAGTTACTAACCCAATACAATGAAAAAAAGCAATGTCCTTAATGTATTACTTTTTATGAGAAATATTTGATACATTATTAAGTGCAATAATCCTTTATTAAATAGTATTTACCATTTTATTGATGTTTTGTTGATAACTCTGTGACCAATAATTCTTTATTGACATAAATTAATTTTGAATTATGTGGTTTATTTAACTTATGATTAATTCCGAAATTTATAGTTTAATAACTTATACTTGAGCTAATACTGGGTGATATTTTTCATTTAAAAATTTGTATTATTCTCTGCTATAAGTATTGCAAAATGAAAATTAATTTAACCATTTTTCACTTCTAATTGTATTATATGCTAGTATGATTATATTTAGTTAGAACTGCAGTAAAAAGACACAGCTTCAAATTGTTAAATTTGTTCTAGCTAAAAATATATTTAAGAAAGGATAAATTTATACTTAATTCCATTCAACTTTGTTATTGTAAATCAATTAATGTTTCTGTATAAATTGATATTTCCATTTAATTTATTTTGTTTCAAGTATTTTTCTGTAAGGGATAGTTAAATCAAGTTTTTATGGCTTTTAATGTATAGTTTTCTTAATATATATTTCTCTTTGATCTATTATTTCAATTACAGATGCAAAATATTATTAGTTGTAGTAGCATTAAATGTTGAAAACAAAGATCCATACTTGGTTTTACTCAGTTGGCTGTGTCAAACTTTTAATGAAACTTCTCTGATAAATAAATAATTATTTTTTTTAAAAAAAATCTCCATTAAATTTTTTTAAAATTGTTTTATGAAGGAACTTGATCTAGAGCTTGAAAATAGATTTTTATACAACATGAACATAAAAATTTAATTCAAGCAATTTAAGATTCAATTTTGAATCTTAATGTTTTAGTAAAGTACTGAACAAATATAGCATAAAAAGGTTCACTTGATATCTGTTTTCTTTTATGGCTATTGAATTGATTTTTAAAAATGAGAAAATTATGATTAATATTTTTAATAGATTTCTTTAATAGTTTTAGTGTTTAACTTTTTGTGTTATACTTTTTGTCTTAATACTCAAAACAAATGTGTATATATATATATAATTTGCTGTTTTAGAAAAGTCATCTTATAAGAAATTGAGCATAAAAATTCTTTATTTTTAGGTTCATATGTTCTTAGATGTGTACAAATGTTTAAAAAGAATTATTTTACAATAAATTTTTTATATTGAAGAAAAATTTTATTTTTTCAATACGTTTATACATATTATTACCATTATTTTAGTTTTCATTTAGTGTATTTTTATGAATTAATTTATTATATTTTGATCATTTACTACAGTAATTACTTTGTTTAAGTTTAATGTGAAGTTAAACCTACCGAAACTCAAATGTGATATGTCATTCTAATGCTTTTTGTAAAAACATAAATTTGTCGGAAACATAAGAATTAAACTATAATTACATTGAAAATGTGTTTTTGTTGTCGTTGCCAGTTTGCTTTTAATAAATTTGTTGTTAAAATTTTCTATTGCATTAAGAATTAAATATATATTTGAAAATGTGTGACTGATCATTATTTTAAAATGACTTTTCATGACTCTATTAATGCAGTTTAATAACCATTAATTAATACCATTTTTATACTATTTTTTTGAAACAATTTAGTAGTATAAATGGAGGGATGGTTGTATTTATTTTTTTAAACTTATTTCAGGAAAGATAGCATATGATGACTTCTACAAACTGATGGCTGAGAAAATCAGTGACAAAGGTGCTAATCAAGAAATAATGAAAGCCTTCCAATTGTTTGATGATGATAATACTGGAAAAATCTCTTTTGCCAATTTGAAGCGGGTAGCAGGAGAATTAGGAGAAAATATCAATGATGAAGAACTAAGGGTAAAAAAATCTCAAATGTAACTGAATGCTGATTTACAATTAAATGAACACATTTCATTTTCAGGAAAATTATTTTACATCATCTCTAACTTTTAAAGTAGTAATTTCTGTTAATAACACTTTAACCTGTTTTTTTTTAATACAAAAATTTTAATTATATATATATATATATATTACATTTTCAGATGTTTAATGATTGTAATAAACAAAACTAATAATAATAAAAATTAATGCATCAAATTAATCACAAGAATTACTTGAATTTAGAAACTATTGTCTCATGTTTGAACTCCAAATGAATGTAAATTATATTCTTTTTTAGGAAATAATTGATGTGAATATGAAGGAGTGAGGCAAACAATTAATAATTATTTTAAATAAAATTTGTGATTTTAAAAATATTATTAAAACTTGGGATTTTTAATGTTCATATTATGAATAATCTATTTTGCAAAATTTAATATTGAAAGACCTGAACATTTTTACATAATCTTTTATTTTTCATGTTGTAGAAGTATTATTATAAATAACAAATGTTGAAATAATATTAGAAAACTGTTCCAGACTTTGATAGAAAGGTTTAAGATGGAAAGAATATTCAAACATGATAAAGTGTTGCGTTTTTTGAGTATAATTAAGTGGGAATTTAAGAAAAAAAAGGTGAAGAAATACTTCAAATATTCACTAGATTTGTGAAACAAAGATGACAACCTTGCTGATGTTTTAAAAATATTGAATCTAAATCCTTTTTCAGTGGAGTAAAACCTTGTTTAAAAAAACACACTTTAATTGGATCAGGGCTGATCTGGGATATTGAGAATGCAAGTCAGCCGGAGAATGGGAAAAAATGAAATAAAATAAAGCATTCAGAAAGTCATCTTAATATTGAACAAAGTAAGCTTATTTACAGAAGATAGTGATGTTTATTTTGTGAATGATAAAAGTATACTTAGAGTTGCTTAAAAACATTAGACAACCATTAGAAACTGGTGATATGGGGTATAACTAAAATTTTATTGACTCTGCACTAAATAGTTGTTAAGTTCCTCCTCCTTCCCTCTTTCATCTTTCATAGTTGTTAAAAGAATTTAGTAAAGAGAATATTTTTTCCAAATACATGGATAAAAGAAATAAATGTTATGGAAATTTGCCGATAACTTCTCGGATTTAAAAAACAAAAACTATCCATTGAGACAACTAGATTGTCTGGAGATCCAAGTTAAAAGGGCTCAACTTAAGAAGACTCTACTGTATTTATTTATTAATTTTGGACTTAAATAAAATTATAAATTTACAATATACACACAATTCTGTTTTTACGCAAACTTCTTTTACACGATTTTGATTTAACACAAATTAGAAACAAAAATTATTCCCTTTTTACATGATTTTTTTTAAGTTTAACACATTGATCCAAGTTCTAAGGAGAAAATTTTGCTTTAATTTTATTTTTATAACTGCAACATTGATGATGAATGTAATGCAACTTCCATTTGGGAAAATTCCCTGAATATGGAATTTTGTCTGGGTTGTCTGCATTTTGATTATGGTGTTCGAAGTGAAAACATCTGCAACACTTGTTTTGATTTGACTGAAACGTTTCAAACGTATAAAAAAAAAGTCACAGAAGAGACTATTAAAGCAAATGGTTTCTCCTCAACATGAAGAATGATGAGAATGTGAGCAAGTCAATGATTAAATCTATATTTTTTATCTTATATACATTTTAATAACATTGCCAAAGAGGGGTCGGGCATACATATTTATTAATTTTATGTAAAAGACAATAATTGGTACGTTAAAGTTTTAAAACTTTTATTTAATTAATTATAACTGAAATATATTTTGGTTTAAGAAAGCGAAAAGGTGGTATGTGACTTTTTTTTTGATTTTTTAAGACTGGAATCAATCTTTCCATTTTCCCATAGATGCAATATATTATTTTACATGAATTTTTTTACACTTATTCTTGAACATATCTATTGTTTAAAAACAGAATTAGGTGTATGCTAATGTATATATATATTATGCATAAAATTCATTTTTAAAATTGTGTTTTATTTAATTTTATCTGAAATTTTATTGGGAATTTTACTGAAGAGCTAAACATTGTATGGGAAAGGGTAATGCTTTTTCTTGAATAGTCGTTGCAAGTTCACCTTATATAGAAATGTGACTATTTAAAAATATTATTAAATCAACTTTGATATTTATTTGGAAGATATTAATATGCTTACTCATCAAATAAATGAGATATTATTTGAAGAACTAGTTTTATTGATTAATTTAAAATTATCTTGTTTGCAGGAAATGATAACAGAGGCTGATAGAGATGGAGATGGTGAAGTCAACCAAGAAGAGTTCCTCAGGATAATGAAAAAGACTTGCCTCTACTGAAAGGATGTCCCTTCAGATACTAGTTATTGACATACATTTTGAGTAATTGTTTCTATATGTACATTTCTTCTCTTTTGATATCATTTATGTACATATGAACTCAAGTTGAACCATATCAACTCTCTTATTCAGGAATGAACTTATCATCTGTATATACTTTTCTACATCCGTGAGTGATTTTGTTTCAATGTTTTTCTTGGATGTTCCATTTTTTCCATCTTGAAACTTTTTGTTTAATGTTAAGGAAATTGAACCAAACTGGATTTTTTTTTTCAGATGTAAAATAATAATCTTCCAATGTTAATATAAATGTGTATAATTATGAAACATATGCTTGCTTACAATATATTGAGTTCCGAAAATTCCAGCACATTCATTAAATTTGTTTTCTTGCATGGTGGATTTTAAATTTTTTGTGTTAATTCAAAGGGAATATAAAACATGAAATATATTTTTAGAAGAAAAAACAAATGTATTTAAGCAGAAATATGAAATTTACTAAAATAATCTGCTTTATACAAATTAATGTATTGCTGAAAATTCTTCCAGTTTGGGTTTTGTTTTCTAGCATCAGGTGGAGATAATGTCAGAATTTTTCTTGTACAAATGAAACTGTCACACTCTAGTACTTATTTGCAAAAATAGTCATAATTATTGCATTTTCTTGGTTTATTCTTTAGTGTTCATAATTTCGAATGTATGCATTTATACAAACATTTTTTTTTTTTTACATATGAAAGTTAAATCAGTGGTACAATTTTAGTCTGTACAAATAATTTTTTATGTTGTTAATTTCTGAGAAAATATTTGGTTTGTTAAATGTGTAATGACACATGGCCTTTACAATTTTCTTATTAAAATAGGCTTTTTTTTGTGTGTTATAGAAATACATCTAAAAACATTTACTGCCTGTTAATATTGTCTGTCATTATATATTGATAAATGAATGTTCCATACTCTCTCCATAGCATCTGTGTGGATTATTATTTTATTCTAGTGTCTTTGATAAAATGTTCTACTTCATTTTAATGTACAATTAAATGTATCCTTTTTGTATAATGTGGTGTGTGACTTTTTGTTGAAATTTTATATAAGTCCCATTTCTCAGTTTTTGATTTTACATAAAAATCTAGTTGTTGGAATTTCAAGATTAAATGCTGAGTAGAAATTTTCTCATGCACTGTACTTAAAAATACATTTGTCTTTTGAACTAAACCAGATGCAAAGGTCAGTCAATATATAAACCATTTTTGTAATTATTTTAATCAGATTTTCTAATTGTTGCTCAACAACATAAAAAAATGTGATGTAAAAATATATAAAACTGAAATATATATATATATTTATGCCAAAAGTAACATAAGTAGTCACAAGATCTTTTTATTTAGAAATTATGTTAAATATTCAAATCTATGAACTATATATTTATCTGAGGCATTTTAGTATTAATGTGGGTTTTTATGGGAAAGTATATGTTTCATTTTAAAATTTTTATTGCGAAAAAAATTAATAATTTAAACTGTAACAATGAAAATATTTTGTATTCTGCATTTTATTCCTCTTAAAATATTTTACTATATTTTGTATTATTTAGTTATTTGCTCTTTTTATATTTTGTGTTTAATTAGATTAATGCTGTGCTCTAAACACAAATTTTCATAACTTTGTGCAAATTTAATTGTTTTGTATGTTACTGTTCCCTTATAAATCATATTCTTCTTCACTGAAAAAATGTTGTTTTTGAAGAAGTTATTGTAATTGAGAATTCTATATTTTTAAATTGCAATGTGTTTCTCAGATTTTTTTTTTCTAAATTACTTTAAATATGCATATTTTTAACAACTTTGTTCACTGAATGAAAGGGGGGGGGACTCATTCTTTCATTATGTGATTAATATTTAAGAATTATAAAATTGGATGTTGAAATTTGTTTTTATATAAAATTGTATGGGTTTTAATTTTAATTGATATTATTAAAATTTGAATTTCAGTTACTAATTCATACTTAAATTTATTTTTAGTCTATCATATTACTTTATGCTTTGATTCATAATTGAATTATACTAAATGTTAATATGATTGTGTATATATATTAGATAAAAACATATGAAGTACAATTAAAAAAAATTTAACTGAGAACTTGCAGGAAAATATTTTTTGTAGCCAGCACTTGTTTGTAAAATTGATCTACAACATATAAAATTTTAATGTAATTATAAGTGATTGTATTACAACCTTGCTACTTAATCTTACTTCTGATTGATTGGGAATTTTTATATTCCATGATGTATTGTGCTTTCCAAAATGCCCTTTAAACAATTAATTAATCAAACAAAATAATAAGTTGAACAAATAATAGTTTTGTTAATTTACCCTGTTGTTTACATACAAAAACAATTCATTTATGAAGGGCTTTATCATGATTCAAACTGAAGGAAATTACCTGTATTTTCTTCCTCTTTGTATAGTTTTTATATTATGTTACATATTTACATCCTCAGGAGATTATTTTTTTGAAATAAATTTTGTTGTTTTATGAATAAAATAAATTTAATTGTTCTACTTTGTGATCTATCTCATTCTCTTGTGAATTTATTTTGTGAAATGGATATCGTTTTAAAATAGTTGAATATAAAATAGTTAATTCAGATAATATTAAAAAATCGTTTTAAAATAGTTAATTCAGATAATATTAAGATTTGAAGTTTTATGATATTCTTTGAATTTGTAATTAACAAGTAATAATTTTTTTTTTTTTTTAAAGTCAATTCCTACTTAGATCAACAAAGAAAATTTTATCTTTTAGTATCATTTTATTACATAATTTCAATTAATATAAATATGTATATACATATGACAAAATCACATTATTGAGTGGCAATATTTTCTCCCATATAAAACTAAATTAATTAATTCATCCCGTAAATTAAATGGTTGGAATGCAGTTTAGCCCAACCACTCTTGGCGACAGAAATTATTTGGCGGTATTTTGCCGAATGTAGCTACCCTGGTGCTCTTCGCAGACTTAACGTTGAGCCAAAAGAAATTGCCAAGTCGTTGGGCTAAACTGCATTCTCACCAATTGAATTTTATTAATACTTAAAAAAACTGTATTAACATCAAGTGTCATCTACAAGTTTAAAAAAAATTTATTTAAACTTGAGTGGATAAATGACAAGTATTTTATTAAGGATTGAAAATTTGAACAAGATATATATAGGGAGAGTGTGAGCTAATAGTTGGAATTGAAAAAAAAGAACACTGGCAATAGTCATTTATTTACAATTTTTCACATCATAATTTCGCATCACCTTAAAAAATTTATTTTTGTTATGCTTTAAAATTTATTTGTGTTACTGTTGTGTTCCAAGGTCTTTTGACAATGCAAATATCCTGTGTTGGCTATGGGAGGGGACTTTTTTGGGAAGGATTTTAATTGTATTTCAGCCACCTACAACTAGGAATTATAAACAAAACATTTGTATTAAGTCTGTCTTTTCACCTAATTATCTTTCCTTTAATTATTAAATTATTACTTAATGAAAATATGCACCAAATGCATTGTTTGTGCATTGCAACATGATTGTTAGTCTCATGTGTTGTAGCTAACTGATTTGTAAAGCACTATAGTACTCACTGGCTGGATTTTGTCAAATTACGATTTTTTTGGTGTTTATTTTAAACAAACCATACTTTTTTAATGAAATTATTACTAATCAGTTTGATTTCCTGAAATACTTCTGTTTAATTGGGATACTTGTGTAATGTTCCTTGGATGAAATTTATTAATCATTTAGAGCCACTTCTGTAGTTTTGATGAGGTCTGCAAGATAAAAGGTTGAGTAAACAGTTAAGTAAATAAATTTTTAATAAATGAAAATAATTAGCTTTTTCTATGGATAATTTGTGATAGGTGATTATTAGTAGGTTTTACGGGAGATAAACAATAAAGTACATTTTAAAAAAGCATATTTCCTAATAATATAAATGATAATTTAAGGCAACAATCAAAAGAATACAAATCAGAGAAGAATTTTTTATAAAATTTAGTTTATTAGTCATTAAAATACAACAATCAGCATTTTCTATCAATGTTAAAATTTATGTAATCAACGATGAAAACTTAGAAATGCTAAAACACACTAAGCTAAAACTTTGTGATATGTGCTGAAATTTAGATGACCATGGCTCAATGAAAGATGATTTCTTTTCTATGACCTTTTATCTACTCTTCCACTTAAGCAATCGAGTATTTATTACAATTTTATCTTGTCACTTCATCTTATTATTTTCAATGCACTGATAACGGTATTCAAGATCCGGTTGATTCTGAGACTATGTAGAGAATCATGTTTCTCAAGCATGCATTAATAGTTAATTTGAATATCCTTTTAATACTTTAGAAAGGTACTACTATAAATATGAGGGCTGTTAAAAAAACACTTGTGTTAGGAATGGGCCTTTGTAACTCACACACACTGTCATTGATAGTTATTCCGTTATCTGAGAAGTCCATTTCATGCCAAAAATTGGTTGCTATAACTTTTCCTATTGAGGAGACCATCTTTGCCTTCTTTAGATCAGATTCACCGGAAACAACCACAATCAAAATGATCTATGCATTTGTCAAATTTATTTCTGGCGCCATTTTCCGGAGGGCAGCTCATAATGGTTACACGAATTTTCCCTAGCAACATCATCTGTGATTTCTTTTTGAATAATCCTTGTTTGAAGTAGATTTGCCTTCTAACATATCAGGATATATCTTATTCAGGTAAGAAAATTTACAAGATTTGGAGTTCTTAATTATGAATTGGTAGCAATTGAGTTATTTTAAAGAGAGTAAAACATTTGTAGCTCACTTACTTCCTTATATACCACTCTTGTTTAAAAATTCTTTATTTGATTGCATTTAAGCATTCAGTTAATAAAATTGATGTGTTTGATGTTTTTCTAAGTATACCTAATAAGAAGAGTTTCGAGAAAAAGAAATATTTATTGCGAGAAGAATTATAATTTTCATTCTTAAAAAAGATTTGTGATAAGCAGAATTAATAAATTCTCTTTTAAACATGATTTCTCCTTTACCAATGTGATGTAGGATCGGCTGTTATTTTGTCGTGATAGAATTTGTTGATAAGTGATCTTTATATTCGTGCTTCTCGACTATTAATAATTTAAGCAAAAATCTTATCAGGGCACCAAGGTTAGAGAAATGCATATATTTTAGTTTTTTTTTGTTGTTTTTGTTCTTTTTTTTAGATTAATTCACTATTTTAGGTGTTAGGTCATTTCGGTTTTTTAAAAAATTGTTTTAATTGGCTAATATTTTAAAAACTTCTGAAAGAAATTTTCGAATAAAAAATTGTAGGATTTAAATAATTTTTTTTTTGCTGATAATTTTTATTTTCAACTACTGAATAAAAATGGTATTGTGATGTCCTATAATTATTAATTAATCTGCGGAATTGTTTATAAATGTGATATTTTATTGTCGTTTTTAAGCCATTTTTGCAGATTCTTATAGGCATTTAATCAATTATTTATGGCAATAACTGTGATTTCGATAGTAATGACATTTATATGAAACTAAGCATCACAACTATCACTGTTTTTTATTTTTTTTATCACGTTATGTAAAATAGTAGTAAGTTGTAAGTTTGAAGTAGGAAGTCTAATTGCTTATAGGTTCTTCTTTTCTTTAAAATACATGTGATCCTGGACATAATGCGTTTCTTAAATTTAAGGTAGATGAAATGATCATTTTTTTAACTCTCTATATGTTAAGACTTATCCAAATTCTATCGATTTTAACGTGATTGTATTATTTGCAAGACAATTTTTTAAAATTGTATTCTCTAAAAATTGTGTAACGATTGTATAGATATAATTAACACTCTTTTAACTAGATTAATTAATAATTTGAAATAGGTGTATTAATTAAATTTTCTTTTATATAGACCGACAAAAGGAGGCATTTACAAAAATTATTGCAGAATAAAATTCATTATTTAATGGGACACAGAACCCTACGAGCATTTTTTTAAAATTACATATTGGTAAGAAAGAGTTAAAATTCCCCATATATGAACACATAAAATGTGTATTGCAGGTAAAAAAAAAAAAAAAAAAAACTTCTTTTTAAATAATCATTTAAAATTTTGAATTTTTTCAAGATATTTTAATATTCCTACCACTTCCACTATTTTTAATGTTTGTGAACAATTTTTTCCCCAATTGGTGCTTAATTGTGTTTTTCACAATTCCATCTATGGGTTTGATTGAACTTGTGCTATTAATAGTTTAAATATATTCCATCAGATGCTACTAAAAACTATAAAAAACATTTACATTTTTCTTGGTGAATTAAAAAAAGAACTATTTATCTGAATCTCTATTCCATGCCTAGAACTATTAAAATATATCTTGTAAAATAACCAGAACAGTGAAATATGGTTTAACTGTTCTATGGTTAATAACGCGCTGAATAACATGGCTAGGACTAAAATTTTGTATGTATATATTAAGAAAAGTCATACAATTAAAAAAAAGTATGTAATACTAATTTTTCATTACTAGCCGTCTACTTGCATCGAATCTAGTGATCGGAAGGAGGGACGAGAATTCTGTTCTTTTAGCTGAGCTGTTCTTACCCGTTCCTATTCATTTTTAAAGAGCTGTTCTTGAACTTGTTCTTTAGGTTCCGCGAACCAAACCTGAAATGTATTCAAACGAATTCAACCCTGCAGAGTTACTAAATATTTACAAATATGATTATTTAACACTTTCAGTATCGTTAAACACTCTGGAATTAGGAATTATTTTCTAATTTTAAAGGATGGTCCCACAAAGTAAGAGTCATCCTTTTAAAGAACAGCGAAAGTTAAAAGAGAATCAGCGTGTATGTGAACGAACAATGATAGAAAAAAAAAGATACACGAACATCGAACAGAAAATGGAATTGGGAAAACTGAATAGATAAGAATAAACATAAAGGATAGATATATATAAAAAACGAACTGGGAGTTCTGAATATAGATGAAAAAAGAATAGAACTGTTTGCGCAATTTCTTGTTCTTGACAGCGATGAGGAGTCTCAAAGAACAGGTTTCAGGCGGGGCACTGATCAGAATGTTCTCGCTCATTTAGATGATCCAGCCCAAAAAGGAACAGGTTGTTCTTTTGATTCAAATCCTTAATCTGGAGTTATCTATTTAGAATTACTCAACTAAGTAGAATTGCTCATTATAAATGTTTGTTAGGACTGCGGTAGGGACAATTTTTATCCACTTCATTTTATTAATTTATTGTGTATGTGAGTGATATCTTATTCAACTGAAAATAAGCTGGTTAAACAATTTGGAGTTGAATTTTATTGAATAATTATGTTTAATACAGTCAACGACGCGAGTTCGTTATGTTTGTGATGCTCAGAAAAATTTGGGTAAACAGCTCAATGAGTTTGTTTCGTTGTATCACAAAACAAGTTTTGGTACTTCTCTGTTATAGCGGCGCCCATCAAATTACCACTAAGCCAAAAGTCGTCGCTAAACTCATGAAGCCTATCTTGAAGTACAATATACATTGGCGATATTTCTTACTCACTTGGCGGTTCATCGTCGGGCGCCGCTATAACAGGGAATAACCCAAGTTTTCCACACATATATATTTTAATATTGATGTATGAATTCTTTCCGATATGCATAAAAAAGGTATGAAAGACAAATGATCATTAATTTTTGTAAGCCATCGCTTTAATATCCCTTTGTGTCGCTGCCTCATTCCACCATTGCTTGAGTTCACGATGCGTAAAATGTAATAACAGAGCCTTAAATATGAACATGAATGAAAACGTGTGTTTATAATTTAAATCTTCTCTGGAGATGGTGATAGTTGTAGATTCTTGGCCTTTCAGGACTTCCTTCTGCGTCTCTCGGGCACCAGCACCTCGTCGATGCAGTGGACGATGCCGTCTCTGGTCACGACGTCCGGTTCGATAACGTGGGCAGAGTTGACCATCAGACCATCCTTTTCCTTGTGCACCTTCACAGTCTGGTACTCTGTCTGCACGTTGTACTGCAGCTTTGTGTGGATGGAACCAGTAGCGAACATGTTGTCAACCACGTGGTTCTGAACCATCTATAAGAAGAAAGTAGAAAAAAAATTCATTTATGTTCTTGGGGAAAGTAATGTAAAGGTAACTGTAACATTGAAATGCTTCAAATATCACATTTAAAAAAAGAAGAAGAAATTGCTGTTATAAAATAGGGATCACTTCGGTGATTCCGTAGATATATTATTTATGAGAATCAAATAAGTACATCGATAACGAATGTCAATATTGTTAGATAGCTACTCCGTGCTGTCTGCACGAACGGGCCCGGTAGCCTAGTGGTCATGGTTTCGGGTTCGTGGCCGGCTGTTTCCGTTCAGTCGCGGGGTCGATCCTTGGCCACCAAAGACCCGCCGTGTAGCCGGGGCTGATGCACCTTAAATCTGTTGGGGCCCAAAGTCCTCGTTGGTGTGGATGTTAGGAGAGGGGGATGCCAGCTCAGGTGTCGTCCTCGTCACTTGACCGTGGTTCAAAATTACGAGGTCCGTCGCCAATAGCAATCGTGTTGCTTCTAGTGCGACGTTAATGAAAAAATAAACTAAATTAAAAGCTGTCTGCACTGAGCACTCATGATATCTATTCACTTTCATAGATTAACCAGCAAACTATGAATTCGCATTTTCATAATCAGGCGATACTACTTTGGATTCTGTGACATTCGAAAATTTTATGGAATGAACAAGTGGACAATCTCGCCAAAATAGGTTACGGAGTCCAGTATATACAATGACTGGATACCCCCAGAATACATTAATAGCAACATTTTCAGTAACAGAATGAAAATAACAAATGAACATTTTTATTCAAGGAATTATTATTTTTCCCCCTCCAAATCAGCCCATAAAACTAGGAATTATATATAAAACATTTGTATATTTCCTGTTATCTTATCATTTAATCATGTTTCGTTTCTTTTTTTAAAAAAAAAAATTACTGAGGGGAAATATATAAAAATAAACAAATAAATCATGTCATAGCATGGTTGTTAAAATATGCTGTGATGAAGAGTAACAAAGGTGTGGAAGTCTATATACCAGACAAAGACACTTAACATAGTTTTAAAACAGATTCTAAACACTCTGAGAAACTTATTTTACATTGCATATCTTTCTTTTTATAATGTAATTAATTGTATTACTTTAAACGCCTAATTAAATCTTACTTAGCATGAGCATTTTTTAAATATATTCTTTGTTTTTTTCATGTCCACTTCATAGTATTGTAAGAAATCAAACAAGGCCTTGAGAAAACCCATTGGGTGGAATTTGCAAAATTATCATTTTTTTACGCTTTTTTTTAAACGAGTCAAATTTCTTCAGTGAAATTATCACTGATCATTTTTGATCACCCGAAATACTTCTATTTAACTGCAATATATATGTGTAATATTGTTCTTTTGATGAAACTTATGCGGTATAGGATTTATCGAAATTTCGGAAAAACTATTACACATTATAATTAAAATTAAACCATAGAAAACTTAGTATTGACTGTCAACTTTTACTTCTCTGTCCAAATTCGCTCAAAAAGTAACAAAAATTTTCCATTTTAGAGCTAAACATTTATATTTTTTGTGGCTCTACTTTCCTATTCTCCTCAGTGGCCATACCAGTAATTTTTATTTTGTTTAAATTTTTTGCCTCACCCCTTCCCCATTTTTAATTCCCTATCACCGCCACTGAGTAAAACTGGCGTATTTTCCATCATTCTAATATTTTAAAACTTTTTAGGTTATTAAGGCAATTTTTAGGACATATATTGAATCATGAACACATAAAACAAATGCAATTCAACTTTCTTCGAGCCTTAATCGCTTGTATTTGAGAGTTTTTGAGCACTTTGATCAGATACACAATATTAAAAGAATCAGCTTGATATGTTGAACGTCATCATTTTATAAATTTTTATTCATATACAATTCTGTTATAAATTCATTTAAAAAACTGTATAATTTTTTCAATTTTTTGAAGATGTTCGGCAAGATAGTTTTACCATTTTATAGGCCTTGCTATCTATACCATCCACGTGCGTTGGAAACTAACGCCAATTTCCTTTTTTTCTGAAGACACAAAATTAAAGAAAGAGAGAGAGAGGAGTCGACTTGCTCACCTTTTTGAGTTTTTTCCTGTTCTTCATGAGCGAGTGTAGGTTGTCTTTGCCGAGTTTTTCGAAGGCGTCGTTGGTGGGCGCGAACATCGTGAAGGAGTGATTGCTCACCGAACTGAGGAAGTGAGGTTCGAACTCCTGAACGTGGTGAATGGCGTCAGCCATTGTGCTGAAAATGAAAAGAAACAATTGGATCATTCGTGTTTGAAGTTAATGTATTTTTATGAAGGTAGTTCAAAAAGTACCTATGTTGGATGACAGATGGCGTTGGCAAGACTAGTTGGTGCTGCTATTGCGAACTTCTATCTGTTAAATGGTGCCAAAATAACTTGTGAGCAATGATTTTTACTACCATGTAATATAAACTACTAAATGGGATATAAAATACATTTAAACTACCAAAATAGATATCTAATTAGTATTCTGAGAGACCACAAAGGATCATCAGATGCCTGGACACACTCATGGGATTTTGCTTTCTTAAATTATTCCATCAGAATATCCCAGCATTCAATTAGATACTAGATGCAACCTTTTCTTTCTGGCGATGAAGGTTAGGACATCAGTTATTTCAAAACAAAGCGGTAGTCATTTCTGATGGGTAGAATACAAGTAATAAAAAGCGATATTTTTCCATTACAAACACTTTACTCATTTTGACGCTAAATTGATACATTTTGGCTTATTTCTTTCCATTATTCTAGGTTTTCATACAACTGCTACTTCCATTAAGCGTTAAATTTTGTTTTCTACCCAAAAAGAATAAGGAAAAAAAGTAATTTAAGGTAAAAAATAGAGTTAGCTTTGTTACCACTTAAATACCAAGTATGCAAAAAGAAATTTTTGGGCATTACGCTACAGAAAATATATAACAATAAACAGAAGGCATAAATTTAAAAAAAAAAAAAAATGGCATTTGACACTGCAGAGAACATTTTTCTTTCGAATTCCTGCAACGCCCGATGAATTCTATTAAGAATCCGAACATTAACAGGCAGTGTCTCTATTGTTTACTCTACTATTTTGATCAATCTGGTGAGGTGGTTAAAATACAACTATTGTGCCTGGAATAGAAGCCGAGCAAAACAGCTAATTCACTAAGTCTCTTGGTTATTAAGGGAAAGTTAAAAAAAATTCCTCGGATCGCAACCAAATTATGAGATAATGAAGATTCAAACTTAGTATTGTATCGAATGTAAAAGCAATGATTTATAACTTAGTTATACATATAAACAATACATACTAGTTATACATAACCTAGTTATACCTAGTTATAACATATTTATAACCTAGTAATGGGTAACTCGTTGTTGTGCTATTCAGTGACTGTTTCCCCTTGTTCTAAAAAGTCCACGAGTATGACGCCCTTCGTACCCAAACAAATCGTCGCCATCACTTTTCCGGCCGATGAGACAACTTCCTTTGGAACACATTCACTATTGTTTTGATTGACTGTTGCTTGGTTTCAGTGTTGATTATAATGCAGTTTAATCTCTCCACTTAGCGAAGGAAGATTGGTGATAAATCGTTAAATGTGGTAAACCTCGTTACACAGCGCTCGTCACGGAAGACATGTCACTAGTGATATTCTAATATTAGCAATATATATTCAGCATATTTTTTAAAATTAATTTAATATTGTCTGCACTGTAATTTTATATTATTATCTTAATATCTAAATCTTAACTTCTGGGCAAGTGTAAAACCAAAATTCAGTCTCACCTCAAATAATAGCCAATTCACAGGGGATTAAAGCCCGAGAGGGTTATGTTCCTCGACAAAAATAGTCGGTTTGGTTTGGAAGACACGTCGAGGTATTTACGACAACCCTAAAAATTGTTGATTTGGCGATTTTCAAAATCGAGCCAAATGGTGAGACTAAACTGCGTTTAAACCCCAGTGTCTAACGAGGAATCCAAGTCTCATCGAAAGTGACAGCTCGACGTAGAAGCAACGAAATTTTTAATTGACAGAAAATGACTGTCAAATGTAAGCTATTCTAACAATAGCATCATCTATATTTTGGCACTTTTTAATAGATAACAGCACATATAACAATGAGAGTAGCAGCTTGTCTCAACAACGCAATCTTTCTTCAAACTCTGGTACTTTTTGAACTCTCCGCTTGCACTTATCCGATAAGATCTCTATTCTTACCTGTATTCTTCTTTGCTCTGCAACAGTTCCATGATACTGTGACTAGGTGGGGTGAGAACTCGGTTGATGATGTGTATCACTCCGTTCTGACCTTCGATGTCCTGATCCTCCAGGATGGCAGATTCTACGCCCACTTCCTGCACAATATTTCAACCAAGTTAATGATATTGAAAAGAGAAATTGATTATTTTGTAAAGTACCCCACACCATGAAAATTGAACTTAATCCTAAAATTTCGATGGTCAAAAATCCCCAATTTCATTCAAGATAGCAAAGAATCGTTCCCTTCATTATAAATACGACGTCATATTTAATCTTCTAGTTATGAATTTAAGTCGGGGGTAAGAGTTTTCCCGATGCTTTTTATAACATTATTTGGCCCATTACCACAATCTCACCCTTTTGTGTAATGCACACCAGTTTTTGGATTCACAAAGTTTCATCAGTGATTATGTTTGAATGTTTAAATGAAAATAACAGCTGGTGATAACAGCTTATAGAACTCTAGTTTAAATAAAGGCTAAAACATCTGATGGAGCTCTTGTTTAAATAAAGATTAAAACAGCTGAGAGAGCTCTTGTTTAAATAAAGGTTAAAGAAGCCTACATAGAATCAGGTTCAAAGAGCAAAATAGATCACGTCATATTAGTAGGGCAATTAGCCAAATAAAAAAAAAAACAGTGCTAAATTTCATGCTTTTCTTTATTGGTAGAATTTCGCATCATTTTGCGAAGCTTTCATTATTGGTGGAAAATCACGTCGTTTAGAGATACTTTCAATTTTTGGTGAAATATTGCATCTTTTGGCGACATTTTCTCTTTTTGGCGGAATATCGCAACTTTTGGCGACATTTTTCTAGTTTGGTGAATGTGATCGACAGGAATTTACACAAGTATCGAGCAATGTATCAAAGGTACAGTAAAGCAATTTTTTATCACTGTTGTAATAGTTCTGGTTATTTTCAACATAGGACACGATTTATAAGTCAATTGGTTGAGAAAGTAGCTCTAAGAACCTGGATAGACTTTTGAATCACATGACCGCTTTCCATCTTGTTTTGATAACGCACCAGAAACAATCGAATCAATTAAATTACTTCATAATTTTACGTTTGAAAAATCGCACCAAAATGCACCCATTTTTATGGATTTTATAAGGTTGACTGGAAAAATTTGTATGATTACCATATGTTACGAGAACCAATTTGGAGACTTATTGCTCCCTAAAAATTCTTCGCCAAGCTTCCCTGAAAATAGGATCTTACCCAGGTCTTTTTAATGAAATTAGTTCACGGTTTCAACTTTTGAAGTTGAAGAAATCGGAATTAAACGCCACACGATCGTTCCATATGATTTGTTTTATTCATTAAATGCAGAATTGATCTGAGTACAGACGTGAATGGGAAAGCCACCGTTCTCTAGAACGGTTGTTGTGGAATAAAAATGCAAACATACATCTTTGGCCTTGCTCACAGCATACAAACGTAACCATTCTAACAATTTCCTTAGATAAACAAGTTTGTTCAACTTACGTTTCTGTAGACCTTAAGCCTGAGGGCATTCTGTCCATCCACAGAGTCAACTTTCTGGTCATCGGAGATGCTTTCCGTCTTCACGCGGCCTACAACCACGTGGTGTTTCATCAACTCTTCCAGCTTCCTGTATAACAAGAAAAAACAAGTGTGGAGGCATTAATTGATTAATCATGCTTTTGTGTAAATATCGCCTTTTGATGGCAAGAGCTGGCGGATATTTTATTCCTCATCGTTATATCTAAGTGAAACGATTAGTTACATTTCCCATGAAACTTCAGCGGCTCTCTTCAACAACAACGCCTGAAATTAAAACGACTTAATAGCTAGCCCGAGAGAGGCGCCTCTTTTAGCCTGGTTGGTAAAGGTGTAACAAAAAGCAATGGGTTGAATTTTCTCCCTACCCAATGTACCATGGTTTAAAACGCTACTGATACTCCAAAGATGAACTCTCTGCCCCTTCTTCTTGTTAGCAAAACCACTCAACACCGAAATGGTGACCCAGGACTCGAACACTAAATGGCAGCATAGTCTAGAACTACTGGTTGAATATGCCCCCGACACGAAGCATTTGCCTCTGTGTATCTAACTCAGACAAATGCTCATAAAATAAAATTTAAAAAAAAAAAAATCACAACTAGTGATGTTCTGATTACGGTGCACGTGTCGACGAGACCCACCATTCAACTCGAGACAGCTGATGACATCAAATGGAAAACTGTTCCAAACAAAACTCAATTCAACAGGGAGGGGATGTATATTAATTGCAGTGATGGCTGGAAAAGCGACCTTTTCTACAAATATCAGTTTGAATGCTTCAATTCAATCACGATGATACTGGAGGGAGAGTATGCAGCGGCAGTCTTCAACAACAACGCGAGAAGTTAAAGTGTTTTAATAATTATCCCGAGAAAGACGTCTCACTTAGTCTGGTTGTTAAAAGCGCAGCAAAAATAGCGATCGGTCAACTTTTCTTCGCATTCACTGGTCTAGGGTTCGAAACACCACCGGCACCCAAGATCAACTGACCCTCCACTCTACGGGTCGAAAAGGTAAATATATATTTTACGCAAGATGTGCTTAAAGATAAGTACCATCGATCTGGGAATCACTATACCGTTGTTTAAGAGAAAAATATTTTTTTATAAGAATTGATTTAATTGTTATGTAATAAAATTCATCTAAGTTTATGAAACTTTTTATTACTATTATCAGTGTTATACATTTCAGTTTGTAGATGGGAAGTACTTTGGCTATTTTCTGCAAAACAACTCGGAATGTTAATCGCTATTCCCTGGTCCTCCTTTCTCATGAATCAGTGTGTATTTAAAATTATACTCTTCGGGAATCTTCTAAAATTATACTCTTCTAACAAATTTACACGATATTTGTGATGTATTTTCTTTAATATTTAACTCTATAGTAATCTTAAAGTCTAATTAAACAGTTAATAAGTTCAAAACTCCAATTGAAGCGACGTAAGAGCAGAGCAAAACCCTTCGTTAGCTACCAAAGAATGTAGACGAAGTCACTTTCTGTTAAATCCCTCTTAACTCAATCAACCTTCTAATAACAAAGTCTTAGCTTTCCAAATCTCTTGTTCCGATTAAAATACTTCTCCATTATAGCAGATTCGAATCTTAACTCTTTAACTAGGAGTCGCTTCAACCTAAAAGAATAATTACAATGATTCACTGCAATCTACAATTATATCAATCAGCCACTTGGGGGTTATCTTCTATCTCTCTTTCCTTTCAGCTCTCTTTCGCTTATATATCACTATCTCTAATTTAATTATCTGTATTATTTGTCCTTATCTAATTTATTATCTATTCACGTTTCATTTTGGTTGGGAAGAAATTTTTATTTTATGCAATTCAAATTACCATTAAGTTCCCGCAGTTAATGAAAAGAAAATAGCGAATAGTTCTACGTCACAGATTGAGTAGCATATCCCTAAACTGGATAGATGTATGGTTCTGAGAATCAGCGTATACAAGGTGTTTCGAAACTCAAGGGCAGACATTTATGGGATAGAAAACATCTAAACAAGAAATTTTTAACCTAGATTGCAAAGGCGTAGAGCAAGGGGTTCACCGCTAGACGGCACTGTAATAGAAGGCATAAGACGCGAGTTTCCTTCTGGAGGCATGGTGACGTACAGTAATCAGGAAAGGGACACGCCTCCTGAAATCCACGATAGAAATGACAATGTGTAAGAAAACTTAAGGCTCCCGTTTACCCGCCATTTTGATTTCGTGGACGCAATGTTAATCCTATGGAATTTCGACTTTAATTCTCACATCTTTACTATTTGGTCTATCTGAATGCAATAAAGTGCATCTGAAAGAGCAAAAAATAATGAATGCTTCTGTGGAATTACTTTTTTCCTCCGATTCTTAAAAATATTTGAAAATATTCTTTAAAGATCGGAAAACTCAAAAACGAATAATTAAAATAAGAATAAAAATATTTTAAAAAATTTTAGGAAAAAAGTAATTCCACAGAAGCATTGATTATTTTTTGCTCTTTCAAATGCACTTTATTGCATTCAAATAATAAAGATGTGAGAATTAAAGTCAAAATTCCATAGAATTAACATTACGTCCACGAAATCAAAATGGCGGGTAGACGGGAGCCTTAAGGCTTATACTTTCTATTACAGCGTCGGCTAGCGGTTCAGCGTTGGCTCTACGTCTATGCATTGTATGGTGAAAATTCCTTGTTTGGATGCTTTCTATCACCCCCTTAAATTTTTGCCCGTGAGTTTTGAAACACCCTGTTGATAGGAAGATATTAAAGGTGAGCTTACTTTTGATCCTCGTCCAGCAACGAGAACTCTTCCTCAGGCATCTGGTTGAAGGCGAAGTTGGAAGGGGCGAACACGGTCACAGTTATGTTGGGCTTGGTGAGGTACGACTCAACACCGGACTTCTTCAGCAATCGGTTGAAAGTGGACACTTGTTCTGGACGTCGACCCAGCAAGGACATCACGCTGCGAGCTGTGCAAAAATTCGTTTATCACTCATGAGAAAGAAAAAGTTTCGTTATGCCGTGAGAATTACATAACTGAAGAGGCTCAGCGAAATCGAAACAAACCATATCAGTAAATTAGAAACGACGATAAAGTGATTTCTCGAAGAATGTTCACCAAAATTAAAATAGAAAAGATACATTGCTTTAAGAACAATTCCGAGCGTCATGATATTAATAATAGTACTATATTGAAGAATTGTTTTGCTTAAAAGGGATTTAGTGGTCACTCAAAAATCTTACTGTAAACTTTCAAGGAAATCTGTGCTACAAGAAGTGCGTAATGGATAGCAGTAGTTTTAAATCTCAAAAATGCCTTTTACATTAAATGTAATGATATTTTAATACAACAAAACGAAATTTCACCAAAGTGTTAAGCTAAAAGTATTAATTGTCAAGTTCTCGAAAAAGCAAAATTATTTTAAATGAATAATAATAAACGTAAAGTAAGTGTATTTCCGAGTCCAAGGCTCCACAGAAGCATCAAGAAAATAAATTACCTTTTTCGAGTTCTTAATGCATTATTTATTTACGCAAGCGAAAAAATTCTGAAGCACAAAAACGTTGTCAATGTCAACAACAAAAAATAATAAAACAGACGACTCTGCCAAAAAAAATCGATTATTAAATTAAGTATTAAAATCAGAGCAAATAATACATTATTAAAATAGACAAAAATGTTCTGTTCGGATATTAAAATAAAAGCAGACGATAAAACATTAAATTGTATATATCTCAGCAATGTAAATATACCTTAAACCCACTGAATGTAATTATTACAATCATAATATATTACAACGTTAATCTTTAAACTTAACAATTTTAAAAATTGCCTCTTTTGTCTCGATTCTGGATATTTTAAAACGTTTTTATATATTTCACTTGGTGTGTGTATCAGTGTGTCATCAAATTTTTGATCGTTAATTTAATCAACTTCCCATCAAGCTAGAGCTCTGAAACTTTGGGAATCGTTCTTACTCGCCTAACAATGCAATATATATACATTTTCAACAAGTTTTAACTAATATTTCCATATTTTTTTGAAATAATGTAGTTTAGCCCATTCACTTGGCGCGATTTCAAAAATTGAAAAACTTGGCGATTTTTTTTTTTTTTTTTGGATGAACATTGAGTCCAATGCAATATTTAGACATTTCTGGCAAGTTTTAACTAACATTTCAAAAAAAAAATTAATAATGTAGTTTAGCCCAACCATTTGGCGCGATTTCAAAAATTGCCAAACTAGATGATATTTTTTGGCTGAACAATATTTAGACATTTGCCAATGCAATATTTAGACATTTGCGACAAGTTTTAACAAATATTTTAATAAATTTTTTTTTAGTAAACTTTGCCACCATATAAAAAGGTTGGTTTTTATCTGGAATTTTTTACTAAAATGTAATACTTCAACGCAATATTTTAATATCCTTATTCCCAAACAGTTGTTAAAGGTCACTGTACCTCTGTCGGGGATGAGCACCTTGGAGATGACGCTGATGACTCCGTTCTGGGCGACGATCTGGTCCTTGGCGACCTTGGCGTCTTCCACGTAGACGCCGGACTGGTTGCAAGCGAGCTGCAAACGTTCGCCGTCCACCGCCTTCATTTTGTGCGTGTCGATCACAGCAGGGAGGCACACCGTGTGGGGGATGATGTGATGCTTCAGGAGGGCTGCAAAGAGACACACAATGAGTTTGATAATCTGCGCTCTGTAGTTCATTTTGTTGCACTTACGTCGAGCAAAGTACGTCACATCGGAATCGCGTTCAGTAGCAATGAATAGAGTGAATCTTTGTAACGGGTTCTCAAGTCTATTTCCCTTCAGTTGTCCTCGCGAAAATTTCAGAGACATTTTTTGATTGGACAACTTCTAACCTATGTAAATCAGCTTTACTATTTGAATCGAAGACAAATGATTAAGACAAAAGTATAGATGGGATATTGAAAGAATGCTAGAGGAGATAGAGGATTTAAAACAGAGAGTGATCAGAAAATAACGCCGAAGTTTGACGAGGACTTACTCTGATAAAAATTAAGAGATATAATTAGACCTGTCTAACTCAAAAGACTTTACGGACCGTTTTGAAAACAGATTTCATTCCGAAGGGCTGCTTTACATCTATATTAGCTACGTAGCAGATTTTTAACTCATTTCTTATGCTTTTTCAAGTATTTTCATGACTAGAAATAAAGCATTAATGAGTATTTAAAGTGAACAAATCTCTTTTTAAAATTTGATTTGCTTATGTTATGTAAGTTTATAAATTTGCTTGCATTTCTCTGTGTCAGTAGAGGAAATATTAATACATATGATGTGTTATACTCGGAAAATCGTGATTTTTCTTTTTAGTTTTTGATTTTTTAAAGCATTTCGTTTTATAGATTCTTTCCTTCCTTTTAATGTGTTTTTCTTTTTTGAATTTAAATTTTGAGAACTTTTTTTTTCTTTCATTTTATATGTTTGGTATTGTAACTATATTTCAATAACACATTGTCTTGATGGGGCTAGTTACGCCTGTAATCCTAATATAAAGCAGCTTAGCAGTTTAAAGACTGTTACAACATTCAATCTATCATCTCTATTTTTGTGTTTTCAAAAACTTTTCAGGTTTCTTAAAATTTTTAAAATTTCTTGACATTTTGCTTACTTTTTTACCCTTCTGATATATGTGTGTGTGTGTGTGATAAATTCGATTTATCACCTTCTTTTTAATTTTGGCTCATTAAACACCAATTCAAATTCTGACTCTAAAAAACTGCTACTACTTTCATCTCTGGAGTTACGGGAAGCGACTAATCTTCCCGAGCCCAATTAGAGAAGTCAAAAACTTTCTGCAATATAAATTAAAGAAAATTACATTTCATGGAATCAAATATAATTCTACGAAATACAATTTAAAAAGCTGCCTTGCAGGTGCAACACATTGCTGGTGCTAAATTATTTGCGATCAAAAGACCCCGAACAGTCAGTCTATCTAGAACCATACGCTTTTGGGTCAAATATATAAGGCTTGATGCAGATAAACTGGCTGCTTATATTTCTCATTATTCGCACGTCACATCCTCTTCCCGCGTTTAGTAATAGGCTTAGTTTAGCTTTAGTTTTATTAATGTCGCATTAGAAGCAACATGTGGGCTATTGGCGATGGACCTCGTAATTTTGATCCTCGGTCAAGTGACGAGGATGAAAACCTGAGCTGCCACCCCCTCTCCTAACTTCCACACCACGCAAACAGGAGGACTTTGGGCCCCGACAGATTTAACGTGCTTCAGTCCTGACTACACGGCGGGTATTTAGCGGCCGAAGATCGAATCCGCGACTGAACGAAAACCGCCGGCCACGAGTCCGATACCATGACCACTAGGCTACCGCGGCCTCTTTAGTAATGGCACCTGAACTCTTTAGTAGGTTTTCTGAATAGATTTACATTGCGTATCGCCCACTTGAGGAGAACGCCCCGCGTGCTTTTTAAAATGTACTCAAACTTTGTTTCTTTATAAGAATATAGAAGAAAAATTGTGACGACAGTTGAGTTAATGTTCTGAGACATTCCCATAGTAATGGGTTATGATACGAACTGGAATGTTCTATGGTACTTTTATATATAATAAAAGTTAAAATTTTTGTCCAGATATTCCAGATCCATGGACCACTGGTTGACAACAAGACTACTACAAGCGGCCCATGGTCTGTGGTTTGGCCAGGCAAGTAATAGCGGGAATTGAGGATCAGCAAATGGACTAAGTTTCGGTTCTAATCTCCTTAACACGAGGTAGTCGAGGTCTATGGTTTTAAGCCGCGAGTGAAATGAACAGCGAGTTGCATTAGTAATACAATTTGTGTGAAAAATCGAACTGACATTTGCCAAGATTCATGCTTTCAGCTCGAATTAACTACTATTTAACTACGCCACTGAATGGAAGCCACAGAGCGTTTGATCTCTCAACGACTGAAGGTTACTGCAGTACTCGTATTTTGACTATGTAATATCTTGAGTAACATAATTTAATGAGCTACACAAAGTCCGAAATATCTGATAATGCTTAGACCCCATAAAAGAGTATTGCACATTGAGACACTCTTTTATGGGGTCTTATCAAGTGAGATTTTTCGTACCTTCAGCATAAAGAGAGTTTAATAATTAGAAATGCATTGTTTTCATGTCGGGAAAAGGACACTTAGTTATAGTCTGGAATGAATAGGTACTAAATTATAAATTACAAAGCTTGTTTTTTGAAAAGTCCCTCGTGTTCTTGTCAGGTCGATACAGGGCTTTGTTATCCATAAGGCTGAGTGATTAAAAAATTCGGGAAAGGAGTCGAAATACTTCGAAGCCTTAAATCCGATCATTGACAATTACCGCGCAGAATTGATTTCACTGATTACCATAATCATTTTCTTTTACCGAACTTAAGAACCCGCACCGAAGTCATTACCCATTGAGCTCTCTGCGGTCTTGAACACAGAGTGAAAGACTTACCCATTTTTTGTATCATGTGACTACTTTTATTGCATTATCTTGCAAAGAGACATATGCACTCCCTTCCCCAAGATCCTTACACGAAATCGAAATATTTTAGAATCATTCTTTTATTATTCTATTGTAGATATTCTTAATTTTAAACATAAGATTGGTGGGTGGGTTTTATTAATGTCTCACTTAAAGCAACACGAGGGTTGTTGTCGACGAACCTCGTAATTTTGAACCTCAGTCAAATGACGAGGACGACACATGCGCTGGCATCCCCCATCCTAACATCCACACCACGCCAATGAGAGGAAAATTCCACCGTTGGCGTCCCGGCAGATTTAACGTGTATCAGCTCTGGCTACACGATGGGTCTTTTATGACATCAAGGCTTTTAAATGTACGAATTTTCCCCCTCCTAATGCTTAAATTTTTTTTCATCAAGAAGAGAAAAAAAAAAAAGATTTCAACTCAGCCGATTCCTGAGAAAAGAATAAAAAAAAAGTCATTACTCTCACAGAAAGACTACCTCTGGTTAAGTGTTTGTTGACGAAGAGAGGGGGTGAATTTGTACAAAACCCACCTCCGAAAAATACAAATATTATTCTCACGGTATCTTAATTATTTTTTCTTAACTTACCTTTGCTATTCAATTTTTTATAACTTGATAAAATTTTTATCAATATTTGAACAGTTGACATAGGAGAATGAGGATCGATATACCGTATTATTTACTTTTTACCAAGTGATAATTCTAAGCTAAAATATTGCTTCTATCATGGCAAAAGGTGCTCCTCTAATATGCACCCAACCAAAAAAAAAAATTATTTTCTGGGTACTTCATTGTAGTAGACAAAGATCAAGTCTTTCTATTATATTAATGGTTGTATTGCGAAGAGATTTATTTGACTTATATGTGTGGAGCTTGTTATTAATATAATTGCAATAAATATGATTAAGACTTGTGCTTTAGAAAACAAACTTGGTAATTTCAAAATTGTGGCTGAACCTTGAAGACAAGAGGTGAGTCATTCACGAGTCTCACTCGTTTGAAAGTTCAGATACGGATTGAGATTAGGGTTCCGTAAATTCTTTACACTTGAATATTTTCACTTACAAAACTTGGACGCTGAAATTCTGAAAAAAGGCCAGAAAAACTAAGAGCCACCATAGTTTGATGAAGTTTCGTGTCAAGGCTAAGAATATACAGCTAAGCAAATAAAATGGAGCCGTAGAAACTTTGCAGCTACAGAGGGTCTTTACAAATTTTAGAACGATTTGATCAAAGAAATTAAGAAAAAAAAAAAAAAAATAATTTCAAAAGAACATTCTTGGTAAAAGCTTATTATTTGAAATTAAAATTATCTCATGATACTTTCAAATTCATTCTTTTTTGAAAATGGTGAACGTGAACAAGCTGTGGACGTATGGTATACGTTTTTCAAGCTTTCTGAAAAGTATATAATTTTAAAGCACTGTGAAAGGCATGAAACAAAAACGTTTGCTAAGTGCAAAACAAGCAATGCTATTAATCGAAAAGGAAAAAGTCGTCAATCTTTACTACTACATAAAAAGGAACCTCCAAACAAATACCCCCCCCCCCCCTCCAAAAAAAAAAGGTACATACTGTTTCTAAAGTAAAGTCAATAGTATCCAGAGAAAATCTTCCGACGAAAAATTCATTTGTAAAAAAATTGTCAACATCTGCTGAAACAATACACAAAGCAATAAACCAGGATTTACAGCTCGTTTTTGTTTTGGTTTAATTAATGTTGCACTGGGAGCAACAACGGCTATTAGCGACGAACCTCGTAATTTTGAATCTCGATCAAGTGATGAGGATGACACCTGAGCTGACATCCCTTCACCTAACTTCCACACCATGCCAATGGAATGACTTTGGGACCCGACAGATTTATTGGGGATCAGCCCCGGCGGGTCTTTAGTTGCATCAGGGCTCGAACCCATGACTCGACGAAAACCGCCGGCCAAGAGTCCGCTGCCTTATCCACTAGGCTACCGCGGCCGATTTATAGCTTAAAATTGTTCACTTTTTTTCGAGGAATGTGACCAAAAGACTAACACTTTGTGTGGGCATTTTAGACAGAGCTAAATAGAAATACATTGTAACCCTTGAAGAAGCATGAGCTTGCGTAGGTAACTGCAACAAAAAAGGTTTATTTACTATTGAAAATGCGGAGAAAAATATATCCAAATCCTGGTTTTGAGAATATAAAGTTTCAATAAAGGCTTTATGATTGCTACAGGCATATCTTAAAACGACGAATTAAACACCAGAAAGATGGGAAGCACTGTTCAAATCAACTCATTATCCTATCAGAAAAATGTTTTGTGTTCGATATATACGAAATAAATTCTCTTCCTTCACTCCATTTCGATGAGATGAATATGGAGTGGCAAGAGTATATATCACATTTCAACAGACTCAGAGCAGTAGGTTGCAAATGATCCGGGACAATGTTAAAAACATCATCTATTTGTCATTCAATATAGCATTGTTCTTGGGAACATCATTCGTTAAGACAAAACAAAAGTAAGTTTTTAAAATCGAAAATCGTATGCAAAGTTTAGACAGATTTAGCCACCCAAAGTGCGGTTTTCTTTTTATAATTATTATTAAATTACTCGATTAAATTTAGAAATTAAAGTAAACAATGAAATATCGAGAAATGGACAAATAGTAAACTTTTCCGATATTAAAATTAAAACGAACGATAAGTTATTAAACTGAATATTATATCAACTACAAGAAGTTAAAATTAAAGCAAACTATAAACTATTTCAGCTGAATGTAATTAAAATTAAAGCAAATGATAAACCATTGAGTTGAATATCATATCAGCTACATCTAATTAAAATTAAAGAAAACGATAAATTGTTAAATTGAATATTGTATCAGCTAAATGTAGTTAATATTAAAGCAAACGATAAACTATTTTGCTGAATGTAGTTAAAATTAAAGCAAACGATAAACTATTAAAATGAATGTATTGAAGTTAAATGTAATTAAAATTATAGCAAGCGTTTTTTAATTGAAATGAATATTATATCAGCTTCATGTAGTTAAAATGAATGCAAACGATAAACTATTTAAGCTAAATGTAATTAAAACTAAAACAAACGATAAACTATTAAATTGAATATTATATAAGCTTCATGTATTTAAAATTAGTGCAAACTATAAATTGTTAAATTTAATACATTTAAGCTAAAAATAATTAAAATTGAAGCAAGCGATAAAAAATTGAAAAGTGATCTGATACGCCAAAAGTGATCCAATTAAAACAATAACCTCTTGGATGGCTAATAAAGTGAGTTCAAAATAGAACAAATGTTATAGAGAATACTAACTGGCTGGATACAGCTTGTATCTCAAAGTTATGCGTCTAGACTGGAACATAGTTAATGATGGAGAACTTCTAGTATCCTCTTGGACGAATGCTGGTAAGATTCTAGTATCTAGAAAACGGCAAATCTACCGGTGCGAGATGTCCTCTACTCATCAGTATGAGCTCATTAGGTTTAGGCCGTCGAAGAAGGGAAGGGAATCCATGCAGGTACAGGGGAGGAGGAGAACAACAGAAACATCACTAGGATAGTATTCAGATAGGCCAGAACTCTATTTTCCCTCTCCTGCTGTGTTCGTCCGATAGCTTCATGGATGTAAACACTAATGGCGCACGTGCACACGCAGAATATTCACAATCTGTATAACTGTGCGTATGCAGAAATTAGTTGCTCTAAAGTGCCGCCTCGTGGAAGGATGAGAAGATGCAAATGGTGCTTGACCGCCTCGTGACATAGTGAGAAAGTGGCAAGCAGTTTAAGGTGGACCGCCACAGTGCAAACTACATCAAGAAAAGACCGCCATTCATGCTTCAAGAACTATCACTACAGATTTTGAAAAAAGAAATGGATATTTTCGCAGGTATTTCGCATGCATATCTTATCAATGTATTCCTGCAAAGTCTCCTAAAGTTTTATCTATGGACAATTGTGCCTTTGGTCAGCTGAAAAAACGGTCTATCTAAATACAAACTCAATTTGATTGGTGGACTTCGAATATAGGGAAAGAGGAAGGAAAAGCAATATCTTTAAAATGTTTGACAACGATTCTTCTATCACGGAAAGGAAGCTACAGACATATGGTCCAGAAATAAGGTTATCACCCCGAATTTTTAAGAAATTAATTTTTTCATTTTAAAGTAAAAAAATAGGGCCTCCAAATCGTTATAAAATGAGTAATAAACTTCTGTATTTTGTGAGAGAAAGAAAGCATACGGATACATCTAATGAAACATGTTATAAAAAGCTGGTTGAAATGCTTAATAATTTCCTGCGATAATCTTCTAACTAAACCGTACCTAATCTTGCATCGGGATCTCCCGTAATACGTTGCATCTCTTGGTTGCTGATGCTCTGGAAGGCTTCGTCGTCGGGTGCCAGCACAGTGTAGGGTCCACCCCTGCGCAGTTCGTTCACGTAATTAGACTGGAGCATCATACGGGACAATTCCCGGAACCGGCCGTCGCTAAACAGGGCCTCGGGCAGGGAGGGTGCGCCGTTGGCTGGGGGTGGCACCAGCACGCGGTCGATGAGGTGCACGATGCCGTTGGTAGCCTGTTGATCCTTGCGAACCATGGGGGCGCAGTTCACTGTCGTCATCTGAAGAACAAAGAGACAATGAGCATCAAAACACAAGCGAAACACACACTTTTCCTTAAAGATAACAGTGTTAGGGTATAATGTTACAAAAATCTCATTTTCGTGTGCGTGTTTACAAGTGAAACCAGTCTAGCAAGGAGCATAATGGAAATGACGCTTTATTCCCGAAAAATGAGGTGTGGCTATCACATAAAGATTGATGCTGCTACTGAGGAAGTACGCATGCGCCAAACGATAGCGACCGACAGCTGTTTAAAGCGAAGCTTTCTCTTTCGAATGCAGTACCTCTTTCTTCTGTAAGCAAATCCGTATACCTGTAGCCTTCATTTGCAATATAGTTACTTTTTTTATTAATTTCGCAGGAAAAATGATAAGTGAGCGAATAATGGTTGGGAAATTTGTTATGAAACATAGAAAATCGCTGCTGAAACTTATAATTTATTGAAAGAAGTGTATGACAATGTATGCTCATCGCGTGCGCGTGTTTTTGAATGGTTTAAGAGTTTTCAAGATGGCCAAGAAGACATTAAAGATGATTCACGCTGGGATCGCTTTTCCACGTTAGAAACGGATAAAAATATCGAAAATAATTGGTAACCTGGTTCGATCTGACCGTTGGTTAAGTATTCGTGCGATTACTGAGACAATAGGAAATGACAAAGAATCCATCTGGCAAATTTTTCCACCAAGACAATGCGCCGAATCATTCCGCATTGTCTGTCAAAAAGTTTCTAGTTAAGTACACCATCCTGGTATTAGTCCGTCCACCTTATTCGCTGGATCTAGCGCTATGCACACCATTACATGTCAATAAAGGGTGACTATATCGAAAACATTGGTAATCTGGTTCGATCTGACCGTTGGTTAAGTATTCGTGTGATTGTTGGTACTGTAGAAATCGATAAGGAATCCATGGGGTAAATTTTTGCATCAAGACAATGCGTCGTCTCATTCCATATTGTCTATCAAGAGGTTTCTAACCAAGTACAGCATCCTAATATATTAGACCATCCGCCATCTTCGCCGTGCTATGCGACTTCTATCTGTTTCCAAGACTGACATCTGTATTAAAAGGAACGAGATTTGACTCCGTTGAAGCCATGAAAGCGAAAGCGGCACGCATCCTGAAGAAACTAAGAGAAGAATACTTCCAGCACTGTTTCGAACAATGGAAAATTCGCATGGAGCGTTGTAGGGAAGAGGAAGAGTGCGTACTGAAAGTGATAATAAGCAAATATATGAAATCAAAATAAAATGTTTTACAGCTTCAGTTTCGTTATCTAATATCCACACCTCGTACTGCGCACAAGACGAAACAAGGTAGCTAGGCTTGGGCAGATATCGATTGGCGATTTATCACCAACGGAAATTTATGTCGCCAATACACTAAAATAAGATTCACCCTAATAAAAATAAGACATGACATAATTAATATTCAAAAGGTATGGGACCGTTGTTTTCGTTGTTATTGTTATTTGAGGCTGACTCACCCCGTGGTTGTACTTGTTGATTCTCAGCTTCGCTCCCCTGTTGAGGGTCTCCACCTCCTGCTCTCCCCTGAAGTCCTTGGAGTGGAGCTTCCTGCCGCTGACCACGTGATGCAGAAGGAAGGGGGACTCGCTCTCCAGCAGGCTCACTCTCAGGGACTCCTGGTCCGAGGGACTCAATTGCTGCAAGGAAAATGGAAAAAAAAAAGTCTAACACTAAGTAACGCTTTTTGTATGGTGTCAAAGTATAAGTAAGACATCCAAGTGCAGATTAGTTGAACTTCATTAAAGTTACTCTAAAAAGGCACGGGGATTATTGGAGATTTTGTGGCGATATGAGACGTGCTTCCCTTCCATTGTCCTCATGGACATTTCCAGGACGCTACTTCATTCAGGTAGTTAAACTTCCAAAAGTGCAAAGCGGAGCTCCCGTATAAATTGAGAGTAAAGAGAAAGAGAGGAGAAACTGAAAAATAGGAGATGAGAATAATCAAGGTCGCAGTAATTAGAAGAATGTTGGCGCGAGGTGGCGCTGAAGTATTCTGGCTCGTACAGATGATTTAGTGAAATTCGAATTCTACGCTATCGGAATAATTGCAGGAGGTACTCGCATCTTATTCCGGTAAGAACGTTCTTGGACAGATTATAGAACTTGTTAGTACTCGTGGAGAAGGATATTAGTTGTGGAGAATATCTCTCTCCATGTATTTGAGGATTAAATAAATATACACACCCAACTCTTTTTTTACACGATTTTGAAATAACACGGTTCACCAATATACTTTTTAACCCTAATTTTTTCCAAATGTTCAAATGCTGTTTTTACCGCCTCCTACGACCTCTTTCATTCAGCCACTCGATAATGGTATTATAGCAGCATTTAAAATGTACTGCATAAAGCAGACGTTTAAATATATTTTAGACGAAGTGGAAGATAGAAATTTACCTGTTGTGAAAGCATGGAGAAAGTTTAGGATTATGGAATGTATTACACATGTTTCTTTTCTTTCTTTTTTTTTTTTTTTATCATCAAACAGTTGCACCAATCGACCTTAAATGCTTGTTGGAAAAATATTTTGCCAGCAAGTTTCAAAAGTGGAACTTTCGTTGTATAAAAATCAGCTGTATGTTCTGAAATTATGACTATCAAATGCAATTGATGACGAATGTTTTAACAACATGCAAACGGCTGACATCGAAGAATTGATGCTAGAGAGCCATTTAGATGTGGACGATTTGAACGAATTTGTTACAGTTTATGATAACAAAGAAGTTGATAATGACGAAGCCGAAGAGGAAATTCAGCTATTAACGGATGATTTAATGCGCGAGGGCTTGAAATTTGCTACAAGTATGGAACATTTTCTTATTCATGATCCTGTCATAGAGCGTGCATTAAACTTTCAATGTAATCTTGCGTAGCCGGATATCAAGAATTATATACGCAACTTGAGTCTTCCCCCCCCCCCCCAAAAAAAAAAAAAAAAAAAAACCAACCGTTAATAGACTTTGTAAGAACAAAAGATCAACAGAGGCCGTTAATAACGAACGAAATTCTTCATTTGAATCGAAGCCGACAGTTGTACTAGACACATAACTGACCCATCTACTGATGATAGTATTTTTGATCCAGATCATAATAACGTGCACGCGTGTTATCGAGTAGCGATGAATAGTTGTTAATTAGTAGTTTTATTCCGAATTTCAATTTGAATTTTTATCTATTGTATGTACTTATAGATTGAATTTTCACTGTACATTAATTTTAATTTTTTTTTTTTTTTTTTTTTGTGTTAAAAATGAATTGTTTTTGTTTCATAAAACTATGTAATATGGATTTCATTTTTAAATTTTTTGCATGGTTTTTTGGGAAAATATTTAGAGTTTTTTCATCAAACACGATTTCTTAAAGTTGTGGAACATATCCCCAAATTTACCATGCGTCGCATGTATTTATTTACACGATTTTTTTTTTTTTGCATGGTTTTTGGCGGAACATATCTATCGTGTAAAAGAAGAGCTGGGTATAATCTAGAAAGAGTTGACTATTTTATTTTCTTGATTTACCTTTTTTTGTGCTTGAACTTAAGGGAAAATTTAGATCTTAAAATAACATTTAAGATGATAGACGAGATGGGTAACAGGATGCCATCACAACTTTTATCATAATCTTAAGTCAAGGTTGAAAGTGACGCCGTAGCTAATTACTCACTCTCCAAACTTTTACATCATGCCATTGGAGGCTCAAATAAATCCATATGTTAGCATCGACTTTAATTCTGTGTGACGGTTTTCATTGGAACCAGAACTTAAATCAGTGAACTATCTTGAATAGCACTCGATTGAAGAAAAAAAATAGTGTAAGGTAATTATTTTGTTAATAAGCAAAAAACTCGTTCACTAGAAATGGAAAATTTGGTTCATTTGAAAAATTTGGACCAATAGAATATTTCTGAAAATAGTGATATTCTTTCTGGATCATCTTAAGGGAATCCCGCATTAAAAAAAATATAAATCTTAACTGAAGAAATTTAACAATTTATCGAATATAGAAACTATAAGAAACTTTATAAATAAAGTTAAAGAATTAATGAAAAAATATATATTCTATGAACATTCTGAAGTACTATTTAAAATTTTCACTGAATGCATGTGTATGTGGATTGTAATTCTACAAAATGTAATTTGAAAGCAAATTCTCTCTAAATAGCAATATGCTAAATGCATCGAAAAATGAGAACTCCATATCTTAAAAATTTAAATACGAAAATTATCATAAGGACATTTTTTTGTTGAGAAAACTGGCATCATAGAATCACACTGCTACATTAACTACCCATAATGTTTTCGTTCATTTTTACACCAACAGATGGCAGCACGACTGAAGTCTGTAATGCATATTTATTGTTTTATCAAACTTTCATTTTTAACAATTCAGAACAGTTCAAGCAAGAAGTTTAATAAAAGAAATAAAGCAGTTTATTTTTTTAAAAACAAAAATCAGACCACTCTTATTACATTTAAAAAATGTTCATAGTATTTGTGCAACGGCAATGGAAGAAAATTATTGTATTCATATTTGTTTTAATTTCAGTTATAACTATTATGATAAATTATAGTTATCAACTCATAAATGACTGGCATATATTTGATTACAAATTGTTTTTGAACAATTGTTTTTTGTTTTGATTACAAATTGATTTTTCACAACTTGTTTTGATTTATGCGATTTTATTGCATATTATTAATGGGGAAAAAATGAAATTAATTTTTAAAATTTTGATTGGAGGCTTTATTAAATATATATATTTATGCATAACACGTTTCTAACATATTATTACAAAATTAATCAAAATATATATGAATATTCGGTTCCTTCCATAAATTTAATCCTAGAGAAATTTTTTCCCATTATATAATGAAAAAGTTAATTGAAAAAAACTTTTATCAATAAAAAAATATTTCATAGAAATAAAAAATAAAATACGAAATTTCCTCTTTCAAGAGATAAAGTAAAACCAACTCAAGATAAAACAGTTTGTGGATTATATGACAAAAATGGCACCATCGGAATTGTCTTAGAAGTATGTTTTTATTTTATTCCATTTTCGGAGATATTTTTAAAGATTAATTGTAAGATGTTGGCTACTGTAATATATATTTCCATCACAATGTTTAAAAAATATTTATTTTTTGATATATATATGCTTTGCTTCAATTCATTCTCAAAGGCTTAAAAAGAGAGAGAGAAAAAATTTATCTTAAAAATAATATATTTATACACGCGCGTAGCACTTTAACTGAACGATACACATTTTTATTAAGAAAACACACACACACAAAGAGAGAGAGAGAGATTCCTGTTTTAGATAAATATTTATGCAAATGTCTTGTAAATACAAGGTTACTGAAAATGACTCATCTGATTTCAAAATTCTATATTTCCTGAAATAAATGACACTGAATGATAAGTAATAAAAGCATACAAAAGAAAACTGTTGAAGCTTATTATTGTGAAAAACAGGTGACCCTCGTGTGTTCTTCGTGAAGTTGTTTCACGAAAGCTGTTGGAGTTGTTCAAGGAACTTTCCCGTAGTTTGATCGGTCGCAGTGAGGCATCAAACTCGATGTTACACAGCTGGCCTCCTAAGTCACCTGATATAGTCCCATGGGATTCCTTCCTATGAGGGTATGTAAAAAGGGTTTTGCCACTATTACGCCCCTAATTGTATGTGAACTCAACGGACTACTTTTGCATTCCATTATCATTGACACTTTACAACGTATTTGACAAGAATTTATATGTAGAACTGGCATTATACTTGTAACTATTGGAAGTTATATGGAACACTTGTACAAGAAATACTGCTATATAATCAATTTGCCATCACGTATCATTCTGTGTGCTTTATGTATAAAAATACAGAATTTTGAAAACCGATGAATCATTCATAATCCTGCGAATTGTGATTTAGTTCACGGGACTTATAACGTTGACTCAAACGCTTTTCGCCCTGCAAGTGAAACACTTCGTGATTGCTGCATTTTGTTTCAATTGAAAATTTCTCCCAATGGATGAGACGTGACTTATGTAGATTAGATAAACATTATTGAAATGTAGTGAATATATTTGATGATTTGCTTTGATATGCAGCAAATAATTCAATATGAGATTTTTTTATAGTAAAGGGGGAGGGCTATAAGCGAATAAAAGGACTGTTTTTTCAAGTGGAAGTTCTGTGACAGGAAATATCTGCATACGGTCAGTGAATCGGACCATTATCTCCAGTCTGGAACCAAATTGTTTCAGCATAGATAAGTTATAAAATTAGACGTTAAGTTCTGTGATGTATAGTGTATATATACAAATATAATAGGTAGATAATCGACTTTTGGTTTTTCGTACATGTGAATAACTTTCTTATCATCAATGCTAGACTTCCTATTCATTCGACTAAGGGTTCCAGACTGCTTCAAATAAATTTAATAATGATATCAAACAGAAGTAATATCAAAGTGTTAACTTTTTAAAGATATATAAAATATAGTGTTATTTCAAAATACTATATTTTCAGAAATAAGCGATATACAATGGTAAGTAATACATGAATGTAAAGGGAAGCTATGCGATCGATTTTTGCAAGTGTTCGATATAACTCTCTTTAGATGTGGGTATAATGGCAATTCCATATGTAAATTTCCTGCTAAACATGCTGTAAAGTGTCAATGGTAATGGATTGTACGGCAGCAAAAATCCTTTGTTTAAGATCAAATAAATTTGTGGGTAATGGTGACGTATACACTTTACCTTATACTCGAATTTATTTTTGAAAATATGGAATTTTGGAATGGGATGACTCATTTTGAATAACCCCCTGCAAAAAGAAATTCCTCAACAATTCCCCGCATGTCTCAATGGACTAAATCAGAAGAATCTAATTTTTCAAAGAACAATATTAAACTGCAGACACGAGACAGATAACATAGGAGGCAATTTCAGTTCCTTTTCTTAATCGATGAAATATCGAAGGCAATGATTATAACATCAATATCCAGTTGAACAATAAAAAATCTCGCTAAAGATTCTATTTTTGCAGTGTGTGATTACATCTCTGCATTTGAACTTGATGCCCGCAAAAATCTATTGACCGTATCCGATGCTGTCTGGGAATACCACAAATTAATCCGTGGTCACACTACGCCTTTCCCAGATTGAACCCAACCCATCTCTGGAGTAGTTAGAATTTTTTTTCTTCTTCTCCACACCGCTGTCATTCTTATTCATAACCGATCAGCTGTCTAGTTTTCATATTAATAGCTCATGATTATCGAGATGAAGCTGGCTGCTCAATTGCTACTTTGCCTGCTGGTTGAGGTAATTTGATTTGTTCGATAAAAAAGCGATTTATTACGACTCTTTAAGAGCTTGGCTATCTACATGCAGATAAACGTCGCCGTGGAAGCAGTGAAGGAAGTTTATAATGTTTCTGTTCTTCAGCTTCGAATGTAATTATGGTCTGGGAGGGGTTTTGACGAATTTTACCTTTTCGGCGCCAAATAGTGCGCCAAATAAAATTTCAAAAGCCAAAGTAATGTAGCCGAGACGCCTCGGATAACATTCTCAATGGACGGACATATAGTGCTAAATTTAGGTATAAAATAGCAATTAAATCAATTAAAATAGATTAATATTGTAACAACAAATAATGTAGAGTAAAAAGAAAAGCTTTTAGTAAAATTATATGTATGGAGTAAAAAAATATTTGGTTGGGGATACCTCCCCTCCTAATTCAAATAAAGATAATGTGTAAGATTTAAAATGTTTGAAGTGAATAGAGTTAAGGCTTCCGTCTACCGGTCATTTTGATTTCATGATCGTATTTCTAATCCTATGGAATTCTTGCTACCATCCTCAAATCTATACTATTTTATCTGTTTGAATGCAATAAAGGGCATTTGAAAGAGTAAAAAGTAATGAAGGTTTCTGCAATATTACATTCCCACCTTCACCTTTGAAAAGATTTTAGAATATTTTTAAATACAGGAAATCCCGCAAACGAATCGCGAAAATAGAGGTAAAAATATTTTTAACAAATCGTCACATATATGGAACCATCAAACGTCCTATTTATTAAATTACCGTAAATAAAGCAAATACGGAACCATTGAACGTCCTTTTTTTTCTTTTTATCAAATTCTCTCAAGTAATACATACACGTAACCTTCAAAATTCTATTGATCAAATTCTCATAAATAATACATAAATGGAACCATCGAATGTTCTATTTCTTAATTTCGCGTAAATAATACATATAATGAACCCTCGAACGTCCTTTTTATTTTTTATTACATTCAGTCTTGAGTTCGAGACTATGACCATTCGGATACCACAACTTGGCTAACTAGGATTCGATAGATAAATTTTCTAAGAAGGTAAATAGTTCATGTCTAATGCTAGATCTCAGGTAATTTCTTATTATTTTAAAATCTCGAGAAAGGTATTGCTGTAGATTCGAAAGTTGATAAGATTAACACTATTTCCAGACCCATAATAAAGTTTGAGTACAATTTAATTAAGTATTTTTAATAAATATTAAAATACAAGGTTATTCGAAACGAATCATCTGGTATCAAAATGTTATACTTTTTTAAATAAACGACATATAATAATAAGTAATATATGAACATATAAGGAAAATATAAAAGTTTTTTTTTAACTAGTGTTCGATATAACTTCCTTTAATTTCACACGTAATGTAGAATCGACATTACACGTGATCCAAATTCCTGCCAAACACATTGTAGAGTGTCGGTGGTAATGGATACAGAATACAGAAGCAGAGATATGTTGTTTAAGTTCCCATAAATTTGTGGCCAATGGGGGCGCATGCAGTTTATCTTTTACAAATCCCCCAATGAAGAAATCCCATGGTGCCATATAAGGTGACTTAGGTCGTCAGCTGTGTAGCATCGAGTCATCTGGTCCACTGCGACAGATCCAACAGCGAGGAAGCTCCGTAACATCTTCGTGAAATAGCTTCACGAAGAACATACAAGGTTCATCTATTTGTTCACAATATAAATACTGCCACAGTTTTAATTTGTATTCATTTATTACTTATTAATCTGAGTCGTTTGTAAAATTGTGATCCAAACCTCGACGACAAATTATGATTTCATGAAGCAAATTCATACAATTAATATCATCTCGCGAGGTTTCAATATATTTGGATTAAAACCGAAAATGGGGGAGGAGGATGTAATCCAGCAGAAATGAGTTAGAGACATAGGCCATCAGAAACGTGGGTTGTTGCGCACTCGAACCGCTTAAAAATCCCTCTGGCCTGCCCTCCCTCTGCTCATTTGGTGAAATAAATCCTTCAATTGCCAAAATAGGTTAGAGAAAGAGAAGTTTCTAAGAGAGAGAGATATAAATTTCGAATCGGATAAATCTGTAATACAGGTACATTTAAGAAAAATATAAGAGGACACAATACCGTGTGAGTAGTTTTTTAAACTTGATATTTATAAGAAAAAGTTTTTATTTTCCATATTTGAACAGACATAACATACAAGACTATTGAAATTGCATCATCCGAATTCAAAATTCCACTTTTAAAAAAAAAAAAAAAAACGTCACTTGATAAGGAAGATATGAACACAATGGAAAACTGTGGAAGTTTATACTGGGAACAATTGGTGGCTCTCGTGTGCTCCTCGAGAAGCAATTTCACGAAACCTGTTTTAGAAGCTTTTCAGCGGCATAAATGATAATGGCGTTGCGGGGAGAAAGCTTTTTGTCTGCTGTCGTGTGCGCGATTTGGATCTGTAATCGCTGTCCAGCATGAATTTCGTAATAAATACCGAATTAATACATCTACGGCTATGAGTATTTGCAGGCCGTATCAATAGTTTGAGAGCAGTTGATGTCTTTGTAAAGGGAAGAGTGGAGGGCGATATCGTCTTGATATTATAAGAGTAATTAAGGGAAGTTATGTCGAACACTTGTAAAGAAAACTTCTATATTTTTCCTTTGCATTCATGTATTACTTATCATTCTGTGTCGTTTATTTATGAAGATATAACATTTTAAAATTGGATGATTCATTTTGAATAACCCTGTATATATTTCCGAAATAAACTCTATTTTCAACTAAACAATTATTTAAAATTGTAATTCTTTTTCAGAATATTTCAATATTTTAAAATTCCTACATCTTTAAAAAAATATTTCAAAACTTTTAAGCAATTTATTCCACAGTTTCTTAAAGGTAGTTCTCCCTATTGTGCGGCTTAGTTGTACTCATCACTAGATTGTGGTTGAAAATTACGTCACCAATACCCTCCATGCTACTTTTAAGCACGGCATAAATAAGCATAAATTAATAGATCAGACGAAAAGTGAAATAGAGTTTTCCAGAAATATTTCTTTTCCGAATAAATTTCCTTCCATTCATACGGTCATAAACGCAAATTTTGAATTTTAGGAGGAAAGTAGAAATTTCATATGATTAATTCGAGGGTCTTTTTTTACATCCTCCGATCGAACTGCTAAACAACCAGACAAATGGTAGGAAGTGGGGATGAGTAGTGAGCGACTGCACATCTCTCTAACTATAACCGCTGCTGTTACCGACACCATCTCATGATTTCAAGCTGAACTGTAGGCAAGCACACATAAATGGTACAATGGATGCTCCCGCCCAATGCAAGCTGCGCAATTTTATTCATTTTTTTCCAAGCAGAAGGTAATAATGCAGTCGAATAACGAGCAGAGCACACATGAAAACTTCATGAGGGAAGGTGTCGTACGTAAGTGATGTAGACAATTTAAAGACGGGCGAACCGACACTCATGATGAAGGAGAACACGCATGCAAGTCTCTTCAAACAAACCTTCAACAGCATGAAGGTTATGGAAAATGGGTTCGAGGAGAAAAAAGTATCTCGCTTGTTGAGTTTATGGAACTGGGGATTACGATTAAGACTGTTGTTTATCGTCAGGCCTTACGACGACTGCGAAGATCCAATTAAAACAAAAGAAGTGTAAGGGAATTTAGAAACAAAGTGTAGGTCCTACTCATATCACTGGAGGCAACGTTCCTCTAAAAAGAGGACGGAAAGATCGTCCATCGTTATCTCAAATGCCTGAATTTTCACGGTGATTAAGTTGAAAAGTATCCATGTTTGTGTATAACTTTTGGTGGAAAATTCATCTCGTTCTGTGCTCTTGTCTTTTTTATGGTCCTTCGAGGGCTGAAAAAAAAAAAAAAAAAAAAAACGGCCGTCGCATTTCGTTCCCAAATTAAGAATGGCTGGTAGATGGGATCCTTAAGGTTGATTGATTGTTTTATTAACGTCGCATTTAAAAGTAACACCAGAGAGGCTATTGGCAACAAAGCTCGTATTTTCAAGTCTCTCTGAGCATGAATATTTATATCGACAGAAAGAACGGAATTCCAGTAAACGCGATGCATAACGAATTCAAGTATTTCGGGGAGATCGTTTCTGGGCATCGGACGAAATAAAGAAAATAGGAATTTACCTGAAATGCTTCATTTGTGGGTGCGAAGAGAGTGATAGCTTCCCCTGGAGTCGTGAGTCTCTCTGTGAGTCCAGCCTCGTTCAGGTAGTCCACGAAGGTTGTGGCCCCCAGGTCTCGAGCCGTCTTCACTACGTCCGTCATCGGTTTCACTGCAACAAATCAGAGACAAGTTTGAGCTACTGGCACTCGATAGTCGTTTCTTTAATGTTTTTAACTTTATTAAATGAAATATAATTTAACATTTTTTTTAAAAATGCACTTAAATTGCTTATTAAAGTTAGATGGAAGAAATTATGAGATGTATTAAGGCTTCTGTCTAGAGGCCATTTTTTATTTCGTAATGTTAATTCTACGAAGTTTCTACTCAAACGTAAGACTATTGCATTAATTTGAATGCAATAAAGTGCATCTAAACAAGTAATATATATAAAAAAAATTTCAAGTCTATTCCTACTTAGCTCAGCAAAGAAAAATTTTATTTTAGTTACTTTATTCTTAAATAATTACAATTAATATAAATTTGTTTATACATATGACATAATCACAATATTAAATGGCAAAAGAAATTTTTTTCAGGGATCTACACGCTTCGTCATTATCGGTATTTATTCCTAAATTTATATCCCGCTAAATATCTTATATAAGAGAATTTTTTTTTCTCCCGTATAAAACTGAAATTATTTATATGAAAATCAAAAAAAAAAAAAAAAATTATGCTTCGACGAGACTCGATCCGAAGGCAGGAAGATTCTACGCCGACGCTCTACCAACTTTGCCATAGCAAAACAAAAGACATAGTAAACGCATTGGCTTGTTTCTTAATTCATCCGGTAAATGAAATGGTTGAAATGCAATTTAGCCCAACCACCCTTGGCGACAGGAATTATTTGGCGGTATTTTGTCCAATGTGGCTACCTTGGTCCGCTTCGAGACTTAAGGTTCACAAAAAAAAAAAAAAATCGCTAAGTTTAGTAGTTTTCGAAATCACGCCAAGTGGTTGGGCTAAACTGCATTTCCCCCAATTAAATTTAATTAAATGAATTAATATTAGAAAAACTGTATTAACATCAAGTGTCATCCACTACAAGTTTTAAAAAATACATTTGAACTTGAGTGGATGAATAAAAGTATTTTATTAACGATTGAAAATTTGAACAAGATATATATAGGGAGAATGTGAACTAATAGTAGGAATTTAATTAAAAAGCAAAACTATATAAGGAAGGGTTTCTGTGAAATTAGATTTTCCTTCCAACATATAAAAATATTTTTATGCTTATTTTAATGATTCGTTTGTGGTTTTCCCTACCTAAAAATAATCTAAAATATTTTCAAACAACGAAGGGAAAATAGAATTCCGAAGAAGCCTTCGTTATTTTTTTGTTCGTTTGGGTATATCTCACTTCATTCAAATAGATAAAATAGTAAAGATTTAAGGAAAGAAGAAGTAATTACATAGGATTAACATTACATTCGCGATATCAAAATGGGTGGTGGACAGGAGCCTTCAATTTTAATCCAAATACTACTACACGAAGATTTGAAAAAAATTTAAAAAACACAGAATGATGAATTATTTGGGAGAACGTTATAAGTTTCATTGAGAGGACGTTTTCGATTCAGTAGCTGAATGGTTCACAAAAGATATTCCGTATGCCTCATATAATATCAAATATGTACATATTCGGCCAATGTTTTCACTTTTGATAATTTTAATCTTAAATTTCTTTACAATTTTTCAGAATGAAGCTTCCTTAATAAGAACTGATGATAAATCATAATCAAAATTACTAAATTTTTTAAAATTTTCGGTCAAATATTCTACGTAATTTGCAAATATTGGTGAGTAAAATTTGTTAGGTGAATCGTAAGCCGTCTTTCAATTGGTAAGCGATAATAAGATAGTAATAATGTTCCGATCTCATCTCTCTCAAAGTGCAACTGGCATATTTAAGTCGTTTGAATTAATTTTGTATACACAGAGGGTGTTTATACATTTTTAGAATCGTTTCGGACCGTTTTTAAATGTTTAAATGGTCTTTTTTGATAACCTTGATTCTGGATTGTAAGGTCGCTGTATACTAGTGATCATGGTTGCGAGCTCTCGGCGGAGTTATTTTTGTCGAGTCGTGGGTTCGAGCCCTGATGCACATAAAGAACTGTCGTGAGGCGGGGGCTGATGCACGTTCGAGGCTCAAAGTTCTCCCGTTGAAGTGGTGTTAAAGTTTAGAGAGGGAGGACCAACTCAAGTGTTCGTCCTCGTCACTTGATCGAGACTCAAAATTGTGAGGTCCGTCGCCAATAGCTGTCGTGTTGCTTCTGAGGGCGACGTTCATAAACAGTCACAATCATAATTTGAACTATACATCTGCATTGTGTTTTTCGTGATATAATTGCAATTTATAAAACTTTTCAAGGATGTTACTCTTCCACTATTTTCCAGAGTTGAACAAATATGCAGGGTTTCTGCTACGAACTATAAGAAAAAGCTTTTTTCAGTTGACCAAAGGCAAAATAGTCCATAGGTAAAACGTCAGGATACGATGCAAGTATAGTTTAGTTTAGTTTTTATTAACATCGCACTAGAAGCAACACCAGAGCTATTGGCGACGGACCTTGTAATTTTGAACCTCGGTCAAGTGACGAGGACGACACCTGAGCCGGCACCCCCTCTTCCTAACTTCCACACCATGCCAACGGGAGGACTTTGAGCCTCGACTGATTTAACGTGCATCAGCACCGGCTACACGGTGGGTCTTTAGCGTTCAAGGCTGGAACCCACGACTCAACGAAAACCGTCGGCCACATGTCCGAAACCATGATCACTAGGCTACCGCGGCCAGGTTAATAAGAATATGTTGAAAATTTATGTGTTCAATACCAGGGACACAGAATTTCTATTTTTTCAAAAACTGTAGCGGAAGTTTTTGAAGCATGGATGGTGGAATTTTCCTGATGCAGTCTCTTTGGTAAAAGGATATCGAATTTCTTTTGTATATATGGGACGTAAATCACTTTCATTTTTGTATGATGTTTTGATTTTAACATTATTTTCATCGGTTTTCAACTTTCCATAATAAGGGAAACCTACAACAATCATGAAGCTTTTACTGTAACTTGCATTCTTTGAACCAGGTTTGGACAGCTTTCCCCCCTCTTTTTTGATAACAGATATTTTCTGTTGCAGTAATTTATGTAAGATCATAACTAACAATACATTTCTATTTATCTGCTGATGGATGGTTTTCATTATTCAAAGTGAATCATCCGATTTCAAAATTCCAATACATTTCTAAGATAGCAAAGAGATTCCGATACATTCCAAAACAATTCTAAGAAAACAATACATTTCTATTTATCTGCTGATGAATGGTTTTCATTATTCAAGGTGAATCATCCGATTTCAAAATTCCACATTTTCAAAAATAAACGGCACGGAATGATAAGTAATACATGAATGCAAATGACTGACTGATTGATTTTATTAACGTCGCACTAGAAACAACACGAGGGCTATTGTAATTTTGAGCCTCGGTCAAGTGACAAGAACGGCACTTGAGCTGGCACCTACATCTATTAACTTCTACACCCCAAACAGGAAAACTTTGAGCCCCAACAGATTTAACGTGCATCAGCTCCGGCTACACGGCAGGTCTTTAATGGCACCAGGGTTTGAACCTACGACTCACTGAAAATCGCCAAGCTACTACGGCCACTGTAAGAACAGGTAAACACATTTTACTATCTATCACAGAATATACAAGATCGTACTTTCTATATTCTCTCTTAACACCCAGTTTACGTGCAAACAATAAAATCTTGCAAAACTAAATTACTCATTCTTGTTCAAGTACTTCTCAATTTTAATAGATTGAATTCTTATTATTCTGACCAGGAGTCATTTCTTTTCAATATAAACGCTTAATTACGATGATTCCCTCCAATCTACAACATCAATCAGCTTGTCGTTATCCTCTTTCTCTCCTCTCTTTTTCCATTCAATTCGAAAAAGGAAGTCTTACATTGTGAAAAATTGAAGGTCCTCGTGTATTTTTCAAGAAACTACGAGTATTTCAAGAAAACTGTTTTGGAAGCTTTCACGGAGCTACATCGCAGTTGGATCGGTCGTAGTGGACCAAATGACTCGATGTCACACACATTATCAATTAAGTCATCTGATCTAGTCCTATGTGATTTCTTTATTTGGGTATTTGTATAAGTTAAACAATTGCACAAATTTATGTAAGCTTAAACTACTTCTCTGCACTCATTTACCACTGACACTTTACAACGCAGGAATTTACATATCGAATGGATATTATACGCGTAACTAAAGGAAGTTATGTCGAACACATGTAAAACATATTTCTATAATTTTCTTTGTATTCGTGTATTATTTATCATTTCATGTTATTTATTTTTGAAAATATGGAATTTTGAAACCAGATGATTCATTCTGGATAACCCTGCTATGAGTGTCTTGCTATGAGTCACGCATCTCGAGCAAAAAAAAGTGAATGCATATTCATCAGAAATTTTAAAGTATCAATCTTAGTACATTACTTTGTATATTGTTACCACAAATGCTTTCGATTTATTTGCGTCCCTGGATTTATGTCCCTTGTTACCATCTGCTTCACTTGAAATTGTACTTTCGTTCCGTATTGCTCTCTTTTAACTAACGACTTAGGCATCGTAGAGTCAGCAGTGAATAGCCCTGAAGGTGATGCTAATGATACACCACATTCTATGTGATAAATATGTTATTAAATGACAGAAAATGTGTTTATTTTATGCGTTGTGAGCTACATTGATTTTTCGCAAAACTCACCTATGGAGACAATTTTTTTTCAGGATTTTATTGTTAATGGTTTTTTTTTTATAATTATTTCCTTGTTGGTTTATATATAAAAGGGATATTCAAAATTAATCATCCCATTTCAAAATTCCATATTTCAAAATATACGAAATGATAAGTAATACATAAAGCCAATAGAAAATTAAAAATTATTTACAGTACGTTCAAAATCAACTTTCCTTTAGTACTGTATAATGACATTCGATATCTTCATTTCTGCTAACACTTTGTATGGTCGCCATATGTTAAGGGACAAATATGGTGGCAGAAGTCGATTTTAAGTTCACGATTTCATTTTATTGAATAATCATTGGCTTTACACTTTATATTGACTAAAGGAAGGAATTCGCGCCTGGGTCATATCGTTGGCCAGCTGGCAACATCAGGTCACCTGGTCCCTTTTCGCAATAGATCAACGTTGAGATAGCCCCCCGGAAAGAATATGGCTTAACTTGAGGGGCAGTCTATTTTTCCCAACATAAGACTTCCACACGATTTTTCAACTTGCTGTATGGCATGTGTGTATATATATGTATATATTATGTATATATATATATATATATATATATTATATATATATATGTATATATGTATATATATATATATATTATATGTATATATATATATGTATATATATATTATATATATATATATATATATATATTATATATATATATATATATATATATATATATATTAATATATATGTATGTATATATATATATATATATATATATATATATATATAATATATATATATATATTATATATATATATATATATATATATATGTATATATATATATATATATATATATATATATATATATATATATATATATATATATGTATATATATACTGAGTATGAAAGAATAATTTAAAATATTTAAAAGACAAAAGGCCGGAGAAATGTAACAAATGAAGAAAAATAAGTAGAAATGTGGAACCCAGCATATATATATATATGTATATGCAGTGATTTCTATAAATATATAATTTAATTTCTTTTTTTTTTTTTCTTATGCTTCGAAACTATCACGGTAAAGAGTTCATTTTGTTTCTGATGCCATTCAGTTTATCTTTAAATTTATCACGCGTTATAAATCTGCGTGATGTCATACCAGTGTCGCACAATGAGATCTGATGATTCGGCCTTACATGCTTCGAGTAGTGAGATAATCCGACTATACTTTCTGTCTGCATCTTGTGACGTTGGGCTATTCGTATTTTTTTCTTTTCATAACCTTGGGGACTTTAATTGAGATTGATTGCACAAAACAAACAATTTCTTCCCAACCAAAAAGAAATGTGAAGATTATTCTAATTAGAGCGAGGTAGAAGTAAAGTGAAGTGAAGAGCTAGATGGGAGAGTATATAAACGAAATTTTGAGGATAGAGGCCAAAGGGGATAACGCGCTGAGCGTATGCCTTATAAGCGGTAGAAGATATCAAAAGAGTTATTACGGGCGATGGCAGCCACAGAAGGATTCGAAACCAGTCAACCTCAATTGGAGGATTTTTTGGTAAGACACTATTAGTCAGTATTAGTTCAATGGGTGAATCTATCTAAGGTGTTATCCAGGTGGGCATATCCTCAGACATTATACCGCAAGGCTATCAAATAAATAGTTATTGTGTGAGATTTGCCTAGCGTCTCTTTTTTTTTTTTTTTTGTGAGTTATTGACTTAAAAGTGTTAATTTTATTTAATTGAGTTATGGCTGAGATCGTGTAGAAGTGCAGCGACATAACCTAAAATACTTAGAAGAACCTGCATCCAATACTACGGATCTGAAAACCTACCAAAATGTCTTTATTGTTTGCATCAGTGAAGCATTTTCATGGACATTAGTTTTCTCTCAACAGGCTTTACACACACACACACACACACACACACACACACACACACTACACACACACACACACACACACACACACACACACAC